>JAWZYT010001867.1:415000-432630 GCA_034508575.1 Petrolisthes manimaculis | reverse complement strand
CCCCTTCAACCCACACACACAAACAAACAACAACAACAAAACAACAACAAAATAACAACTTCAACAACCAACCAACCACCACCCTCACCTCCCCCCCCCAAAAAAAAATAATAATAATAACAATAAAAAATAACACAATAATAACCTTTTCATTTCATTACTAACAAGACATCATTCGATAGCAACACCGCCCCTTAAAGATGCCAGCGACCACTCGCCCTTTGCTATCTTTATTTTTTTGTGACCTTGACCTTCGACCGATTTGGCCTAAAAGTTAATCATTTCGTTTTATGATGAATATCTATCCATAGAAAAAAATGAATATCATACGGCTAAAAATGTGGATGCTAGACTTAAAAGAGACACACGAACAGATAAATAAATAAATAAATATCCGGCACCGAAAACAATACACCTTCCCTTCGGGGTGGTGTAATAAATAAAATAAAAAATACAGACAATAATAATAAGAGCCTTTATTCGTATGAGAGAGAGAGAGAGAGAGAGAGAGAGAGAGAGAGAGAGAGAGAGAGAGAGATAATATGTGTGTGAGAGAGAGTGAGAGCGCGAGTGATAATATGTGTGTGAGAGTGTGAGAGAGATAATATGTGTGAGAGAAAAAGAGAGAGAGAGAGAGAGGTGGATAGATAGATAGGTAGATAAGTAAATAGGTAGATAGGTAGATAAGTAAATAGGTAGATAGATAAATAAATAGATAGGTAGATAAATAGATAGATAGATAGATAAGTAATTAGATAGATAGGTAGAGAAATTATTAGATAGATAGGTAGACAAGTAAATAGGTAGATAGGTAGATAAATAATTAGATAGATAGATAGATAAGTAAATAGGTAGATAGATAAATAGATACACAATAACATAATAACAACCAACAGCCAAACCTGGAATATGTTCAATGGCATACAATGTAATAAAGTTTGTCGCTACACCCTCTTCCTTCGTCATTACAGGTACAGTTGGACACAGGAATTCGAGGACAGCCCAAGTGAAAGATGGTCAATTTCTCCCAATATCAAGTTCCTTAGTGCCAAATAGGAGACACCAAGGGCAGAAGTCAGTATTGAGGATGGTGTGTGTGTGTGTTTGTGTGTGTGTGTGTGTTCCTTAGTGCCAAATAGGAGACACCAAGGGCAGAAGTCAGTATTGAGGATGGTGTGTGTGTGTGTGTGTGTGTTCCTTAGTGCCAAATAGGAGACACCAGGGGCAGAAGTCAGTATTGAGGATGGTGTGTGTGTGTGTGTGTGTGTGTGTGTGTGTTCCTTAGTGCCAAATAGGAGACATCAGGGGCAGAAGTCAGTATTGAGGATGGTAATAAAAAGCAACTACCTGATAATAGACACACAATGGTTACTCAAATGGGACAAGTATATTTCACCTGGGCCGTAGCACAATTCCTGTGTCCAACTGTACGTGATGCGCATGCCGACAGATGAGCAGTGGGGCGTATCAAGTACCGACGGTGTGTGGACGGGGACGGTGGGTACGTTACAGCGCCACGAAGCCGACTACTCCCTGCTGTTGTCTTGGATGGCCACCAGGTTATCCGCCGCGGTGGACTATTCCCGCGTCTATGTCTCTGAACCTCTCGTCATTGTCACCGCCAAGGAGGGAACGCTGCCGCAGATATTTGCTCTGGTGCGACCTTTCCCGGGAGAGAGAGAGAGAGAGAGAGAGAGAGAGAGAGAGAGAGAGAGAGAGAGAGAGAAGTGTATGTGTGATTGATATATAGATAGAGAGAGATGTATGTGTGTGTTGGTGTATAAATGAGAGAGAGAGAGAGAGAGAGAGAGAGAGAGAGAGAGAGAGAGAGAGAGAGAGAGAGAGAGAGAGAGAGAGATTACATAGGATTACAAAGGATATTCAAACAGCAACAGACCTACTGGTCCTTTCGAGGCTGTCTGAGTTTACTATTCGATCTAACCTACAAGGGTAAGGAAAAGTTTAGTATAGAAGAAGGCTCCTCCCCACCCACCACTCCCTCCAGCTGAACGTGGCAGGAAAGGAATCGATACCATGTAGTATAGAAAAATTAGCATGGAATTTATATAGGACATCAGGAAGGTTCTTTTACTATGATGCCAAGGATAGTGAAGACCAAACCATGTAAGACTCAGGGTGGTCAACAACTCTACACATCCATGGTCCCACCAAGACTAATGCATGTAGACGGAGAACTGGGAAAGCATTCTCAGATGTCTCCCTCGACATTCACCACAACCTATTATAGAGGTGGAATACTCCGCCCTCTGTGAGTCGAGGGATACTAACATCCTATATACAAGTCCCCCACCACTCGCATAATTTAGAACTAAAGTTAGCCTAACTTAAGGGGAGAGTATACTTTTGGTACATTACAGCGCCTTGATTCCTCCAAAGTATGCCAGAAAACAGACCCAGTTGAAAAAAAATAATGGTATCCTGTTGCCTAGAATTGTTTGGAGGAATCATAATCTCCAAAAATGTCAGAACTATACCCTCCCCTTAAACTGCCTGACGAGGAGCATGAGGGGTACCGCCAGCACCACTACTCTCTAACAAATGCAGACATACGTGGATTGCTAGCGAGGTCTTTATCTAGGCTGGTTTTAAAAGAATCTACGGTGTTGCATTCTACAGTTTTATGAGAGAGACTGGTTCCACAAATTTACTACTCGGTTGAAAAAGACATTTTTAGCCTCGTGTGAATTGAAGGATTTACCGATGATTTTACAGTCATTCCCTCTCGTGTAATTTGTTCGTTCGATTGTAAAGAATTTGTTACAATTCATATTGTCGATGCCTTTGATTATTTTGAATACTTGTATTAAGTCACCTCTTAATCTGTGCTGGGTCAACGGACATAGATTTAATTCTTTAAGTCGTTCGTCGTATGTTTTGTTCCTTAGACCAAAGATAATTGTTGTTACTCTTCGTTGAACTCTTTCAAGTTTGTCTATATCTTTTTTATAGTATAGGCACCAGGATTGTACGCAATATTCCAGAATCGGACGGACTAAGGAATTATAAAGGGTGAGAATTACGTCTTTGGATGTATGTTCAAATGACCTGCCGATGAAACCAATTATTTTGTTTGGTTTTTGACGACTGCAGTATATTGCTGGCTAGGCTTTAACTTTCTTGATATCGTTACCCCCAATTCGGTTTCTGAGTCTACACTCTTTATTTGGGTTCCGTTCATTGAATAATTCGCTCCCCTATTTCGATTTCCGATATGAAGTACTTTACATTTATCAGCATTGAAACTCATTTGCCATGTTTTTGCTCATTGGAAAAACTTATTCACATTATTTTGCATATCTACAATATGGTTGTCTGAAGGGACAGTATTTGCTATTTTTGTGTCGTCCGCAAACTTTGAGACTGTACAGGTGAGGCCTTCGTCTATATCATTGATGTAAATTAGAAATAGTAATGGTCCTAATACCGATCCTTGTGGAACACCACTAGTTACATTGGACCAGTCTGATGCTTTACCATTTATAACCACTCTTTGTTTTCTCTGACTGAGCCAATTTTCTATCCACGTTAATAAGTTGCCATTAATTCCACGTGCTTTTAGTTTGATTAATAAACGTTGGCGAGGAACTTTGTCGAAGGCCTTCTGGAAATCGAGGTAAATAATATCTACTGCCTTAGCTTTATCATATCTGTTTATAATATCGTGAAGAAAATCTAGTAGATTTGTCAGGCAGGAACGTTTGTTACGGAAGCCATGTTGGGTGTCTCTGATTATATTATTATTTTCCAGATGATTTAGTAGTCTGTCTTTTATGAGTGTTTCTAGTAATTTACATATGACAAAGGTTAAGTTTTTTTTTTTTTTTTTTTTTTTTTTTTTTTTTTTTTTTTTTTTTTGCCGATAGTTGCTGGGTAAAGATGTACTATCTTTTTTAAAAAATTGGGGTTACGTTAGCAAGTTTCCACATGTTAGGCATAGTCCCAGTTTGCAAAGATTGACTGGGATCATCGTAAGTGGTTTGGAAAATTCATTTTTTACTTCTTTAATTAAAAGTACTCTAGGTGAGATAGCGTCAATGTCTTGGTGACTTATTTTCCTTTAGTTTATTTAGACATTTCAAAACTTCTCCCTCTGTTACGCTGATATTAGTTAGTGTCTCAGAAATGTCCTTATTCAGTGGTACTGCGGTGGGGATATATATCATTAAGGTTTTCGGATGTAAAAACTGAAGCAAAAAAAGTGTTGAGGGCATTATTCATTTGTACAGTCGGCGGCAAAAGTCCTGTCGCCTCACTTGCTTCACTGAGGCACGCGATGTTCATAGACTCGAGATTGTTAGGTATAGAAAACGTGTGTATTTTTCGAGTCCATGAATTCTGTGTGTCTCTTTGAAGCAGGTTAGGCGACAGGACTTTTGCCGCCGACTGTACTTCGTCATCAGTGTATTCTTCGTTTTCGTGAACTAGGGGCCCAATAGATGAGGTAATTACATTGTTTTGTTGGATGTAACTGTAAAATTCTTTTGGGTTTGCTTTGTAATATGTAACTCTAAGGCCTTTTTGCTTTGCTTAATAAGTTTCTTGGCTTTGCGTCGAAGATCTAAGAACTTTACTCGTTCGCCATTATCATTTGAAAATTGTAGACTGTTGTACGCAGTTCTTTTCACAAATAGACAGTCTGCAATATCTGTACTCCACCATTTTTTTTTTTTTTTTTTTTTTTTTTTTTTTTTTTTTTTATTGGTATGCACTCCTTAACTACATTTTGGTAAGTGGTTATAAAACTACTTTCCCATGCCTTGTTTATATCATTAGTGGTGAGCAAAGAGTTCCAATCGATATCCTTAATTAGTGTTTTGAGTTTACAAAAATGTGCTCGTTTGTAATTTAAGACTTTCTCATTGCTGTTGTTTGGTTTACTAGTGTTTATCTTTTTTTTTTTTTTTTTTTTTTTTTTATATGATCCGACACTGGACATAGGCTTAATCAAGCCCGTTATCGTGGCCCAGGTCAACTGCTGCTCACACACACACACGTCACGACTTCCGAACTGGTACCCAGCCACAGAGAGAGGGAAGTGAGGGTAATTCCCAAATACTGCAGCTGTTATGGTACCAGTGAGGGTGTTTTACGACGTTCGGTGGCCTTATAGTTAGTGCCTGACACTCAAATCGGAAGAGTAAATATTCTCAGGCCCTCACCTGAGAGGATCGATCTCCCGACCTCTTTAGAGTGAATGTAATACTACGGTGATCACTGTTACTGAACTCATCACCCACATCCAGGTCCTCAATCAAATCCTCTTTCGTTGCAAGTACGAGGTCGAGTACGTTATTGCCACGGGTTGGAGATTCGACAAATTGATATAGTGGACTTTCTTGTAGGTTGGCATAAAGTTCGTGTCCTGAATGTGAAGTTAGGGTGTCGCCCCATTTTGACACTGGGAGATTAAGATTACCAAAAATCACGGTGTCGTGCTCGTTATATGTTTCTGCAATTTGTTCGTATATGCAGACTGAAGGAGAGGCGAAGCGTGAGGTGAAAGAATACGAGAATAATGGTAATTATACAAGAGAGTTTGCACTGGCTGAGCTGGAGGATGGTATATTAGGGCAAGTATTATTTTTTTAAGCACATAGGATATGTCGACGTTATCGATTCGTAGCTTCAATATCAAAATTGGGTTAAGTTTTTCTTTAATGTACATTAACACGCCATCTCCATTCTTATCATTTCGGCTCATTTCGAATGATTTATAGCCGGGGAGTGTATATTCTGCCAGGAAGTCTCTGTCTTCTGTATTTAACCAAGATTCTGTAATAACAATTATGTCGTAGTAATATGTAATACCAATTATGACGATTTCTTCTAGATCTGAAAACTTGTTACGGATGCTTCGTGCATTTGCATAGAAAACTTTTAATACTCCAGTGCTTTCCTGGTGCTGTAATAATGGTGAATGAATTACCGATTCATCCCTTCGTGTTTGTTCTAGGAATCTAGGGGGAGTTGTTTGGTTGCCCTCTATTTGTCCCGTTTTTTTGTATATAATTAATTTATTGTTTCGTTCAGCAGTCGAGCAAAGCGTGCTGCTGCCACCTGGTGTAGATGTACAGTCGGCGGCATAAGTCCTGTCGCCTCACCTGCTTCACCGAGACAAGCAGTGTTCATGGAATCGAGAATAACACATGTTTTCTACACCTAATAACTCGAGTCTATGAACATCGCGTGCCTCGGTGGAGCAAGGGAGGCGACAGGACTTTTGCCGCCGACTGTACTCCATCATCAAAGAATAACAATTTATCACTATAAAAGTTGTCCCAGGTGTTTACGTAACCGACTTCCTCATTATTGCAAAGAGTAGCGAGTCTACGATTAAGGACCCTGTGTTCGTGTATAAATATGGAGACTTCTGATTCCTCCTCACTATGCCACGAAACAAGCTCCTTCCTTATAGATGGTGTTTCGTGGCAATATTTGAAGGACTCATTTACCTCCAATTTTCTGACTACAACACAGGGTCCCTTAATACTACTAGTGCTGTTAATAAATCGATTGTATGTCTTCATTCGAGGGATTATACCAGATATAACTATTCTGTTTGATTGCTCTTTTAGTGATCTTATCATATGTTTATATTTACTAAGCCATTTTTCTGAACGTGTTCTTTGGACGTCGTTTGTCCCTACGTGAACAACATAATAATTATGCTGTGTTATCTGAGGCCGTATATGATATTTGTTTAATGGCAGCTGTTACGTCATCAACACCACCACCAACAGGAATACAGTAACGTTTTCCACACCACCACCACCAACAGGAATACAGTAACGTTTTCCACACCAACAGGAATACAGTAACATTTCCCACACCACCACCAACAGGAATACAGTAACGTTTTCCACACCACCACCAACAGGAATACAGTAACGTTTCCCACACCACCACCAACAGGAATACAGTAACGTTTTCCACACCACCACCACCAACAGGAATACAGTAACGTTTTCCACACCAACAGGAATACAGTAACGTTTTCCACACCAACAGGAATACAGTAACGTTTCCCACAACAACACCAACAGGAATACAGTAACGTTTTCCACACCACCACCAACAGGAATACAGTAACGTTTCCCACACCAACAGGAATACAGTAACGTTTTCCACACCACCACCAACAGGAATACAGTAACGTTTTCCACAACAACAACACCAACAGGAATACAGTAACGTTTTCCACACCAACAGGAATACAGTAACGTTTCCCACACCACCACCAACAGGAATACAGTAACGTTTTCCACACCAACAGGAATACAGTAACGTTTTCCACACCACCACCAACAGGAATACAGTAACGTTTTCCACAACAACACCACCAACAGGAATACAGTAACGTTTTCCACACCAACAGGAATACAGTAACGTTTCCCACACCACCACCAACAGGAATACAGTAACGTTTTCCACAACATTCTGTAAGCCGACCACGAATTATTGAGTCACCGACTAGTCTAATTTCGGGCTCATATTTTGTGTCATCCAATTATGCCAAAATCTGGAAACGGTTCTGACAGGTTACTGGGATAATACTAGAGAGAGAGAGAGAGAGAGAGAGAGAGAGAGAGAGAGAGAGAGAGAGAGAGAGTGTATATGTGTGTGTAATAATCTTAATTTTCGTGATCAAAATTCAAAATAATAATAATAATAATAATAATTCAATTAATTTTCTTAAACAATAATAATAATAATAACAATAATAATAATAACAATAATAATAACAATAATAATAATAAACCTAATTCTCATAAACAACAATAACAATAATAATATCAATAATAATATAATAACAATAATAATAATAACAACAACAATAATAAAAATAATAATAATCTTAATTCTCATAACAAATAATAAAAATTATAATAAAAACAATAATAATAACAACAACAATAATAACAACAATAATAATAATAATAATACACATAACAATAACAATATCAAATTTTCCTTTTTTTTCTCTCATTTTTTCAGTCTCCTTGTGGGCGTGGGTGCTAGTGACGACGATGGGCGTGGGCGTGGTGATGTGGGCGTTACACCAGGCGTGGGTGAGGGGGCCGGGGGGGTCAGGGAGAGTCGTGGGGGGGGGGGGGGAGAGAGGAGGAGAGAGATAGATGACACTGTGTACTTCCGTAATGAGTGCTTGGGGTATACTGCTTGAAGACCCTTTACCTCGCCTTCCTCAACACCTTACTGCCTAGGTAGGTGAGAGAGAGAGAGAGAGAGAGAGAGAGAGAGAGAGAGAGAGAGAGAGAGAGAGAAGAGTGAGGTGGGGGTGAAGGAAGAAAGGAGTGGGAGTAGGGGGGAGAGAGGGGAGTATGTGGAGTGGGGGGTGGGAATGGAGGAAGGAGTAGGAATAGGTGAGAGAAGGATTGATTGATGGATATTAGGCGCCGCAACATCGAGGTCCTATAGCGCCAGAAAAAAAGTAATAGAGAGGTGTGACAGCAAGTAAGAAGGAAAGAAAAATAAATGAGGGATAGTTGAAGAACTGAAAGATGGGAACCATTTTGTCTGGTCTCTCACTGGCGACCTTCCTAGTATGGGAAACCCTCTCTCCCCGAAATCGGGGCAGAGCAGGGTCCGGAGCCCCCTCTAGTCTAGCTCGCCAGGTCTGAGACACACAAGCCCTCCACCACGTCAAGGCAGTTCCCGTTGGGGTGGGGGGTGGGGGTGAGAGAAAGAGGGAGTGTGTGAGAGTGGGAAGAGGGAGAGAAAGGGTAGAGTGGGGAGTGAGGGATAAGTGAGGGAATATGTGGGGAGGGGGGAAGAAGGACTAGGAGTAGGGATATATATAAATAAATTAACAGGAGAACCACTGTAATTTTTGTGTTTCAGTTGGTGGTGAGTTGGTAAATTAACAGGAGGAACCACTGTAACTTTTCATCTCTCTCCTTCAGATGGTGGTGGTGGGTTGGTGGTGAGTTGGTAAAATTACAGTAGGAACCACTGTAACTTTTCGTCTCATTTCTTCAGATGGTGGTGGGTTGACAAAATAACAGGAGGAACTTATTAAAAAAGGTTATTAAAGGTGCCAACGAGTGGCAGTCACTGGGACAGAGTGTAGCACACACTGTGTGTATGAAACACAATTATAGCACGCATCACAAGGATGATCCCTGTAATACGTGGCCCAGAGACCTCTCCACCCACCTGAGACCCGAGTCAGCTTCGGCTATGGCTGACTAAGCAGGAAGACCTCAGACAGCTGACTCAAACCCCCCACCCCCTGCTCACAGGGGTGGTAACCTCTGGCATCAGTGGTATTTTTAACAGTGTCCCGAGCAAAGATCGAACGCTGGGCCACGGAATTGCAGCCACAGACTTTACCACTGTGCTAACCAGAGGCCTATGTAACAGACTCACAATTAACATTAAGAAAACTAACTTTATGCTATTCACTACTAAAAAAACACCAGATGTTATTAATTTAAAAATCAACAATGAAATAATTTCTAAAACAAACAGAATAAGATTTCTTGGTGTAGAATATGATGATTCATTATCATTTAAATATCACATACATAACCTTACACTGAAAATATCAAGACACATTGCATAAAGTCCATATATTATGCTCACATCTATTCATTAATTACCTATTGCAACCCCATTTGGTGTACAACAAATACCACCTATCTAACCCCTTTAAGATTGCAGCTCAAAAAGATTGTAAGAATTATTACCAACAGCGATTACTTAGCACATACTAATCCACTCTTCAAAGAATTAAAAATCCTAAAGCTAGATGATATAACTAACTAAACTGGGAATAGCCACACATGTATAAAAACAAGAACGCCCATCTCATAATTATAGTACTGTACTCGTCACAGAAACAACCTAAACTTACCTATTCATCGCCTTTCAAAGTTTCAACATTCCACTACCTATTTATATTTACATGCAATAGCACGTGCATGTCTGTGTACAGTTAAACCTCGTTATTTCGGACCCCGTTATAACGGATTTCGGGTATTAGTCCGTTATAACGAGGTTTAACTGTACATGTATGTTTGGATGGTTTAAGTATCTTGTTAAAAGTTTACTATAATTATACTTATCTTTATATTGTAAAACTGATTGCTACAAATAAATGTCTTAAATGTTTTTTATTGTAAAGTCTTAAAAAATTATATATATATCATAAGGAGCTATTAGCCAACTTAAATATTTTTATATAAACATGTATATTCACATTTATATTTATATGTATAGTGTAATATTAACTTATTATACCAGCATAAATGGTGTACCTTTCTACTTAAGCTAATATATATAACAATTTTATTACTAACTCTTGTGTTCAATAATTAATACTGTATCATCATCACATTGTTCTATCTCACTTGCATTTAGTATTAAGTGTTTAGATTATAGTATTAGTTAAATAACATTGTCAATATCATCACTACTATAATTATTGTTAATCGCTTTATATAGGCTACCATTAGTTGTACATACTAATAGTTTTCTAGGCTTATACTTATAAAAAAATTGTATGTTGTATAACTGATAGCTATAAATAAATGTTTCAAATGTTTCTCTCTCTCTCTCTCTCTCTCTCTCTCTCTCTCTCTCTCTCTCTCTCTCTCTCTCTCTCTCTCTCTCTCGTGGGTACTCGGGTTGCCGTTCCGAGAGGGCTCTCACTCCCTTGAGTGTTATCACTCATTGGAGTGAGCAAAGAAGTACCCAAACCTCTTGGAGGTCAGTGGTTGGTGAGATTCTCCGTTCCTCTTCTATCAATGAACTTCTCATCTCTTCTCTTCTCAACCACTGGTCCTCATCTCTTCCTCTACAACAGCCTGTCAGTTGGGTAACATTATGGTACTCATGAGGCAGGTGTTGTGGATTTCCCTCCACTCTATAACATGGGATATTTCAGTACCTTAGTCTTGTTGGAAGGGCACTTGATTGCTCCTAGAGTTGGTGGAGCACACTTGGTGACAAGTGCCACTGGCCAGGCCTCAAAAGGGTCGCAGGGGTTCTAGTTGGGTGTTTCGGATGGTGAGGCCGAGTTGCTGGTCCCTTTCTTTCTTTGCCAGCCTTGCCCTGGGTGGCTACGCCGGTCCCCTCCTTGGGGACAAAATGATTGAGGACAAAATGCCATTGTGCGCCGGGTTGGGAAGGCCTCACTCATGACCGGGGCCCAGGGCAAGCGGATGGTCATATTCTGGTAATTTCTGATCCTGTAGGAACTACCTCCTAGTGTTAGAGGCATCTAGCACAGCAGTATCTGTTTCCATGCATCCCCCTCTTTTTATGCAATTTATGGTGACGACCCAAAGTATTTGATAGCTTTTCTTGTTTTAGAACTTTTAGAACTTGTTAGAATATTCAAAATGGCAACAATGGATCAGAAACCCAAGTCAAAGAACGGACCTGCTTGTAGAAAGTTTGTATGTCCGGAGTGTGAGGTCTACAGGTGGACTGAGGACTTTAGTGGTGCAAGCCACAAAGACCTAATGGACCACCCTACACCTTGTGACTTCTGCAAGCTCCGAAAAGAGCACTTGCAGGAGACACTTGACTTGAAAAATGAGATTAAGATCTTGCGAGGTATGGTAGAATCCCTGAGGGCGGGTCATGTTGGTCAGCGTAGCTGCACCGAGGAACCGTCAACCTCAGAGGAGTCTACTAATAAAATAGTGGACAGAGAAAGTAAAGAAAATAAAGGAAAGAAAAATAAAACAAAACGAAGAGAGACAAAGACAGGAGCTAGGCCTACTGCTCCGAATAAAAGGGACCCTAGAGGGTCACAGAGATCTCCAAAAGAGAACTCTGATGGGTTTACTCTGGTAAAGGGACGGAAGGCTGCTAAATGTAGTCATAAACCTCCAAACCCAGAACCCACAACAACTTCCAACAGATTTGCACTTCTCTGCTCTGAAGACAGGGAGGCCATATTGGTTGGTGACTCTCAAGTTAAGGGTCAGGATAGGCACTTTGGTGCAGTAAATGGCACCAAAAGATCTGTCAAATGTCTTTCAGGAAAAAGAACTAAAGACATAAAGAAAGAAATAGAAAAACTACCAGTCAGTGAAAGCACAACGGTAGTTGCACAGGTGTCTGGTAACGATCTGTTCCTTAGGAATGGAAAGACTGGCAACACTGAAGAGATCATCCTTGATGCCATGTACATGGTGGATGAACTCAAAAGATTTAATAGGGCAGCAGTGATAGGAATTCTCCCCAGACTTGGTGCCAGTCCCCATGCTCTCTCTAAAGCCATTGGGGTAAATGAGAGGCTTGAGGACATGTGTACCCCTCTTGGTGTTCGGTTTGTGGACCCATACAATGTGTTTTATGGGCGAGCAGACCTTTTCTTGCCGGATGGGGTGCACCTTAACAAGCGAGGAAAGGAAGTCTTCGGGGACATGGTAAACCAGGTCCTCTACCGTATAGTTAGATCTACCCATGTGGTCAGAGAGGGTCGTCAACCCAACGACAGTGATGCTCCTGAAGTGACACCCATAGAGGTGACACCACCCTTGGAGGAAAGGGTGGGAGCATCCTGTCAGAACGAGGGAGGTTCTTCCACAGAGGGTACCCCGGTACCTGAAGTGGTTGCACCACCTACGGTAGCTGATGCTACCAACCTTAGCCTGGTCAGCAGTGAGCCTTCGGGAAACGTGTCAGGCTAGGGAGTCAGTCAGTTCAGACAGACTCCCTCAGTGTAGTACTGATAAATGCTAGGTCAGTTAGAAACAAATTTAATGAGCTCAGAGCTCTGATAGCAACTGAAAAAGTAGATATAATAGCCATAACAGAGTCCTGGATCCATGCAAGTGGAAGGGACTATATAGGGGAATTCCATATCCCTACCTTTAGATTATTTCATAGAGATCGACCCGATCGGGAGGGAGGAGGAGTAGCCCTGTATATCCGAGACTCCCTAGATCCAGTGATCTACAAAGTCGGGTCAGAACAAGAAGTGTTAGGTGTTGACATGACAGTGGGAAGTGGAGTGTATAGATTCATTGTTGTCTACCGTCCACCACACCAACCCATTGATGATGATTCTAAGTTATATAATGAACTTAGTGATCTAATAGGGGAGAAGATCACCATTATACTAGGTGACTTCAGCTGCCATGTTAACTGGGTAGATAAAACGGGAGATGCAGAATCAAGAAGGCTCATTGACTTTGCTGATGAAGCTTTCTTGACTCAGTGGGTGACTGAGCCCACAAGGGGAACCAATATATTAGATCTTGTGTTCACCTCCGAAGATGACCTTGTCTCCAGCTTGACTGTAGATGAGCCATTGGGAGGAAGTGACCATAATATGATTAGGTTCTCACTGCAAGTACCCAAGTCTAAAGTTAAAATTCAGAAACAGAGTAAACCCGACCTCAGTAGGGCAGATTTCTGTAATCTGAGAAAGGGAGTTAGTGCAATGCATTTGGAAATGGGCCAAGGGGTGAATGAGTCTTGGTGCTTATTCCGAGACTGCTTTATGGCACAACAATCAATGTTCGTGCCCTCTAAGCCAGTTGGATCCCCAATGTCCCAACCCAAATGGTTCACACGAGAAATAGCAGCTACAATAAGGAAAAGAAAGGTAGCCTACCGCCAGTTCAAAAGAACTGGTAATTTAGAGATACAAAGTGAATATTACCACCTACGTAGGAAGGTGAAATCACTTATAGACAGAGCCAAGCGTAACGAGGAACTCCGGATTGCAGCCTTGTGTAAGGAGAATCCCAAGGAGTTTTTTGGTTATGTAAATAGCAGAAAACCAATTAGAAACAAGATAGGCCCATTGCATGATGGGAACGGTGTCTTGCAAAACTCTGATGAAGAGATGGCAGACATTTTAAATTCCCATTTCTCATCAGTGTTCACCCGAGAAGATGGGGGTAACATCCCTGAGCCAGGCACTACTCATGAGGGTGTTACCATAGAAAGAGTCCAATGTAGTGAAGCAAAAGTTAGAGACAGAATAGGTAAATTAAGTGTCAACAAATCTCCCGGTCCTGATGAATTTCTTCCTAGGGTCTTGCGAGAGGTATGTGACCAGGTAACCCCTTACCTGGCTGCTATCTTCAATATATCACTTGAAACAGGAGAGGTCCCATCTGACTGGAAGGAAGCAAATGTGACTCCCATATTTAAAAAGGGAGATCGCCATCTTCCTGGAAACTACCGTCCAATCAGCCTTACATCTGTAGTAGGAAAGGTATTGGAGGGTATAGTTGCAGATAGAATAGTAGATCATCTTGAATCATATAATTTATTGTATGATTCACAGCATGGCTTTAGGCGTCGGAGTTCATGTTTGACCAATTTGATTGAATTTTTCCATGGTATGCTTTCTGAGTATGACCAATGCCGGGCAATAGACATCCTTTATCTGGACTTTCAGAAAGCCTTTGATAAAGTACCTCATCAGAGGTTGATGGCAAAAACCCGTGCACTGGGAATAAGGGGCATGCTTGCTAAATGGATTGAGAATTGGCTAACTGACCGGCGCCAAAGAGTAGTAATCAATGGGGAAGCCTCAAGTTGGACATCAGTCACAAGTGGGGTTCCTCAAGGTTCAGTTCTAGGTCCGCTACTCTTTATAATCTACATTAATGATATAGATGTGGGCATTGTCAGTCGAATTGCAAAATTTGCTGATGACACCAAGTTAGGGTGTAATGCTTCATCATTTGAAAAGGTAGAACAATTACATAAAGACCTAGAGAAAGTAGGAAAGTGGTCTGAACGATGGCAGATGCCATTCAATTTGGACAAGTGTAAAGTGATGCACATAGGCCCAGCCAACCAGAGAGTCAGTTACTCTCTGTTGGGAAGTGAAATTAGTAGTACTGACTTGGAGAAAGACTTAGGTGTACTGATCAGCAGTGACCTCAAATTCTCCAAGCAGTGCCTCGCAGTAGAGAAGAAAGCCCAGAGGCTTCTTGGTTATATAAAGAGACAATTTAGATTTAGAAATAAAGAGATAGTCCTCACTCTGTTCAATTCTTTGGTTCGGCCACATCTGGAATATGCTGTGCAGTTCTGGTCGCCGACTCTCAAGAAAGACATTGCGAGGCTTGAGAGAGTCCAGGCTAGGGCCACCAAACTGATCCCATCAATTAGACACATGGGCTACCAGAGAAGGCTGCAGGCACTAGGTCTCTTCTCATTAGAGACCAGACGCTTGAGAGGTCAACTAATTGAAGTTTTCAAAATCCTTCGTGGATATGAAAACATTGATTATCAGTGCCTGTTTAGCTTAAACACTAATGCAACTAGAAACCATGGATGGAAACTAGACTTGAAACGCTTCCGCCATAATACGTTAGGTAATTTCTTCACATATAAAATCTGCAATGTCTGGAATCAGCTACCAGCAGAGGTAGTTGATAGTTCCTCAATAGAACAGTTCAAGAAACAGTTAGACAAAGTTCTGACAATCCTGGTAGTTGATAGTTCCTCAATAGAACAGTTCAAGAAACAGTTAGACAAAGTTCTGCCAAGCGTGGTAGAGTTATAGGGATTGTTTCCTCCTTTCCTGTACAAAAATTTCCTAGTCCGGCCTTTTTTCCCCCGGGTTAGGTACATTTCCATTTCCATACCCGCAATGCGGGTGGGAGAGGTGGGTGGGGAGAGCCTTCTCTTTACTATACTTTATCTCTCACTATTAGTTAGCAACTACTACTACACCTACGGTACCTCCTTGGTATGGGTCGTAAGACCTTTTGAGGTGCTACTTGTCCTTGTAACTCCTTGTAACTCTCTCTCTCTCCCTCTCTCTCTCTCTCTCTCTCTCTCTCTCTCTCTCTCTCTCTCGTGCTTAAATAAATAATAATTTGTTTCAATTTCCTTAGTAGAAAAGAAATAAAAAAATATTCATTAATTATCCCATGAAATAAATGGGTTTAATATTAATTGTCCCATGAAATAAATGGGTTTAATATTAATTATCTCATGAAATAAATGGGTTTAATATTAATTATCCCATGAAATAAATGGGTTTAATTAATATTAATTATTATCCCATGAAATAAATGGGTTTAATATTAATTAATTATCCCATGAAATAAATGGGTTTAATTAATATTAATTAATTATCCCATGAAATAAATGGGTTTAATTAATATTAATTAATTATCCCATGAAATAAATGGGTTTAATATTAATTAATTAGCCCATGAAATAAATGGGTTTAATATTAATTAATTATCCCATGAAATAAATGGGTTTAATATTAATTAATTATCCCATGAAATAAATGGGTTTAATATTAATTAATTATCCCATGAAATAAATGGGTTTAATATTAATTAATTATCCCATGAAATAAATGGGTTTAATATTAATTAATTATCCCATGAAATAAATGGGTTTGGTGGCAATATTGGAGCAACTTGATTCCTCCAAACTATTCCAGGCAACAGAGTAAATTGATACCATTATAATATTTATTAATTAATCCTGTTTCCTGACATACATTGGAGGAATCAATGTACTCCAAAGTTACTACAAGGGACCTCAAATAATTCTAGGGTAATTTTTGAGCAAACTGATTCCTCCAAACCAAATTATGACGTCATTACAAAGTGAGAGAGAGAGAGAGAGAGGTAATGTAGGAGGGTAGGGGTTTGGTGTGTCGAGAGAGATAGAGATAGAGAGCAGTGTTGCCAGCTGGTCTGCTTGATGGAATTTCTATAATATCCCCATTGGTACCTCTGATTCCACATATCTAGTGAAAATTCCCCATCACTTATAGAGAGAATGTTGGTTCAAAATTAATGTTTGAATGGCAGTCCATAAATGGGGTTACTGAGTTGACTACCCCTCCCCCCTACCCCTCATCCACTCTACCCATACCCCCTCCCTTACACCCATGCCCATACCCCCCCTAACACCATACCCCCTCCTAACACCATACCCCTACACCACTCCCCTACCCTCAAATTGGTTATCATATAATGACATAATGATTTGGTGGAGAATATAGTTCACGTTTTGGCTCATAATTAATTTCTTACTAATTATTTTGAATTAGTTGTTATATCATTAAATTCCCCGTAATTTTCCCTACATTTTGATATACTTATTTACTTAATGACATAATTAATTAACGAAATTAGCGAATATTTTCTCTTTATAATTTCCCACTGTGACTAATTAGTACATTGGAGCACCTTGAGTCCTCCAAGGTATCTCAGGCAACACAACTTAATGCAGGAATAATGCAGTTTGGAGGAATCAATTTGCTCCACAATTACTCTATGGAAATCTGGGTTCATTTATGGTATTTTGATTCCTCCAAAATATGTCAGGCAAGAGAATTAATTAATAAATATAATGATATATATTTTGTTGTATGGAATAGTTTGGAGGATTCAAAATGGTCCAGTTTTACCACAACCAAACCCACAGCTTCAAATGAATCTGCTTCGAATGAATCAATTTGGTGAACCATTTTAGAAGGGGTTTAGGGAAGGGGGGGGGGGTGTTAGGGAGGTATGGAGGGGTTTGGGTTGGGTGGTTGGAGAGGTGTAGGGGGGAGTAACTACGAATGAACCCGTTTCGAATGAGTGAATCAGCTTCGAAACAACTCCCCCTACACCCCCCTATAACCCCCTAAT
>JAWZYT010001867.1:250000-410000 GCA_034508575.1 Petrolisthes manimaculis | reverse complement strand
GCTGTCTGTTTAATTGACTGATTGGCTGACTGTTTGATTGACTGATTGGCTGATTGACTGATTGGCTGACTGTTTGACTGATTGGCTGATTGGCTGGCTGATTGGCTGACGGTTTGATTGGCTGACTGTTTGATTGGCTGACTGTTTGATTGGCTGACTGGCTGACTGTTTGATTGGCTGACTGGCTGACTGTTTGATTGGCTGACAGGCTGACTGTTTGATTGACTGATTGGCTGACTGTTTGATTGACTGATTGACTGTCTGTTTAATTGACTGATTGGCTGACTGTTTGACTGACTGATTGGCTGTCTGTTTGATTGATTGATTGGCTGTCTGTTTGATTGGCTGACTGGCTGACTGTTTGATTGGCTGACTGTTTGACTGTTTGATTGGCTGACTGGCTGACTGTTTGACTGACTGATTGGCTGACTGTTTGACTGATTGGCTAACTGTTTGATTGGCTGATTGGCTGACTGTTTGACTGATTGGCTGACTGTTTGATTGGCTGATTGGCTGACTGTTTGACTGATTGGCTGACTGTTTGATTGGCTGATTGACTGACTATTTGATTGACTGATTGGCTGACTGTTTGATTGGCTGATTGGCTGACTGTTTGACTGATTGGCTGACTGTTTGATTGGCTGATTGGCTGACTGTTTAATTGACTGATTGGCTGACTGATTGGCTGATTGGCTGACTGTTTGACTGACTGATTGGCTGACTGTTTGACTGACTGATTGGCTGACTGTTTGATTGACTGATTGGCTGTCTGTTTGATTGACTGATTGGCTGTCTGTTTGATTGGCTGACTGGCTGACTGTTTGATTGGCTGATTGGCTGATTGGCTGTCTGTTTGATTGGCTGATTGGCTGTCTGTTTGATTGACTGATTGGCTGACTGTTTGATTGGCTGACTGTTTGATTGGCTGACTGACTGGCTGACTGTTTGATTGGCTGATTGGCTGACTGTTTGATTGGCTGACTGTTTGATTGGCTGACTGACTGACTGACTGATTGGCTGACTGTTTGATTGGCTGACTGGCTGACTGTATATTCTCTCCTTCATAAAAATAATAATAATATGATAATAATAATTATAATTATATAATAAAATATAATAATAATGATAAAATATAATAATACTAATAATATAGGTTAATGATATTAATAATGTAGTAATTCTAAAATAATTAATTGTTGTATTTTGTTTACACAGTTGTTGTGGAGTGCAGGTGTACAAGAATAATAACAACAACAACAACAACAACTTGTGTTCCGCTGGCCTCTTATGCTTAGATAGATAGAAATAGATAGATAGATAGACAGATAAGATATAGATAGAAATAGAGACAGATAGAGATAGATAGAAAGATATAGATAGAAATAGAGATAGATAGAAAGATATAGATAGAAATAGAGACAGATAGAGATAGATAGAAAGATATAGATAGAAATAGATATAGATATAAAGATATAGATAGAAATAGAGACAGATAGAGATAGATAGAAAGATATAGATAGAAATAGATATAAAGATATAGATAGAAATAGAGACAGATAGAGATAGATAGAAAGATATAGATAGAAATAGAGATAAATAGAAAGATATAGATAGAAATAGAGACAGATAGATAGAGGAAAATGGAACACAAGTTTTGAACAGACTATAGGTGATGTGAGTTTTATTAAGTTACTGTGTGTGTGTATTTTGTCACACACACACACACATTATCACTGATGTTATTATATTATTTGTGTGTGTGTGTGTGTGTGTGTGTGTGTGTGTGTGTGTGTGTGTGTGTGTGATATCTTACACACACAGTGATATAATAACCAATAATTTTTACTTAAACCCTACACTCTTTTAGGCATGTAATTATGATATTATGATAATATTTGTGTCTGTATGTGTGTGTGTAATATCTCACACACACACACACACACACACACACACACACACACACACACACACACACACACACACACACACACACACACACACACACACACACACACACACACACACACACACACACACACACACACACACACACACACACACACACACACACACACACACACACACACACACACACACACACACACACACACACACACACACACACACACACACACACACACACACACACACACACACACAATATTATTATAACATCAATAATTTTTAATTGAACCCTACATCCTTTACAGGTATGAATTAATTAATATTTTCACCTGGTGGAATGATAATGTGTTAATTAATAACAGAGGAAATTTAATAAAATAATAGTAATTAGTAATTTGTACTTATTTATATCCTTATAAATTCCTATGTTTTTCTCTTTTCTTTCGTGTTGTTCTTTGTCTTGTGTTCTTCTCTATTCTTTCGTGTTCTTCTTTATTCTTTCGTGTTCTTTTCTCTTCTTTCTTGTGTTCTTCTGTCTTCGTGTAGTGTTCTTCTGTCTTCTTGTAGTGTTCTCCTATATTCTTGTAGTGTTCTCCTGTCTTCTTGTAGTGTTCTTCTGTCTTCTTGTAGTGTTCTTCTGTCTTCTTGTAGTGTCCTCTCCTTTCTTCACATCTGTAAAATAAACACATTAATTAGTGTTAAATATTTGTGTGTTGAGTACGAAATATTTCTAACGCAACCTTTACTTTTAACTTTAACCCTATAGTAATATCCATAACTATTTGTAGGGACAATAAGCATGTATAACAGAAGGAAATATACATATCCTTCTGTAATACATACTTATAATATAGCATGTATAACAGAAGGAAATTTACATATCCTTCTGTAATACATACTTATAATATAGCATGTATAACAGAAGGAAATATACATATCCTTCTGTAATACATACTTATAATATAGCATGTATAACAGAAGGAAATATACATATCCTTCTGTAATACATACTCATAAGCATGTATAACAGAAGGAATTATACATATCCTTCTGTAATACATACTTATAATATAGCATGTATAACAGAAGGAAATATACATATCCTTCTGTAATACATACTTATAATATAGCATGTATAACAGAAGGAAATATACATATCCTTCTGTAATACATACTTATAATATAGCATGTATAACAGAAGGAAATATACATATCCTTCTGTAATACATACTTATAATATAGCATGTATAACAGAAGGAAATATACATATCCTTCTGTAATACATACTTATAATATAGCATGTATAACAGAAGGAAATATACATATCCTTCTGTAATACATATTTATAATATAGCATGTATAACAGAAGGAAATATACATATCCTTCTGTAATACATACTTATAATATAGCATGTATAACAGAAGGAAATATACATATCCTTCTGTAATACATACTTATAATATAGCATGTATAACAGAAGGAAATATACATATCCTTCTGTAATACATACTTATAATATAGCATGTATAACAGAAGGAAATATACATATCCTTCTGTAATACATACTTATAATATAGCATGTAAAACAGAAGGAAATATACATATCCTTTTGTAATACATACTTATAATATAGCATGTATAACAGAAGGAAATATACATATCCTTCTGTAATACATACTTATAATATAGCATGTAAAACAGAAGGAAATATACATATCCTTTTGTAATACATACTTATAATATAGCATGTATAACAGAAGGAAATATACATATCCTTCTGTAATACATACTTATAATATAGCATGTATAACAGAAGGAAATATACATATCCTTCTGTAATACATACATATAAACATAATATACATATCCTTCTGTAATACATACTTATAATCCCTACAAACAACTATGGACATTAATATATTTAATGTTGTATCAATAGTTGTCGCAATACATTTTTAGCAACTGTACATACAAACTAATAAATATAAATCTGGTGCAAATAAGTCCTTCAAATTATTATTATTATTATTGTTGTTATTATTATTATTATTATTGAGTATTACTGTATTTGAACATTTAATACACAAACAGCTGCTTACATTTCATAAGTTAACAAAAATAGATTGACAAAACAACTTATACAGCTTTCTGTCATTCTAGATAATTTTTCTCAATGTAGGTTTAATTAAAGGATTAAATTCTATATTAATTAAATGAAAATTACTATTAACCCAAAAAACTTACTTTAAGTGATGGTTTCTATTGTCATGAGTTTAATTAAAGAATTAATTCTATATTAATTAATGAAATTGACTTTTAAGGGGGTGTGGGAATAGGGGGACAGGCTTGGGTGGGTTTTGGGGTTTTTGGTGAGTGTGGGAGTAGGGGGATAGGCTTCAGGGGGTTAGGGGGGGTGTGGGAATAGGGGGACAGGCTTGGGGGTGGGTTTAGGGGGTTTTGGTGAGTGTGGGAGTAGGGGGATAGGCTTCAGGGGGTTAGGGGGGGTGTGGGAATAGGGGGACAGGCTTGGGGTTTTTTTGGGGGGTGCAGGAGTAGGAGGACTGGTTTGGGGTGGGGTGGGGTGGTAGAAAGCCTGTCCCTTATTCCTGCACCCATATCTTTAGTAGGTAATAAACTTATAATAAAGAATAATTTTACCAGGCGGATGATATTGTATATGTAAACAGGATAATGAGATTGGTAAAGCACGCAAAACCATCCAAAATAAAAAACAATCCATATCACTGGAACATAACAATTTCCTCTTCTTAATAAATTTATCCCTACTACTGTATAATGAAATAATCAATTACAAACAAAAATCCAATCGGTTTTCTATGAAATATAATAATTATTTTACAGATGTGGCCCAAATCAACCTATATGGATAATGGTTTTTATGTCTATACTCTCGGCAGCTACAGGCTCAGACGAGGATTGATTGATGGGTATTAGGCGCCGCAACATCGAGGTCCTATAGCGCCAGAAAAAGGTGATAGAAAGGTGTGACAGCAAGCAGGAAGGAAATAAAATGAAAAGAGGGATAGTTGAAGAACTGAAAGATGGGAACTATTTAGTCTGATCTCTCACTGGTGACCTTCCTAGCATGGGAAGCCCTCTCTCCCCAATATCGGGGCAGAGCAGGGGCCAGAGCCCCCTCTAGTCTAGCTCACCAGGTCTCAGAGACACGCAAGCCCCCCCACCTCGTCAAGGCGATTCCCGTTTGGGGGGGCTCAGACGAGGAACACAACGCAGTACAAATGACGTCTTCAATCCGAGAGCTCTCGTTTACAATTTTATTAACAAGCAGAAGAAATTAATAGGAAAATAAATAAAATAATGGTGACGAATGATATGATCACTATTTCTTACTCTTTACAGATTTTATCCCAGTGAGCAGTGGTTACAGCTACAGGTATTTACTGATACACAAGTTTATTTGACAGGTATCACACAAATGGAATAACCAAATGGAATCCAGCGACTAAGGTCGCTTATTGTTCGCTATTGTTCGCTTATTATACAAAATATATAATGGCTTAGAGCCATCATCACAGCCCAGAGCGTGGTTTGATAATTATTACTTGTATTTTCGTGAACACTATTTGGTACTGCTTAGATAGTGGTATACAAATATATCCCATAAAATAAAGGGTTACGAGACAAACTGTTGCATATCGTGGTAAGTTTGTGTAACAGGTATAAAGCATTGCTCAGAAATTAAATACGAATTATAGAGCTTTACTTTACCAATAAAATAATATATTCGTATATACTTTTTAGGCTTCTATTTATTTCTGCGAGTAAGTAGGGAGCTGTATTACGAGTACATGAACTTAGAGAGGAAGAACAACCATTATTAGGAGAGTATTTACTGCGGGTAAGATAAGATCAACTCATACTTAATATCACTCAAATAACTATAACATGCAAAGGAAAAATCAGTGTGAAATACTATCTTACTAACTATCTTTCTTCCACCTATTTGATCTATTTGAAATATTATTATACAATCGTGCATAGTATTTTAAAAAAAGATTATATACTCATTATTATTCCCATAGAAGGTAAAGTATTATTCACAAGCTACGCACTTCAAGAATTCCCAATGAAAATAGAAATAATTTTTTAATGTTCAAATTTCCTCCAAGAAGTATTATACTTAGTGATGATGTCATCAATGACACACACTCCTCAATTACCAGGTTGCATGTCCTTATTTATATGTTGGTCCTGCATATTTATTAGCAATTATTTCTCCAAAGGATGCGAAATTTCCACTTGCTTTGAAGCAATTCAGGCACTATATGCATGTAATTCATATCTATTACTAATCAAACCTCTCTTTTATCATCAAATTTCTATTTCTACTATCTATACTTACCTGCTGATAGACTATTAACAATATATTACCCTAATCACCCTACACATGGCAGGGATTAATATACTGTAGAGAGGCAGACTCAGATAAAATCGATTCAAGGGAATCGTTACATTGAAAAATAAAATATATATAATTGCTAGACAACATATCCCACTCTCTTCCACCTTTCAATATATTTCATTTAATATCGACTTGTTTAATATCTCCCAATTATCAGTTGTTTCAGAAAAAGTGAAGATTGGAAGTTACCCAGGGAGACATCCTTCAAAGATCATTTAATTACTCCATATATTGATGACAATAAAACTTGGTACCAATGTTTATATCCCATGTCTTATCTTTCTGGCAGGTACTATAACAGTTTTATATAGGAAAGTCTACTGCCATAGTTTGTATTGTATAAAAAAACTCTATCTACGTAGACTGAATTATCTTGTTATAAAAATAATAATCTAGAGCTGTTATTTTACAGCCACTACATAACAAGGCTCCCCCCTTATTAAAATGTGAATCTTTAGCATAGGTTAGCTTATATACACACAATAACATTCATCTAGCTAAACACATTAATATTAAGATGAAATTTTTGTACAATGTATTTCTATTCATGTATTGAGGATATTGTCTATGTTCATTTATGATTTTTATGTTATTATACATGTAATTATTGTTACTTCCAAGTCCCTACTGAAAATTGTAAATCTGTTGCCCACAATAATGATGAAATGGGGACAGATAAGATTTTAAATATATATATATACTGTATATATATATATATATATATATATATATATATATATATATATATATATATATATATATATATATATATATATATATATATATATATATATATATATATATATATATATATATATATATATGTAAAATTTGGATAGCGTGGTTTGAGCAATATGTACAGTTCTAAAGCCATTAAGGAAAGGGTCGCTTCTGTTTACAATCTGATAACAAGAATAGCTGACCAGGTAAAAGGAAAGTCAGCCTGATATTATCATTCTGGGTAAACACCTGAGCCACACACTCTCTCACACACACTCTCTCACACACACTCTCACACACACTCACCTGGATACCACCTACACAGCTGCTCGTACACAAACACTTGGTGTACACACACACACACACAAAGGAACAGACATGACCATTAAGTGTACCTGTATCCCTCTGGAGTACCGTACATTAACTTCCCATATCTTGTTTTCATATCTAGGTAAATCCAAGGAGGTCATTCTTAATGGGAGAGAGAGAGAGAAGGAAGGTTGGACTGAGTTATCTTGTGTAATCTGTAGCCAGCCAAAGGTACCTTTGTCTCCTTCGTCTTTCAAGGAATAAGGAATAAAGAATAAGGAAGAGAGAGACAGAAGGGAAGATAAGAAGGAGGAGCTAACCAAATAGGAGGAGCTATAATGATAGACCTGCCCTTTGTGGGCGTGGAAAATAGGACTTGACAGTTAGTGCATATATTTCTGGCAACTGTGGAATTGGAAAACATATATAAACTGAGGATGTACAGTTACATTTTAGGATTACTTAAACTGTCTCCCAGGGCTATAGGCTTGTCTCACCAAGAGAGACTCCACATATATAACCAGACACATTCGTGTCATTCTCTGTGTTTAATAAAGTAAGCCTGTAATAGAATTCTAGAAGTCATTAATCCTTAAACACTCACGTCTACGCTACCTAAAACTACAACCACAATACTACAAGTCCAAAAATCAAATACAAGTAAGTTACCAGTTCTGTCCAGAGTACAAGCCTTCATGACTGGTACACAAGAGTATAGGATTTTGAATGTAAGGAATGTGATAAAAAGTTTCTGCCAAATCTCAACTCACGTTACACAAAACTGTTCACACATGAAATAAAACATTGAATGTAAGCGGTGGCAAACAATGATTGCTCCCCTCCCCCCTAAGCATGATAGGAAAAAACTGAAAATATCAAAAGGTAGCACATTATATTGTAGGTCTTTGGTGACAAGGTGAGTATTCAGTGTTGATTCTATTGTGGTACTATACCCTGTTCAAAACTTTTGTTCCTTTTGGCCTTTTATGCTTAGATAGATAGAAATAGATAGATTGATAGAGCGATAGATAAACAGATAGAAATAGCTAGATAGATAGAGGCTATAGTGGAACACAAATTTTGAACAGACTATAGTTTGTTTGCTTACCAACCAACCACCATACCTGTAAGGCTTCATTCATTATTTCCCAAAAGCTGAGTGTCCACATTAACAAAATCTATCAAACAGTTAGATAATGATGATCACTGCACAGTTTACTCACCATATTCATTAAATAATTCCCTCATAAGTCATTTACATAGCTAAGATTTTTTCGTTTGCATGCTTACAAACTAATACCAACCACTGTGGAATGGACCCTTAGTGTTGCCTCCATTGACATCATAAACAGTTTGAAGACCAGCAGGGTAGGAAGACAATAGTAACTCAAAAAGCTCCGTGTTGAACTCCATTCCCTGAAGCACAGCATTGATGTACTGCTCCTCCAACTTGGTATGACTATATTGAGTTGATAGAGGTTCAGACAACATCGTTTTTTCAACCTCGTCCTTCAAGATAGATCCAACATTTTTACAGATCAGGAGAATTACTGGGCCACTCGCCATTACCAAAGAAGTCAATGTTGTTGTCCTTCAGAAGGTTCTGGCTGGGTTCAAAGCACTTTACATATGGTGCTTCTTTTCACTGTCATTATAAAACAGCAGCACATATTGATACCAGCAAAGAAGAAGAATTGAATATACTTTCAGATGATATCACCATTATATTTCCTGCTAATACAGTATTTGTCCAGCAGGGAGGTGGGGGAGGCTATCATCATTTTCCACCCTTTAATAAATGTGGAACAAAATTAATTAGTAAATGTATTGTTAAAAAAAAAAACATTATCACACACACACAACACAAAGATGACAGTAATGTTTGGTGATTGATTGGTATCTTAATATTAAATGTATTATTAGAACTGAAGTATGATATAATATACTGTGGCCTTGGTATATGTTAAAATAACAGCTGCTGTTTGTAGTGACAGGGACCCTGTGATGTAGTCAGAAATTTGTAAGTAAATGAGTCCTTCAATTACTGCTATAAACACCACCTACATGGAAGGAGTTTATTTTGTGGTGTACTCAGGAGGAAACAGAAGCCACTAATTCTTATATACGATCACAGGGTCCATAATATGTAGGACTGAAGCCTACGGTAAGTACAGTGCTACTATAATATAATATGGCTTGCACTAACTGCAGAAATTTTGAAAAAGTGTGTGTGTGTAGAGGTAGTGGTGTTTGTAGAGTGGATGTTGCTGATATTGTAAACCCTGAATATACAATGAATAAATCCTTGTATCCATCACTGTCTTCATTCTACACTCAGTTCCTCATTAAAGACCACCAAATGTATGTGTGTTCCCAGCCTTCTGTTACTCATTACCATTCTCACCCTGTGTTTAAAGAACCCAGGCTTGTGTTACTCATTACCATACACACTAAGTGATTTACTGACCCTGTGTTAAAAGGCTAGTGTGTGTGTGTTCCCAGACTTGTGTTCTTAACCCCTAAGAACCGCAACTCGTTACGACTGCCTTCACCCCCAACCGCAAACACAACCTGATTTTTAAAGTTACTCTAAGGTTAGTTTTAGTCTTATAGGTTTATAGAGCTTTATTTTACACATCAGAATATGCAAACAAAAGTCTTCTATCTCCACTGGTTAGAGAACAGCAGCATAACAAAGTCGGAAAATAATATGACAGTTACTCCTCCCAAATAACATACGAAGGCATACGCATGTGTTATGCATTTGTATAATGCGTAGATGTATGAGTATGTGTACCTCGATGTGTGCTTGCGTGTTTGTGTATGAGAGGGAAGCTGTCAAATTCTTACGTGAGTTACCCCTATATGGATGATTATATTTGACCACAAATGTATGTACTGTCACGAGAACTATCTAGTTTCTACTCAGGGTTTGCTTCTTCCTTCCTTCCCCTACCGTGGACAGAGGGATGAGGGGATCGGTGATCAGGGAGTTAATATATTAATTAATAGTCTACCACGGAGCTCCCATCATCTTCTTCCCTCTGTCCATGGTAGGGGGTGGAAGGAAGGAACAATCATTGAGCAGAAACTAGTGCACGTTACTGTACTGTAAATATATAATAGTACATTAAATTAGTGTACTAACTGTAATAGTACATTACCGTTAAATTAATTAACCATTGTTAAGAATAATATCACAAACTCAAATTACCATATTTATTCTTGGCTTTCGTAGTATATATAAAAATAAAACTTTTTTTCAAAAATAAATAAAACCCGAAGTGAATTCCGTGGTGATTCTCTGACAAAGTATTTTATGTTACAAATGTCGGTTAGATAAGAGTTAACATCTTCACTATTAACTGGAAGAGACATTGCCATTTATATTTAGCAGAGATAGGTATTATCATCTTCACTACCCCGTGTGACATCATGATAGGTATTATTACGACCCCAGCCCCGGGTAGACTGAGGCTCACAATCAGATATAACTTTGGCAGAAGGGGGGAGGATAATCATACACTTTATATCCTTCTTAGCTTTACTAGACCTTTCAAAGCTTTCCTTTAAGCTTTATCTGAACAATTTGTCTTTATATCCTTGATCTCATTATTCCTGTTATCATATGCCTAGACTTTAACTCGTTCTGAGCTAGCCTGGAATCACAGAAGGAATAGAATGAAATACAATTAGACATCTTCTACATAATAGTAGAGATGTCTTTATCTGTCAAAACCTAATATTCACATCTTCACCTACTAGTGAAAATGTGACGGTAAAACCTACATGGACTACGATGTGACATAGTGAAGATGTCACACCGTAACAGTATTAACATCTTCACTATTAAGTGGAAGAGACATTGCCCATTATATTTAGCAGAGATAAGTATTAACATATTCACTACCTAGTGTGACATCTGATTGGTGGGTGGAGGGGCGAGCGAAGAGAGCCGCGAGTGGGGGGGGGGGGGGCGAGCGCAGCGAACATCGCCGCAGGCAAAAGCACCCGCGGCTCAGCCGCGGTGGGCAAAACCCAGAGAAAGGAAATCCACCTCTCTGACACCAAAGACGCACTTGTCATACCGAACCACCAGGCCATTCTGCTGCAGGCGGTCGAACACTGTAGAGATGTGTTGTAGATGTTCTTGTTTGGAGGTAGAGAAAATGAGGATATCATGAGGATAACATAGCAGGCACAGAAGGACAGGTCACCCAAAATGCCGTCCATCATCCGCTGGAATGTGGACCCGGCATTTCTGAGGACGAAACAGCTGTAATTAAAGGTGAACGTACCCAAGGGGGTGGTGATAGCAGTTTTTGGGATGTCCTCTGGGTGCATTGGTACCTGGTAATAACCCTTCACTAAGTCGAGCCTGGAGAATATCTTGGCGCCGTGCAGGAAAGAGGTGACATCCGCGATGTTGGGCAGTGGGTAGTGGTCTGGCTCCGTCTGCATGTTGAGTCGTCTGTAGTCGCCGCAGGGGCGGAGCGAGCCATCTTTCTTCACAACTATGTGCAGCGGGGACGACCATGGGCTTGGTGCCTTTTGACATATGCCCAGTCGTTCCAGCTCTGAAAAGGTCTGCTTTGCCGCGGCGAGTTTGTCTGGAGACAATCGACGGAACTTGGAGAACACTGGCGGGCCTGAGGTTTTTATGTGGTGGTATATTCCATGCTTGGCCGGTATCTGTGGTTGCTGTCGAAGTTCAGGCTTGAACACATTAGGGTATGAGTTGCGGAGGTGTGTGAAGTCATGTGAGGCATCCATCACCTGCAGGGCGAGGTTTTCTGGGGCAGCTACTATAGCGACAGCAACCAGCGAAGCTGTGTCGACCAACCTGCCGCCGGCAATATCCACCAGTAGTTGGTAGTGGGCCAGGAAATCTGCCTCCAGCAGGGGAAGGGTTACGTCAGCCACTATAAAGTTCCATCCATAATTCCGGTTGCCGATGCGGATGTCGAGGTGTTGCTGGCCGTATGTGGGAATCGGTGTGCCGTTGGCTGCAGTCAGTCTGACATTAGGCAGCTGGTGCAGGGGCTTTCTCCCCTGGGCTGCAGGCAGGAGTGAGCGAGCAGCACCCGTGTTCACCAAGAAATGAGTATTAGAGAAGGGGTCGCACAGAAAAAAATATATATATGTACATACAGGGACATAGGTTTACATATAACAGCCAATCAGCGGCGATGGGTGGAGTTAATGGGACCGCCTGTGATCTCAGAAGTGGCGGACGTCGTACCTCCACGTCCGCCACGATCCTGCTTGTAAGTGCGGGGTCGTGATATCACGTAGTTACACCTTCTAGGAATAGTTTGCGAGAAGAGTTTGTAGCAGGCAACCTTTATATATATAGTCACATGATCATATTCCAAGTTAACTATGAAATGTAAAACCTGAAGAAATAAAAAATAATAGATTAGACAAACACCAACTTCTTTACCGTTAATCCCAAGTAAAGAAAACATAATCACACAATACAAGGTAATGCTCTAGGAAACTGCTGTATTTAATGGGTTTAAGTACTTTTGATAATACATAGAATCAGATCATTTTATGCAGTTATAATATATGGAACAAAGTACTGAGTGATATTAAGCCTAATCCAGTCATAATTTCTAAGGCGATATAGAGAATCGGACGAGTTTGGGGTACTCGTGTAGCCCCTCCACCAACACCCCGAACACCCCCCAGACCATTCCTTCCTTCCCTACCCCAATATCTCATTATCCCCCTCTCCGTTTCACTCTTCACCCCCCTATTTACACCATCCCCCTTCCATTTTGTTTATGACAGTATGTATATACGTATCGTACATTAGTAATATTGTTTAATACAGTTACTGTTGAGTGTGGACATGAAAACCAGAGCGGGTCAAACGACCATTAAAGTAATAGCTAATCCCGTTGTTAATAGCCGTATAGACGGATAATAACCCATGCACGTGTCTAAGGACCAGAAAAATTATTAATTTTGGTTTTGGGCAACCAAATAATTATAATCGTTCATGGTTGTTTCATGTGTTCCTTACCTTTTTAAATAACCAATTTATGCGTTAATAGAATATTCACAGTCTCCCGTATCCCCTTCCCCCTCTCTGGACCAAGTTGACATTTTATAATGAATAGGTACACAGTATCTAATAACTTTTCCTATAAGGTCCAGAGCACTGGTAATGCCAGTACATTGTGTTCACTTGCATGGTTAACCATAAGGACTGCAAATATGGACCTTCTACATACTATATGTATGTAAACATGCTGTTGTACAGTAATTATCAACGTGAAATACATCTTGCCTCTATAGAAATGTACTGTACCATTATTTTAGTTAATAATCATATCTATACATATACATCTACATAACATTCTAATATATAATACAGTGGTGGAAGAAATAGGGAGGAACACGAGTGATTAGGGAGAAGAGGAGGAGGGAGGGGTGAGAAGAGGGGGATGTAGTTGTGGTTGGAATGGTTTGGGAGGTTGTTGGGGGGGCCATACTTTTCCTTCGAATGCGTCAATATGACTGGCCAGCTTTGTGCTATTTTTCACGAGTAAGCTCCTCGTATAACTCATATAAGAATATGGTATGTCAGCCATAAAATACGCTCGGGTGTTAAAGATAGTGTGCTGAAATATGATATTGATACAAAGATTCGTTTAAGAGATATTTACGAAAAACACCGTCTGTCCAGCGCTGAAACGTATAGTAGCTATACCTGGATGTTGAGCTACCAGATGCCTAGTTGCATCTAAAAAATAAATAAATATGTAGCAGGCAGGCAATTGTTATTCTGAATATAATAGGAAGGGAGGGAGGAATTACTGTGTTGTATGTGTATTGTCAGTCGGACTGACTTTGAATTCTCTTCATATATACCATCCACTATTGTCCATTTCTTTAACATGTGAACTGCCAAGAATGTAACCACCTTCCTCCCTCAGGTATGGACACCAACGGTATGGAAGGCAACGATGGAGCTTTTCCACAGGTAACTTTATAATTATAATATATGTATTATAATAATCATAATATAAACAAGGAATACAAAGCAGGAAATTCATTAGAAAGTGAAGTGTTGTTTTGGATTATTAATCTATAAGGTAATGTGTACTTTTAACTTTTAAGTAAGTTTGTTGACTTGTGTGTACTGTATTCTATTTAACGAGTTGTATGTAAAACTGGTTCTAATCAATAACATGTTTCCACCACAGAACAACGCAGCAGATTGTGGTGTTTGTCTCACTCAGTTTGATTACACAGGGCACGGGCCTCGCACACTCCCCTGTGGTCACACCTTTTGTACAGAATGTGTAAAGGTGTTGATTAAAACAAGAGACCTTACTTGTCCTTGTTGTCGGAGTATAATTATGGCAGAGAATCTTAATCAATTTCCTGTCAGCTATACCATTTCGACTTTGATAATGTACCTTAAATCCTTGTCTTCACCTAAACCCTCCCAAAACACAATGGGGCCTGGCACCACCATCATGTCTGCACTGAAGAAAATTGTACATGAACAGAATGCCAATGTGGACTGTGTAATAGAGGACAGTGTTAAAATACAGTCTGTCCTGGACCTCCTGGACCATAAAGATTGTAGGGTAAACACCCTAGTAGAAAATGGAAAAGAAATAGTGGAAAAGATGAAGGTTACACAAAGAAGGATCGAGGGCATCACCACTTGTGAGGAGGCTTTTAAAGTTATCAACCAAGCCTGCCACTACATGGAAAAGGATCAGGAATGGAAGTAGAAGTGCCAAGAACTCTTCCCAGATGTCACTACAGTCACCACCAGCAAGAAGGTATTTAAAACCATCCTAAACATTTACACTCTCAATGGGCCAATTCCACAGTGGCTTTGGTTTGTTATGACCCTCTTCTCTGACTTCTTGTCCTTTTTGACTACAAGGTCTTTCAGGTCCAGCCGGCATTTGTTTTTATACTTTACTTTCACTCATTATTAAAGCTTCCACTTTACATAAAGTTAAAACAACAATATTTTATATATCAACGGGTCCGTGATGTGACAAATAAGGCTTTGATGATGGTTGATGGTGAGGCTGGTGCTACACATCACATTAACCAACTGTGTCACCTTACTCTACCTATTATGGATAAAGTCAATATCCTTTTAAATAAAAACAAGGTAAGTGTAAATTGTTAGGCTAATACTTATATTATTATTAATATTATTTGTATTATTATTATTATTATTTGTATTATTATTATTATTTGTATTATTATTATTATTATTACAATTTTTATTCATCTTGCTACCTTTACAATCCCAGTTCAATTATTGTCCCAACTCACTACCTGTACTGTACCACCTCACTACCATCACCAGTAGTAGTAGTAGTAGTAGTAGTACAGTATTGTTAATATCTGTTCACAGATAATAATATACAGTAAATCCTTTATCCACAGTCTTATCTGTAGTATGTACTCTAAGCACATTATTGTATTGTATTGTCTTTACAGTACTGTCCCTTCCAACATCATGTATTATCACTACACAGTTGCTTTCCTTTCTCTACAGAGTGAGAAACTTGAGGAAGTGAAGCCAAATAATAGAGAGAACGGTAATAACCCCATCTACTTAAAAGTGACCAAAGATGTTGGATACATCTTCACCTACCTTTTCTTCCACTGCCTCCAGAACAAAAATGTACCCCTTAATGCCCTCAACATGCCAGTAAGTTCATAGTTAATATTTTACCAAGTCTAATGTCTACCATTGAGTGTTGGGGTATTGGTAAGATGTGGTGTGTGTTTGATATGTAGTGGGAGAGGTGTGGTTGTGGTGATGTGTAATAATTGTGAGCAGGTGTGTGTGCGAGTTATGGTGGTGTGTGTAGTAAGTATAAGGGTGTGTGTAGTGATTATAAGGATGTATGTAATGAGTATAAGGATGTGTGTAGTAAGTACAAGGATGTGTGTAGTGAGTATAAGGGTGTGTAGTGAGCGCAAGGGTGTGTGTCATGGTGGTGTGTGTAGTGAGTATAAGGGTGTGTAGTGAGTATAAGGATGTGTAGTGAGTATAAGAGTGTGTCATGGTGGTGTGTGGTGAGTATAAGAGTGTGTAGTGAGTATAAGGATGTGTAGTGAGTATAAGGATGTGTAGTGAGTATAAGGGTGTGTGTAGTGAGCGCAAGGGTGTGTGTCATGGTGGTGTGTGTAGTGAGTATAAGAGTGTGTAGTGAGTATAAGGATGTGTAGTGAGTATAAGAGTGTGTGTCATGGTGGTGTGTGTAGTGAGTATAAGAGTGTGTGTCATGGTGGTGTGTGGTGAGTATAAGAGTGTGTAGTGAGTATAAGGATGTGTAGTGAGTATAAGAGTGTGTAGTGAGTATAAGAGTGTGTGTCATGGTGGTGTGTGGTGAGTATAAGAGTGTGTAGTGAGTATAAGAGTGTGTGTCATGGTGGTGTGTGGTGAGTAAGAGGGAGAGTGAGTATACAGATTCTCCCGGAAAATCACTGCGTGGACCCGAAAATGTATTGTTTATCTATACTAGTATATTTTTTAGTAACAAATAATGATGAAAAATAACACTTACAGTGGTAATTAGTATTTCGTTGTGTAGCCCTTTTTCTTGATGACTTTACGAAGGTGATTTGGGACACTGTCAGCAAGATTACGAAGTGTTTCTAGCTTAAATTCTTCCTAACACTTACGGAGCTCCATTTCAAGTTTTGGGAGGGTGGAGATGTCACGTAAACGGAGCTTGCCTTTAATGATGGCCCATAAATTCTCTCTGGGTGAAATATCCGGAGAATTATCTTGTCAATCCTTAATCCTTTCAATGCCACAGTCATCAAGCCACTGAATCACATCCTTAGCTGTATGACACGAGGCTCCGTCCTGATGGAAAATCTTGGCTTGTGTTTTTTTTATGAAACTTTCCTCAAGGTGATCATTTAAAAGTTCAAAATACACATATTTATCAACTGTTGTGTTCTTAGGTAGAATAACTAGGTTTCCCACACCATAATATGAAAAACAACCCCATACCATTAAGCTGGGAGGGTGTTTTGTGGTCTTCTGTGTGTAGTGAGGATCAGTGGGGTGTGAGCCAGGGCGGCGGTACACCTCTGATGGGCCTCCTCCACTAACACAGAAGGTACTCTCATCACTCCACAACACAGTACGCCACTTGTCAAGAGGCCAGTCTTTGTACAGTTTAGCAAAATAGAGCCTCCTCTTACTCTAGCGGTCATTTATCAGTGATTTTTTGCACGCCCGATAAGACCTGTAGCCAATGTCACAATGCAAAGTTTTCTGTACAGCACGAAGGGATACATCAATAAGTAAATTATTATTGTATTCCTTTATTTCTCTGGCTGTAAGGCTGGGTTTGACTTGAAGCTGTTTGTTTAATATGTTTCTGGTCCTTGCAGACACTTTTCTGGGTCTACCTGGTTGCTTCTTGGGGAAGGGAAGTTTATCTTCTCCGTCAACTTTAAATCGGTGAATCAAGTCCTGCACTGTTCTTAATTTAATTCCTTTTAATACACAAATTTCCTTGTTGCTGTGCCCAGCTATAAAAAGATCAATAATTTATTGAATTGTTTTGCTATTAGTATGTTTGCCACCCATTATATTATGGAAGAAAATCACAAAAACACAAGGACATCACGACACAATCAGACCTATAAAATTCAAAACCGGTAACTGTTACATACCAGTGGTAGCAGGGTGTGGGTGGGGCCCTACTATCATCCCCCCACCATGGAGTGGGGAAGGAAATGTACGTTGCTGCCAGACACACGATTCAAACTCAAGGCAATTAATTTTTTTACATGAGCAAAATTCATACTTGGGCGGTAGGCCTTGATTTTCCGCGAGAACTGTATATGAAAGGTGTGGTTGATAGGGTCAGTAATAATGGTTGTGTCTTACAGGTGAGTCAGATGGTAAAGAGACTGGACCCTCATTATACCATCACCTTCCTGGACTTGGGTTGTAGTGAGAAGAGGGGGAGAGTCTTCATCAGGGTGAATACTAACACAACAGAGGCCAGACAGTTTGTTGATCTCTGCACCGGCCAGCGAGGAGTCTCCTTCTTCAATACTCGGTTAACCAGAGTTAGGAGCAGGGGGAAGTCGAGGGAGTGTGTGTTTGGTGGGAACTATGATTCTGGTGTTAATAGAATGATATCATTGTATGGTTGTTGTGATGAGGGGACAGTAATGTTTATCAGTCATACAGACAAGAGCGGTGAGTTTATCATCAACACCATTGGTAGGAGTCCAACATATGGCATTGTAATTGGCCATGTGATGTGCGGTGGACTGAATGTGTTGAAGGAAGCAGCCCAAATCAGTGACACCACAGAAGTCACTGTGGTGGACTGTGGTGTTTGGGTGAAAGCCTATTCATCTTAATACACACACTGCAATTAGTACACACTACACGCATGAAGAGTAAATGTACACACCCACACAACACACTTAAATGATTTAATTATGTACAGCTACACTACCCACACAAGGAGTAAATATACACACACAAGTATTATAAATACACACACACACACACACACACACACACACACACACACACACACACACACACACACATTTAGAAATTATAAACATTAACTTGATTTTATTAATTGCATTATCTTATACGTTGTTATTAATCTACTATATAATTACCATATAATGGTGTGTGTCGAGAGACCTAGAACAGTAAACACCGTCGTCCCTGAGCTCCGCATTTATCAGGATTTTTACTTGACTATTAACCGCCTACAGACTTCTTACTACTACAAAAGAAAAGAAACACTATATACTTGCTGCAGGAAAGAGACAACTAGGATTATAGTTAATCTAAGTGTGAAATAGTGTTTTTTGTGGTGGTGTTATACCTCAGCTGGCCAGCCAGAACGACCTGTTTTGTTTGGGTGTCATGGCGGCACCCTGGTTTGGTCAGCTGTCACCAGTAGTTACTGAGTAATACACGGTAAGATGGCTAAGTCTCTGTCCGACCTACGAAAACTGCAGCGCACACAGCTCTCTAGATGTAAAGTCATGGTCTAATGTACTGCAACCTGGTGAATAAAAGCGAGCTATTTGAGTTAATTTTATGAACCAAAATTGCACACACCAACAGCTATAGTGTCGGATCATTTTTCGAAGCCATCTCATTGGAAGGTGTTGCAGTACATTAGACCATGACTTTACTAAGGATGAGTTGATGGACAGTATACTGGCACCACCTGAGGCAGATGACCGTGTACTACAGCAGCTGACAGTAAAACTTAATACTCTAGTGACAGAAGTGACTGAATTAAAAAATGCTATTAAGTCACCAGATAGTGGCTTTAATAAGAAAGTTACCGAACTACAAGCTCAGGTGGACAAACAAGCGGAAATTATAGGCAGACAACAGCGTTTCCTTGAGGTATTGGATCGTAAGGAGCGGGAGACGAACTTGATTATCACCGGTGTACCAGACGAGAACGAGAGTCTAGAAGGAGCTACTTCAGAGGGCAACAAATTGGGCAAGATTTGGTCCAAGATTGAATCACAGGAAGATATCAAGACTCACCGATCTAAACAGACAGGTCAGCCATTGCGCAGGTGGAGGTGTTAATCCCTTCCCTCGTGACGTCAGGTAGCCCACCAGGGTACATGTTTCTCACAGATACCTTCACCACTTCACCAGTCCCTCACTGTATTTCAGTCATATTCCTGCACTTCCAGTGAGAACAACAGTGATAGAAGACCAGTGTATTCAATATAGATGTACTAGCTACCTGGCCCACCGATGCCGAGTAATTGTGCAGTGTACGGGTGTTATAACACAACAAAAAAGACAAAAGGAACTGGAAAGAGATAATACTCTTTTCCTTATTCCATAAACTCCATAAAATATCTGGGAGAGAAGGGAGTTTTGGAGAGTGATAACTGGAAAGTGACATATAATTTTATTTCTCTTATAAATGATTGGTTTGATATCATGAACTCTTGTCATATGTATGGTGATATATACCAACACGCCATGCATTTGACATTGATATAGAGAGTCACTTAAACATCCTCAATGCTGTTACACAACGTATGACATCTATGAGAGTCAAGAGTCCTAAAACAAGATGTCTTTATAAATTTCAAAAGGGTGTCATATTATCCAGTCAGTCAGTCATAGATAGGACTGTAAAATATGCTAAAAGCTACAAACAACATTGACTATATAATGACACGGAGGCTTAATCAGGACTGCCTGGAACATTTCTTTGGATGCATTAGGCAAATATATGGCCCTCATGATCACCCCAATGCTGATAAATTTAAATATAGGCTTAGGACATTGTTGTTAGGTAGAAACGATGCTCTAGTCAGTGAAAAAAACAATACCACTTTAGTAGTAAGTGAATGTAGATTAGATATGGAATGTGTAAACCAAGACAGAGAGCTGGCATTAGAAATATGTCTGACAAACCTTATGTTTAAAGATTTTGATGTAGGAGAGGATGAAGTATATGTAGATGAGGAGCAAAGATTGTGTATTGTCAAGTAAATGCATGGAAAAAGCAGCAGTGATATAATTGGAAAAAGCAGCAGTGATATAATTGGAAAAAGCAGCAGTGATATAATTGGAAAAAGCAGCAGTGATATAATTGAAGAAGAGGCATTATCTTATATTGGTGGGTACATAGTAAGGAAATTCAGCCTAAAATACACTCATTTAGGAAATAAGTTATCAGGTAATGATAATACCAGAAGAAACTAGACAAGTCTTGTTAACAGAGGTGACCTGCATGCACCCTCTGACGAGTTCTTTTTTCAGCTACTAGTAATGAGAGAAATGTTCAAATTAATACATGGGGAAACTCTCAGAGAGGGAAAATAATATGTAAAGACTTTTTGTTTAGAATTGGAAAAGGTAAAGTTAATTTTTACCTCTTGAGTTAATTCAATTCTTTTCTACAATTTCTATCTACTATAGGATTAGACATCTAAACAAATTGATTGCAGTCAGGAACAAAATGAACGCGTCTAGCAGGGAAAGTGCAAGAAAAATATTGAAAATTACCACCTAAATATATCTATGCATACTTAACAATGAGTACAGAATCATAGTGCAAAAAGTAACTTATTTAAAACTTGGATAAAAATGTGCCACCTGTAGTTGTACAGTTTAAACTAAATTCTACTGATAATTAATTATAGATATGTATGTATATTATATTAAAATGTGAGATGTATATATATATATATGTGTAAGTTATTATTTCTACCCTGTATTGTATTCCAGCAGCTCAACAGTGTGTGTGAAGTAAATGAAATGTAAATATAGTTATATTATAATCATCTAACTCATACTCTGGTATTTTTAACTATCATCCAAAATATATACAGATGTGTATGTGTATATTAATGCCATACTCATTATGTTATTTGCAATAGGCTATTATAAGTGGAATGCAGAAAAGAAACGAAAATAAGTCATGTATAAAGGTGGATATATAGGGATTTGTATGGTGCGATGGCGGGGAGAGTGAGGGAGTGGGCTACATGACGTCACGTGCGCAGAGGAGGCAGAAACTGATAGGCTGTCTGACTGATCTGTCTGTTTAGATCTTGCCCTGTTACGTTGTAGTGAAGATGTCTGGATATCTTCACTTTGGGGTTAATGACAAATAAGTTTGTTCTTGTCTGGTCTAGTCCCTTTATTGCTTCAGGTTACATTTGTATATCAAGTTTTAGAGTGAACCTGAAATATGAGCATGTGACGATATTTGTAGTCAACCTGGAATATGAACAATGTTATACATAAACATAAAGGTTGCCTGCCTGCTACAACCCTAGCCAACAGAACTGCTCGAGATAACGTGCTGGAGACTGCTGCTAAACTGAAGGAAGCTGGAGGGGAGTATAGTAGGATATATATCAAGAAGGATGTGCATCTTGCTGTTCGGAACGAGTGGAAGCGGCTACGAGATGCAGAGAAGATGGAGAAGGACCGACCAGAGTTACAAGGAGTTACAAGGAAAAGAAGTACCCTAGGAGACCTTACGATCCATACAAAGAGGGTACCTGTGGGTTTAGTTGTGCAAGTATGTGACCGTCCTCGAATGTGTCATGTGAAACCATCAAGGAACACTCACACAACGGCTTAAACACCTAGACGGTGATTTAAGACTTTAGATTTAAGATTTAAGTAGTGATTGATACCTGGAGGGTTTTTAGGTCGACCACCACAAGCAAGTATATTACAAATTTTATCGTGGAATGTTAATGGATTTATGACAAAATTAGAAAAAAAAACAGTGCAGGATCTACTCTATAAATATGATATTATTGGTTTGAATGAAGTCAAAACGTCATTACAAGTCTCATTTCCTGGTTTTGTTTCCTATAGAAGTGCAGTGAGTGGGTCCCATAATCGTGGCGGAACAGTGGGATTAATTAAAAACTATTTAGTTAGTAAAGTCATGGTCTAATGTACTGCAACACCTTCCAATGAGATGGCTTCGAAAAATGATCCGAAACTATAGCTGGTGGTGTGTGCAATTTGGGTTCATAAAATTAACTCAAATAGCTCGCTTTTATTCACCAGGTTGCAGTACATTAGACCATGACTTTACAATTTTGAGTGTTGATACAAACATTGAAGATCAAGTTTGGCTCCAACTTCACATTGCCCCGAAAATGTTATTATATTTTTGCTATATTCCACCTTCAGACTCAGAGTATTATTCACATGGTTCATTTTCTTCAATTCAGGAAATGATAAAATCCACAGAATTAATCGGTTATCAGTACTGTATTATTGGTGATCTGAATTCTAGATTCGGAACTTTCGCTCAAGAATTACCAAACCTTGTGAAATTACCAAACAATGTAACCTATTCATACCCAAGTGTGCCTGATATTGTACGTAATCCAAATGATAACGCTTATATATTATCAACGATTATCCAGGAAGCAGAGTTGTTGTTATTAAATAATGTAAAGGTAAATGATAAACACTTTCCCAGCGACAAAAGGTAAATGATAAACACTTTACCAGAGACAAAACATATCGTAAGGGTGAAGATTGGGTGTCTGAACTTGATGTGTGTGTGTGTGGTTAGCCCTTCGGTGTTTGACAGGGGGAGTGAATTCTCTGTGCTTCGTAACCTTATTCTTCCCTCAAATCATGCACTTATTTCTGTATCACTGGTATTGCCTTCCATTGATATGGAAACTGTTCGCTCACGGGCCCAGTACCTTGGGGATCACTCTGTATTGTACAGTCGGCGGCAAAAGTCCTGTCGTCTCACTTGCTTCACCGAGGCACGCGATGTTCAAAGACTCGAGATTATTAAGTGCAGAAAACGTGTGTATTTTTCGAGTTCATGAACACTGCATGTCTCGGTGAAGCAGGTGAGGCGACACGACTTATGCCGCCGACTGTACAGTCAGTCAAGAAGGAAAGAAGATATAGTTACTCCTATCAAGATGAATGCCATTGACGAACAGTTATTTCAGATAAATGTATCACAATATAACATACCCAATGAATGTGAAGATGTTAATGAGTTCGAAAAAAATGTAACGAATATATTACATGAGGAATCCACACAAAGTAAACGTAAGTCTTGTGTTGAGACAGTAAATAAAAACCTAGGCAGGTGGGAAAGACTGTTAGAGGACAAAGATGACTTTAAAATATAGAGAGCGATAGATTGGAAAGGTAATTATAGTAGTGATAAGAGTACCGGTAATATGAATCTAAATTGCCCTACAGATATGGAATTTAAACATTATTATGAGAATTATTTTATTCCTATAACCGATGTTGAGCCTTCAGACGTTGTCATACCTGACGTGACAATTCCAGTATATAACCCCAGAGGAAGTTTACCACCAAATTACTGATGCTTACATCTTTATTTAATAATATTTTCTCCTCGTGTATTTATCCACAGTCATGGTCTAGAGCAAAAATGTTCACTATTTTTAAGAAAGGAGATAGGTTTAGTGTAAGAAATTATAGATGCATCCATGTTATGAATAGTATAGCGAAGATTTATGACATGGTGTTGTGTGCACGGCTGAAACAGTGGTTCAAGCCATACCGTGAACAGGCAGGAGCCCAGGAAGGGAGAGGTGGTTTGGAACACATTGTCTACATTGTCTCATTACGTTTACTTTGTGATTTGGCTTGGAGAAAAAAGAGAAAATTGTATGTGACTTTCATTGATTTTTTCCGAGTGTTGAGGAGGTTGGGATGTGGCTCGGTAATGTTATGTGCTTTAGTTGCCTTGTATAGAATGACCCAGAGTATGATTGGTAAAGTCATGGTCTAATGTACTGCAACCTGGTGAATAAAAGCGAGCTATTTGAGTTAATTTTATGAACCAAAATTGCACACACCAACAGCTATAGTTTCGGATCATTTTTCGAAGCCATCTCATTGGAAGGTGTTGCAGTACATTAGACCATGACTTTACACTGTATAAAATTATATACAATGAGACACACAATCAATGAAAATCACAGAGTGTCGTTGGTGTGTGAGACAGGATGGTGGAACAGGAGGGGACGGGGCCGCTTACCATTGAAGGAACGGTTGTGTAGTTGTGGACACATACAAACAGAATAACATGTTGTACAATACTGTTTACATACTAATAGAATCAGACAATTGTATGACTTTACGACCATTGAGGAACTGTTCTCAGACAAATTTTCATCGGATATGACGTGCAAAATTATCCATGAAATTCTCACTATATACAAGTAATAAGATTGTTAATGTGGATTATCGGTGTTTACATGTAATTAAGAAAATACAAAAATACACACTGGCATTATATATTATGGACATTTTGGTGTTGGACTGCTTTTAAATTTATTAATTTTGTTTTGGCATTAGATTTAAGGATGTGATTAAATTTTATTTGCTATTGTATTTAGGATTTATAATTCATTGTAAAAGGTGGTCAATAAAATATCTATCTATCTATCTATCTATCTATCTATCTATACTAATGTTTACATTTTTTTGTATTATGATATTAATGAATCTTATGGGGAAAAATTATTGAGAGTAAATTGGAAGGCTACTGAATACTCCAAGAGAGAGAGAGAGAGAGAGAGAGAGAGAGAGAGAGAGAGAGAGAGAGAGAGAGAGAGTTAGTGTGTGTGTGTAAGAGAGAGTGTGTGTGTGTGTGTAAAAGAGAGAGAGTTAGTGTGTGTGTGTAAGAGAGTGTGTGTGTGTGTGTAAAAGACAGAGAGTTAGTGTGTGTGTGTGTAAAAGAGAGAGAGTTAGTGTGTGTGTGTAAGAGAGAGTGTGTGTGTGTGTGTAAAAGAGAGAGAGTTAGTGTGTGTGTGTAAGAGAGAGAGTGTGTGTGTGTAAGAGAGAGAGTGTGTGTGTGTGTGTGTAAAAGAGAGAGAGTGTGTGTGTGTAAGAGAGAGAGTGTGTGTGTGTGTGTAAAAGAGAGAGAGTGTGTGTGTGTGTGTGTGTGTGTAAAAGAGAGAGAGTTAGTGTGTGTGTGTAAGAGAGAGAGTGTGTGTGTGTAAAAGAGAGAGAGTGTGTGTGTGTGTGTAAAAGAGAGAGAGTTAGTGTGTGTGTGTAAGAGAGAGAGTGTGTGTGTGTGTAAGAGAGTGTGTGTGTGTGTAAGAGAGAGAGAGTGTGTGTGTGTAAAAGAGAGAGAGTGTGTGTATGTGTAAGAGAGAGAGAGTGTGTGTGTGTGTAAAAGAGAGAGAGTGTGTGTGTGTGTGTGTAAAAGAGAGTTAGTGTGTGTGTGTAAGAGAGAGAGTGTGTGTGTGTAAGAGAGAGAGTGTGTGTGTGTGTGTAAAAGAGAGAGAGTTAGTGTGTGTGTGTAAGAGAGAGAGTGTGTGTGTGTAAGAGAGAGAGTGTGTGTGTGTAAGAGAGAGAGTGTGTGTGTGTAAGAGAGAGAGAGAGTGTGTGTGTGTAAGAGAGAGAGAGAGTGTGTGTGTGTAAAAGCGAAAGTGTGTGTGTGTGTGTAAAAGAGAGAGAGTTAGTGTGTGTGTGTAAGAGAGAGAGTGTGTGTGTGTAAGAGAGAGAGAGTGAGTATGTATGTGTGTGTGTGTATGTAAGAGAAAAAGAGTGTATGTGTGTGTGTAAAATAGAAACAGATTGGCTATTAGTAACATTATGGTGATTTGTTTCGTGACGTAGTTTGGAGGAATCAGTAGCACTCCAATGTACTAAATACAAGTTCTCTCCTTTAACTTTATAAAGCACTATTTAATTACCTACTATAATTATAATTAATTAATATATATATATATATATATATATATATATATATATATATATATATATATATATATATATATATATATATATATATATTGTATCGTAATTCCTTAATACAATATCCACAGGGGATACAAATATTATATACATTTGTCATCCATATAATTCCTTTATATATATATATATATATATATATATATATATATATATATATATATATATATATATATATATATATATATATATATATATATATATATATATATATATATATATATATATATATATATATATATATATATATATATGTATATATTGTATCGTAATTCCTTAATACAATATCCACAGGGGATACAAATATTATATACATTTGTCATCCATATATATATATATATATATATATATATATATATATATATATATATATATATATATATATATATATATATATATATATGTATGGAATAGTTTGTAGGACTCATTAAGAGGGTAATATACTTGTGGTACATTGAAGTGTTTTAATTCCCCCAAAGTATGTCAGGAAACGGCACCAGATTAACAATAATAATGGTGGTTTGTTGCCTGGAATGGTTTGTAGGAATTGATTTGTTCCAGAGTTACCAACACTGTACTATACCCTTCATTAATTATGTTAGGTGGGATCCTGGACCATTTAAAGGAATATTTTGTTAAAGTAGAAGGTGTGTGATTCCTATATGTACAGTTAGCAGCACTTATAACTGATACAAGTGAAGAGGAATGACAACGCTGACTGTACCTCTTATAAGTGCTGGCAATTGTACGTATACATATACATATACACATACATATACATGCATACATACATACATACATACACACATACATAATATACATACATACATACACGTACAGTTGGCTCCACTCCCGCGTTGACCACTGCGCGTTGCCAATGTTGAGCCACCAAGATATTCGAATCCCGAACGAAGCGAAGCACTCATCATGGGGTTATTTCTACCTGACAAGTTATGGAGGGGGGAGGTGAGGGAGAGAGAGAGAGAGAGGAAGAGATGGGGGAGGTGAGGGAGAGAGAGAGAGGAAGAGATGGGGGAGGTTGTGGAGGGGGGAGGTGAGGGAGAGAGAGAGAGAGGAAGAGATGGGGCAGGTTGTGGAGGGGGGAGGTGAGGGAGAGAGAGAGAGAGGAAGAGATGGGGGAGGTTGTGGTGGGGGGAGGTGAGGGAGAGAGAGAGAGGAAGGGATGGGTCAGGTTGTGGAGGGGCTGGTGGAGTGTTGCCACTTTTGACTCATATAGAACTATCGCACCATCCACTGAAAGTTATATTAGAAGCATTCACTGGTGGAAACGAGAAATGGGAAGGAAAAATGATGGTGGTTGGGGATGAATGTATGAGCGACGTGAGTGAACATATGGTAGGATGAATTGAATTAGTTGTGTCTACGAGTTAGACGGAGATAATGATATGTAATAACTGATTAATGTTTTCGAGTTGGATATATAACTGATATTATTTCGCCACATTGTGAACTGTGTGTTAGTTAGCTCAAAATGTTCAAGTAATAAAAATATTGTTATCCATTGCAAATTAACATTAATCAATAATTATTAAGTAAAAATTTACCGATAATCCACTGTTTTTATTAAACCTGGAGAATCAAAGGTGACAAACATATATATTCTCTTTGTCGGGAGAATAATATGTAACAGTTCTGGCTCTCAAAATACAGTAGTTTGCTAGATTGCCAACATTAATAATTAAGTCTTGTGGGTGATAATTAGACGTATCTATATACATAAAGCCGAAATTCTGTATGTGTGTGTCTCTGTGTGTGTGTGTGTGTCCTCTATGCACGCCCTGATCCTTCGTCCTAGAGTGAATTTTTTTACATGGGTGTGATCGCTAATACTTGGGGAGTGTTTTGGACCTATAAAAAAAATGTTTTTCATGTTTTTCAAAAAATGTTAATGTTTTGAGGGGGATTCGAACCCCTGGATTAGTGACACGCACAAACTCTCTCTCTCTCTCTCTCTCTCTCTCTCTCTCTCTCTCTCTCTCTCTCAGGCTCTCTCTCTCTCTCTCTATCTTTATTTTTAATTTCAGAGAGAGAGAGAGAGAGGGTGTGTGTGTGTGTGAGAGAGAGAGGTAATACTGGGTTTGGTTATATTTGTGTGTGAGAGAGAGATAGTGAGTGTGTGTGTGTGAGAGAGAGAAAGAGTGAAAAATAGATATAGTGTGTGTGAGAGGTAGAGATAGATAGATAGCTAGACTGAGAGAGAGAGAGAGAGAGAGAGAGAGAGAGAGAGAGAGAGAGAGAGAGAGAGAGAGAGACTGTATGTGAGAGAGATAGACTATATATGCGGGAATAAGGGACAGGCTTGGGGTGGGGGGGTTTGCGGGGTGCTGGAATAGGGGACAGGCTGGGGGGGGGGGTAAAAAGCCTGTCCCCTACCGTCACACACCCCAAGCATGCCCCATACACACACATACAAATACACAGACATACAAACACACACATCCCTACCGTACACACACTCATACACTATGTAAGGTAAGGCTTGGGGTGGGGGGGTGGGGGTGCGGGAATAGGTGGTGGTGGTGGTAGTAGTGGAGGTGGTAGTGGTTGATGTAGTGGTAAACCTGTTCTATTCCTGTGTTACATTGGAGAGATATATATAGAGAGAGAGACTGTGTGTGAGAGATAGGCTATATTTGCGAGAATAGGGGACAGGCTGGGGGGGGGGGGGTAAAAAGCCTGTCCCCTACCGCCACACACCCCAAGCATGCCCCATATTCCCGCACCCCTGTAAACCCCCCCAAGCCTGTCCCCCTACTCGCGCACCCCCCCATCCCCCCTATCGTAAACAACACACACTAGGGTACACACACACATACAGTACATACACACACACACACCGTACACACACACACACACACACACACACACACACTCACACATACACATACCCCTACCGTACACACACACACACACTAGGTAAAGTAAGGCTTGGGGTGGGGGGTTTGGGGGGTGCGGGAATAGGTGGTGGTGGTAGTAGTGGAGGTGGTAGTGGTTGATGCAGTGGTGGTGGTAGTGGTAGTGGTGGTAGTAGTGGTGATGGTAGTAGTGGTAGTAGAAGTGGTAGTGATTGATGTAGTAGTTGTATTGGAGGTGGTAGTAGTTGATGTAGTAGTGGTGGTAGTGGAGTTTGTATTTGTTACATATCAGTGTTGTATTATTATATTCTTTGTTTATTTAGAACTCTGTGATCGTGTATGAATATTCCACCGCCCGAAGGGCGGTGGTAGGGCGGCCGCAGGCCGCCAGCCCTCCGCAGGAGCTAGCGGCTCTTAGCCGCCCGAAGGGCGGCGGAGCCAGCTAGTATATATATAGGCTGCATCTAAATTCATAACTATAAACACTAAGAAGAATGGAAGACAAATATGTAATGTTTTATAGAAATGGAACTGGAATTTATATTTCTGTATATTGTATTTTACTTTAATGTTGTCACTATTAAGAGTTTTATTATATAAATATTGTGGAATACAAGGTGCAGTAATATCAACATAAAGTAAGTATTAAAGGTAATAGCAAGATGCTGATGGTAGTCTTCTATTGAATTAATCCTTTATATTATTGTGTGCACATAAATACTCGTCATTATAAATTTGTAAGGTTATGAAGGCTGACGTCTCAAAGGTTGTCACCACTGATTATCATATGTTTCACAAATAGTAACTAGCTTTATTCTACTATGTCTACGTGTTAATGATTTCCTTGTTATGGACAGAAATTTACATGTAATCCAATAATACACTATATGTAACGTAGAACAAGTTATTTTTCCCCCCGTGTGTTAAGTTGGTAAGCCTGCGAAAGCTACAAGATGTGGATTTGGTGTGTGTGTGTATATGTGTGTGTATGTGTAAAGGGAACTGTGGTTCACATGACTCGAACCTTCACTTCATCAAAAATAAGCATATATTCTGCAGGAGAGATTCGATTGTCTCATTCCGTTCCACAGAATATTCTTTTCACATAATTATAATATATGGATAATTGTGGTTCTCATAATTATGTTTAATATATTCATTATTGTTGAAACACATTTATCATTGAGTATAGCAATTTCATTACATATGTCCAAGTTTTATAGACACCCATCCCATCTGATGTTATTACAGTATTGCTGATATCGAACAATACTTAGCCTACATATGAGGCCCTGAGTGTTACAACCAGACTTCCGCCATTACCCTGAAATTGAGTTATTAACATGAATCACTTCTACAATTCCTCTTCTATCTAATGAACAAATGACTATCATCTTAACTTGCATATAGACAGGCCTAGAACGTTTGAAATAGAATGAAGTACTGTGGAGACAATGACAAGCGAGTGTGTGTAGCTGTGAGCACTGAGCCGTCGGTCATGTTGCCCATGCGTGATTTCTTATTATTTACTTCATGCTTTATGTGATTATTTTATTAGCAGTTGGGAACGTTTGCTATAGAGCATAAACATTAATATACATATTTATTGCAAAAACAAACTGTAAATCCATGTAGTTATCACAATATTGACATAAATAGTAAAGGAAAAATTCTTGAACGATGCCGGTGGGTGGGTGGTGCCCGGCGCGCGGCGCCGTACCGACAACTTCTCGTACTGCATTTTAGGGAACTCTTTAAAGTACTTCAATATTTCTTAATAAAATTATGACAATGCATCGAATAAGATGTATAATTAATTAAATCCAATTATAATAATTTGTGAACTCACAAAATTTCCTGTAGGTCGACACAAAACACAAACGTGTGTTTCTTTCACCAGTGGAAACACAGGCCACACGCATTATAACGCATACCCACCATCCACCCCCACCCCTACACACACAGAAATACACACACTCTAAGGGTCAAATTGAAGTGTCATTATAGTGTGACTTTCGACCTACCCTTCCTTACAGGAAATTTACTTAATAAACGAGAGAGGGGGAGGTAGGGAGATGAGAGAAATAAAAAAACAGCCAATTAAAATGACTTTCTTAGTATATGCTGACTCTATCTATCTATTTATTCTCTCTCTCTCTCTCTCTCTCTCTCTCTCTCTGTGTGTGTGTGTGTGTGTGCGTGTGTGTATTTAGCTGTTTTCCTCTGTCTTTCTGTCTTTCGGTAGCGAATGAGAGATAATAGGGAGGAAAAGAACAGTTAAGGCAACACAAGGCGAAAGCATCAGAAGGTCAACGATTAATGAAGGAGAAGAAGGAAAATAAGAATAATAATGTAGCTGTTATTTGCATAGAATTACAGAAGACTATCCCTATACCAAAACTCTCCACAAGTGTTACATACTACCATCGCAAGTTGTGGATGTATAATTTTTGTATTCATAACGTTAAGACAAATACAACAACAATGTTTGTTTGGGACGAGGTTACAGGTGGACGTGGCTCTGTCGAAATTGCTAGCTGTCTTAAAAAGTGGATTGATATCGAGTTTGATTTTAATAAGAAGGCTTTCAAACATCTAATCGTGTATAGTGACAATTCCCGACGTCACGAACCTAAGAAAAACTGCCACTTTTCACCAGATAAAATAATTGTTAACAACAAAGTTGGGGAAGTGATCTCTTAACCCGCATGATTTCGGCCTCATAAAAATGTATAATTAGAGGTGAAAAACTGTTCTGATTGCTCTCATTTTTTTTAACATAGGGCATTGTTCTTTCATAAACATAGTGTTTTTTTGTTTTAAGCCAAAGGTGCAGGTATGAACTAATATAAATGTTATTAGTTCTGCCAACCCCTGTACTATTTTATGCTTGTAATTGCTGTTTTACTGTATGTTGCACACCAATTCTTATCTATGATGTTAATATAATTACTGAATAATAACATCTTAAAGTGCAGACGTACGATGTATCAGTAATTATCGCGGGGAAGATTTTACAAAATAAATCTAAACTCGGCCAACACTCCCTTCCCCCACTTCCATATTAAAACCGCTGGCGATCACACGCAACCCTTCAGTTAGTGACCCCGGGAATTGTGGAGGCTAAAACAAAAACATAAATATTATACTTAACTATCTCCACGAAGTGCACAGTGGCCGATTAAAAACCATAGATTTATAGAATACGTATCTCGTGCCTGGACACTTTTTTACCGTGTGACAGTGCATTTGGGAATACTGAAAGGAAATTTATCCGCGAGTGATATTAACGACTTTGACTCGTATTGCAACATTATTCGGTATGCTATTCGTTATTAGTATCTAGTTGTGAGAATACGCCAGCAAGACTTTTTGAAGATAGACGTGTTAAAACAATACATAGTGAATTGAAAACCAAAGAGTGAATCTGTATCCTTCATAGAAGCCAGAGTATTTGTTTTTGATGTTGCATACAAGGAAGGGTATTTCATTCAGATGGATTATAGTGATGCACAATTAAATCCTGTTAGGTTAATGCCAGGGAAAAAGCCTACTCGCAAAAGCTATTTAACTTTGCTGATGTACTATTATGGACAATAATATCGCGCCCCTCTTATGACTGAGTCACAGTCAGGCGCCCTTTTACGAAAGCGCGGCGGGTCATCATTGAAAGCGCTGATATATTTCTATCAAAAGCGCAGCTGAGTGGGAGTATTTTCACGTACTTGAAAGTCGGCTTGTGTAGCAGTTCTTTAATGATCGTTCACCTCTTCCGTTAGCCAGACGCTATCATCTGTTGCTCCCTGCTTACCACGGGGATTTTGAAGGATTTTGTTTTTTTGTTCTTAATTCATCGCGTTTTTCACTCCTTTCAAAGTTACATGTTTGTTCTTGCTGGGAATCAGTTACCTAAACACTTCATGTAATTGTGTCGGTTTATTTCGTCAGAGATAAATTTGTTGTATTGTGCCATGGCATATTCTGTCCTGTCTCGTTCAACTTTCCGTGTAGTTGCTGGTTTACCGATACTCCTCATCTTAATATTAGTAGCAGGCTGGAGCTTTCCTAGTACATCCATCAACACAACATTAATATAGATGGAGGGGATGTATAAAATTGCTCATTGAAATGAGCATGAAAAGATTCAGCTGAATTGTTGGTACGCTTTGTATTTGAAGGGACTTCAGCCCAAAGCACTGGAGGATATTTTGATTCTGCTGTTACTTAATTATCAACCAGATAGTCTGTAAAGCGAGTACATCTCTCATCCTGAGGTGTGTCTGTCATTACCTCCTCGACGAAGCAATCTTCTACATCTGTTTGGTCAAAGAAATGTAGACCAAATTATAATTTCTCAGTCTCAGTTAACACCGTGTGAAGCATTATGACACACCGAATGATACTTATTGACATAGGGAACGAATGGGATTAACCTTGCCGCGCATTTGATAATGGTTTATTGGTGAGGTTCCAACGCGGTCACTTTTCGAATCCGCGCTTTTGATATACGCCCCAGTCAGGAGGGGCGCGATATTATTGTCCACGACTGTACAACTCTCACAAAAATATGATGCTCCCATCGCCCTGAATGAAGCAAAGATTGTAAGCCTAAACGATTGCTAGCTTATATTGATACTACAAAATACCCGTACATTAAGGATATATTTTCACATCAAGAGATACTGCCACCAGCAAATTTAACACCATCTCATAGCGAGTTACTAGACTATGATTCATTTTCTCCAGCCCTCCGCCTCTACCTTCTCAAATATAATTCTATAGATGTGGGTATACAGTCAGTATACTATAATAGAGTACAGTAAAGTCCTGTGGTTTACTTCAGAGTTGTGTGTGTGTGTTTGGGGAGGGTGTTCCTGCCTATCGGTCAAGATAGCTGCTTGCTTCCCGTTCTATTCTTCCCTCCCTGTCTTACTCCCTCACCCTTCCTGACTGACCTTGAAGTTATGTGTGTTGAATGACTGTTAGGGATAGGGGGAGGATGGGTTGGTAATTAGAGAATGAGTGAGGAAAGTAAGAAAGGGAGTGGAGATAGCAGGGTATTAATGGTGGGGAGAAATAGGTAAAAGAAAGTACTGAAAAAGGAAAGATTATAGTAGTGGGATGGAAAGAGTGGGAGATGATGAACGGGTAGAGAGAACGAGGGTGGAATGAGGGAGTGAAGTAAGTGGAGTGTGAGAAGAGTGGTAGATAGAAGGATTACCGAGGAAGGATGAGAGAGAAAGAGAACGAGTAGTGGGATGGGACGGGAGAGTGTACAGTCTGTCGATGCATGTACCTCACCCTCGTTCAGTTACTCGCAGTTTTAGCCAGTAAAACCTGGAGTAGTGATCGAGGTGTGTTATCTTACAGTGTTTGTGATTAGTCAATCTAATATCTGCTGTACCCCTGATTTTCACTTCAGATTTTACCAGCTAAAACTGTGTGTAACTGAACGAGTGTAGGTACGTGCATCATTGACAGACTGTATGTCCTTCTCTCTCTCTCTCTCTCTCTCTCTCTCTCTCTCTCTCTGATAATGGCAATGGAGGTTTAGTGTGTGTGTGTTTCTCAATATATTTTCTCTTCTATCCTAGCCTATAATTCTGTATTACAGGACACACAGTAGATAACACAATACAACAGGCACACACTCGCATACTGTACAGTTGGACACATGAATGGGTGGTACAGCCCAGGTGAAAGATACTTGTCCCATTTGAGTAACCAGTGTCTATTATCAAGTACTTATTTTTAATTACCATCGTCGATACTGACTTCTGCCCCTGATGTTTCCTATTTAGCACTAAGGAACTTGATATTGGGAGAAATTGACCATCTTTCACTTGGGCTGTATCACCCATTCATGTGTCCAACTGTACATACACACAGGCAGGTTCATACATACACACGCATACAATAAGGCAGGTACAGCCGCGAACCAAAGTTTCGTCAAATAACCAAAGTCATGAATGAGGCGGAATCTTGATCCCATCTGAATTGGCTGACCATCCTTGTACCAGTCAACACGAAGGTTGGGGTCAGTGATGGGTTCAATTTTGGTTTAAAAAATGTGCGCACACACAGTCACACACACACACTCCCTCCATCTACACACACACACAATCCCTCCAATTCACACCCCAGCCTGCGCGCCGTTCTTTAAACCTTGATTAGACCTTGCCACCTACCATGAACAAGACGAGGCACGGGAACTGTCTGTGTGTGTGTAAGAGAGATAGATGAATAGAAATGAGTGGGTACATAAAGTAGGATCGTGAGACAAGAATAGGTGAGTATGGGATAAAAATGAGTAAAAACGGATGGAGGATAAGGATGAGTGAGGACAGACAAGACACATGAATAGGAGAATAAGGAATAGGATGAGGTGACAGGAATATAGGGATGGTAGGATGAGGTACAGGAATGGGAGGAACATCTGTGTTTACACGATTCACTGACACCTCACAGAAGAGTGAGTGTGTATGTGTGACGAGAGTGTATGTGAGAGTCTGTGTATGTATGGCAGTGTGTTGATGTATGGCAGTGTGTGTATGTATGTCAGTGTGTTGATGTATGTATGGCAGTGTGTGTATGTATGTATGGCAGTGTGTTGATGTATGGCAGTGTGTGTATGTATGTATGGCAGTGTGTGTATGTATGGATGTCAATGTGTGTATGTATGTATGGCAGTGTGTGTATGTATGTATGGCAGTGTGTGTATGTATGTATGTCAGTGTGTGTATGTATGTATGTCAATGTGTGTATGTATGTATGGCAGTGTGTGTATGTATGTATGGCAGTGTGTGTATGTATGTATGGCAGTGTGTGTATGTATGTATGTCAGTGTGTGTATGTATGTATGGCAGTGTGTGTATGTATGTATGTCAATGTGTGTATGTATGTATGGCAGTGTGTGTATGTATGTATGGCAGTGTGTGTATGTATGTATGGCAGTGTGTGTATGTATGTATGTCAGTGTGTGTATGTATGTATGGCAGTGTGTGTATGTATGTATGGCAGTGTGTGTATGTATGTATGGCAGTGTGTTGATGTATGTATGGCAGTGTGTGTATGTATGTATGGCAGTGTGTGTATGTATGTATGGCAGTGTGTGTATGTATGTATGGCAGTGTGTGTATGTATGTATGGCAGTGTGTGTATGTATGTATGGCAGTGTGTGTATGTATGTATGGCAGTGTGTATGTATGTATGGCAGTGTGTATGTATGTATGGCAGTGTGTGTATGTATGTATGGCAGTGTGTGTATGTATGTATGGCAGTGTGTGTATGTATGTATGGCAGTGTGTGTATGGCAGTGTGTTTATGTATGTCAGTGTATGTATGTATGGCGAATGATATGGATAGTGAGTGAGACATATTAATAACGGATGAGAGGAGGGTAGGTTGAATCGTACGTTTGGCAACTTGCGCGCACCAACCTACCGCATTCCACGCACTAAAAGACGTTTGATAGTATTCACTCTTTTGAAGATTTTAAAGTTATTTTGTTATGTACCTGCCTCACAATTATACCTATAGAATGCTTAAACAATGTAGTTTCTTAATCTAAATAGCATAAATTATTATTATTTACCAATTCTCCATATTAATCTAATATATCAGTACGAACATAAACTTTTCACCTCTTCTCCATGACAGTCGTATTTATTATACCTGTAATATCTTTCTTAATAGGGAACTGAACATATTTTGGCATATATCAATTAAAAGCTAAGAAAATTTGGCCTCTAATGAAGTCTTAAAAACCACAATAAATGTTATATTGTGGTGATATCAAGTTGGTGAAGTGAAGTAACGGTCAACAAATTATTCGTGTTTACCTTATGCGTGATTATTACCTATACTTTAAAGGCGATTATCTCGCTTAAGGGGGTGTGGCGGTTGTCTGGTTGTAACAGAGAGCTACTCATATGAGAGTAGAAAATAATGATATTATGATGACAATGATAAAATTCAATACTTAATTATATAATGTTGTGTGGGTGGAAGGTAAACACAGGATAGAGCTTCGAGTTATTTATTTCTCTTACGTTTCGGACTACACAGAGTCCATCTTCAGAGAGAAATGACATAGGGAAGAGGGTACCTGCCACTACTTAATCTCACCTCACCTCACCTCACCTCACCCCGTCTTTTCTTTTATACTCCAGGGCTATATGTTAATGTGAACTCCATCTCCATTAGTTCTTTCACCCAAAGTCAACCATAAATCTTCAATTAAATCTCTCTACAGCAGTGGTTCCCAACCTTTTTTCTGTAATTTCCCCCTGCACCTAATTCAATCATCCAGATTTCCCAGATGATCCCAGCCCGTGGTTTAACTACAATTAAGAGCTCTACCCTATAATGAAGCCAAGAATGTCCCCAACCAAATTAGGTGAAAAATTCCACTGTAAACTACATGTGAGCAATACAAGAGCAAATTATATCTTTAATCACGAATCAGTAACCGCTTCATTTGAGCGTGGGAAAAAAAATATCTCTACCATCTCCCGGGCGTTACATAACTACTGATAATTTCCAGAATTTTAATTCCAGACTAGAATTTCCCCCCTGAAACATCCAAATTTCCCCCCGGTTGGGAACCACTGATCTAATCCCTCGTGCTTGTAGTCCACCTTGTTTATCACCTTCTCCCAAGCACAGCTGTTTGTTTATTGTTTATGTTTTCGGTAGAAGACGGTTTAATTTTCTAACTTTTTTAATCATCATATTTATCAACAAATTCATTAAGCTATTTACCAAGATTTTTCTTCTAAATATGCAATTCCTTAAAAATAATCGATTTTAAACTTGAATGGCGTTTTCAACAAACTTGGTAAAATTTTATGCCTAGGCTATAAGTATATATTACAGTATTTCTCAAGTAACTGGCAACCTTACATATCCTAGGCTATAATTATATATTACAGTATTTCTCAAGTAACTGGCAACCTTACATATCCTCCCTAATGTCTTATCCCTCTTTCGCTTGCCCTTCCCTCCTTTCTTACCGTTTATCTTTTTTTTTTCTTATATTCTTAACCTTCTCATTCGTTCTTAAAACGTTTTATGACATAGGCCTTTCTCCCTTATCACTTATAGACCAATTACTGTATATGATTCGAAAAACTGCGCCAGTAAACGGTGATAGAGAGGTGAGACAGCAAGCAGGAAGGAAATAGAAAGAAAAGAACTAAAGAACTAAAACCTAGTGGCTGGGGCCAAAGGGGCGCCAAAACCCTTAAAGTATTGCCCACATCACTAATGCAGGCAATACCCTCCTACGGGGTCAATATGTAGAGAAATTAGAAAACAACTAGAAATTAATGGGGAAAGATATATAAATTATTTAGAATAAAAGTGTTGGCAGATACACATTAAAGACGGGATTATCCCAGCCACAGCATTTCGCCTTCATAAAACTGAAGAACTATAGGTTTCAGGCATTGCCATTTGCCAGTCTGTTGCTAGTCACAATGTTAACTTGTTAAACCCATTTGAAGAAAAGATAAATATATTATATCTTTCTTTTTAAGTTACTTATAAGTATTTTTTGATTGAAATCTGTTTGGATATACATTACCTTACTTTTATCTAGTTCCAGCATTACTGCACCGATCACCATATGACACAATAATGACCACAAGGACAGTAATGGTGATCAATATGATGCTCATATATCTCTATATAGGTTAATGAACACAATGTTTTAAGCACCACATTGCAGTCATAGAGATAGTTGTAAAGTCATGGTCTAATGTACTGCAACCTGGTGAATAAAAGCGAGCTATTTGAGTTAATTTTATGAACCAAAATTGCACACACCAACAGCTATAGTTTCGGATCATTTTTCGAAGCCATCTCATTGGAAGGTGTTGCAGTACATTAGACCATGACTTTACAGGAACTAACTGAGTTAAATAAATAAAGTAATAATTAGTGACTTGGTGGAAGTTGTGTTTCTTTTTTATATCATTCCTACACTCACTTTAATTGTTTATATCATTGTCTTCAGCTGGTGTATACAGAAGGTTTATGCTTGGTACAGGCAATTGTCTGCTGGTGAAAGAGAAGCACCAGTGAACAACAGTAATGAGGATAATACATATATATAAGTTAATCACACATTATTACACATGTAGTTAGGAGGTTTATAATAAATATATTGCTACATGTTATAATCTTTAATCTGTAGAAATAGTACAAGTAAATACAGTATATCTAAAGATTATATGTAATAGCAAAGAAATATATCCATTAGTAATCACAAGTACACATGATTTAGATAATTGCAGAATAACTCGTAAGGAAAATGAAAAACGGAATACCAAACTTTCGTCTATTTTTCCAGACATCTTCAGGGTAATACGTATTACTCAGAAGATGTCTGGAGAAATAGACAAAAGATTGGTACAGTATTTCGTTTTTCATTTTCCTTGCGAGTTATTCAGCAATACATATGTATGTATATGTAAAATTCCTTGGTTTCTTCAATAAACTTCTTGTTCAACATAGAGTTCAACTTTGTTATAAACTAAACCTCTGAAGAGAATAATACAACTACAACAACAATCACGTTACCAGCATCATTGTGTTCTTAAGGGACCCTGTGTCGTAGTCAGAAAATTGGAGGTAAATAAGTCCTTCAAATAGGGCCACGAAACACCATCTATAGGGAAGGAGCTTGTTTCGTGGCTTAGTCAGGAGAAATCAGAAGCCTTCAATTTTCATACACGATCACAGGGTCCTTAAGGCAACTTCAACCTCTTGAACATATTAATTGAACAAAACGAAACAGTTAACAGGTGGAATATAAACTTAATAACTAGTTTACTATTGGTAATGAACTTAATATATAGTTATAAGAAACAATACATCCCCACAGGAATATATGTGGTAAATACTATATGTAATATAATGATATATTACCTTCAAGTTATAATTACCTTTGTATACAATATATGTGGTAAATATTATATGTAATATAATGATATATTACCTTCATACATGTACAGTAGTATCCAACATTTTGGTGTTTATATAACCAGTAGAATATAGAGTTTTTATTCAATTTAGGACCTAGCCATCGTTAATGGGAATTGGAGGCTCCTGATTCCTTCTGTCTGTCCCACGAAACACGCCTCTTCCATATAGATGGTGTTTTGTGACATTATTTAAGGGACACATTTACTCTCCATTATTTGACTACAAGAGTTGGCTAGGACACTAACACTGTTATTCTGACACTGTACAAACAACAGTAACTACACTAGTCTACAGGAAATGTCAACAACATATTCATTTCTTACGAGTACTGAAAAATATTCACTTAGACAAAACAATATTATCCCTATTCTATAAGTCCATAGTAGAATCGATCCTGTGTTTCACAATTGCAATTTGGTATGGAAAAATAACATGTAAGAATAAGAATAAATTGAAAAAGATTGTAAAGACCGCAGGTTGACTCCCAGCAAAAACTGTATTACTAAATGAACTGTACAATATCCTGACACACACACACAGCTTCCATACACACATCTTAATATCTACACACACACACACATACACACACATACACACAGATACATCCTAATACCCACACACACACAGCTTCCATACACACATCTTAATATCTACACACACACACACATACACATACACACACACACATCCTAATATCCACACACACACAGCTTCCATACACACATCTTAATATCTACACACACACACACACACACACACACACATACACACAGATACATCCTAATACCCACACACACACAGCTTACATACACACATCTTAATATCTACATACAAACACACAAAAACAGTTCACATACACACACACACAGTTCACATATAAACACACACATCCTAATATCCACACCCACACACACCCACACACACACACACATCCTAATATCCACACACACACACACACACACACACACACACATACACCTCCTAATACACTTCCTATGCAACACACAAATAGGTTTACAAATTATATTATTCCAAAGAGTATAAAACTGTATAACCATTAATACAAGAACTTATTAAGTCTGTAAATAAACATTACATAGTGAATTACAGCCACAATCAAATAACAACCAACATTTTCCTTCCACCGTGTAAATAAATCAGTATCAAAGATAAAACTCGTGTCGTGAAACCTGATGAAAATACTATTTGGTAAAGAGCTAAACCTACGGTACATGAATGTTATTATGGTGAGGTTTTCATTATGTTTCATAAGGTATATTAAATCATTGGACAAGGCAATGACACGAGTTTTGTCTTTGATAGTACATACATAAAGGTAGTGAACTGGTATATGATATTATGAATAATGCATTATTTGTTGTATCTTTGCCAATACAATTTTCATGCTGTATTCTATTCAATGCGACAATAAAATTATCTTATCTTATCTTACACTAAGAAGTAATTATTAGTAATTACTGTGTCACTATGACTTAAATATCTATATCATTTTATGTACACATTCAAATTTTACTTTCTCTCACGTCATGTTTCTTAATTCTGTTTGTCCAATGTTGGATATGTGTGAGACATTAGTATTAGTTAATTAAGTGAATATTAAGTAAATGTATAACTTGGCAACACTGAGAGCCTCACAACAACAGCAGCTGCTTGGAGCCAGTCACTTCCTAGCCAGCTACGACCATATCGAGTCCTACTCTCTGTATATTTTTGCCCTGCATTGTAAATAATACATTAAATCACACCTAGCCTCCACGATTTATTCAGCCTTACGACCTCTCGACTACGCTTACCACATATGTCACTCATTGTAATAATGCTTGCCTTTCAAGAACAGCACCTTGTACCAAACACAGAACAAGGAGTGACGTGATCAGAGCAAACCCTGGGGACCTTCACTGCAAATAACCCTGGAGTGACTGCTTGCAATGTCTGCAACTTGGATTAAAATGTCTTCTTTACACTGTCTGCAACTTGGATTAAAATGTCCTCTTAACAATGTCTGCAACTTAGAATAAAATGTTCTCTTTACAATGTCTGGAACTTGGATTAAAATGTTCTCTTTACAATGTCTGGAACTTGGATTAAAATGTTCTCTTTACAATGTCTGCAACTTGGATTGAAATGTTCTCTTTACAATGTCAATAACTTGGAATGAAATCACTTCACACTTTCTCTTCTTATATGTTGGTGGTGGTGATTGATTGATTTAATGATATTATAGGCACCATAACAGTGAGGTCATATAGCGCCAGAAGAAGGTGATAGAGAGGTGAGACAGCCAGCAGGGAGGAAATAGAAAGAAAATAGGGATAGTTGAAGTAGCCTACTAAAAGCTAGTGGCTGGGACTGAAGTTGTTGGTGGCGAGGGAAGTGATGGTTGTTGTTGTTATTTTTCCCAGGCAGTGAAGTCCATCCTGTCAAAAAGAACAGTACAGTAGTCCGGTGATCATAATTATAGAGATGGTTAGTGGGGTGATGATGGTAGTAGATAATATTATAGGGATGATGGTGGAAACTACTTACTGGGATCAATGTCAATCAATGGGACTAACAAACAGTAACCTTTCAATTTTACGAACCTCAGTGTCCAGTAATAAACTTTAAATCTTCCCTCCTTCTATACCAACTAAACACTCACTCTAATTTGAATACTAATGGTAAAATATGGTGGTATTTATTTAAAACTTATGGAACCTAATAAACATTTACAGTATTTTATTTAATACAGTTCTTACTCTTAGTAACCATATTACCACAAGGCAATTCACTTTCTACGAAACACCCAGGTTTTGCAACCTGAAACCTAAAACATAAGTTGCACCCATAAAATGTGAAACAATGACAGTCCCTGGCCCCAATTCACAACTTATCCCTGGTGTGTGACCCTTCCCACCTGTGGATGTGTGAGGTTAGTAGTAATAGAGGGTGCTATATGGATATATTAATTCATTAAATAACTCTCCCAGCTTTGAAATCCCTGTATTTCAAGTTCATTAAGCCTGCATGTTGTCTAGCTTGAGTCCTTTGTGTCCTTTTGTGGGTCTCAACACCGTTTAGTTTATATCCAGTATTCAATATGTGTGAAGAGAAAATCCATAAGACATCTCAGTTATAATATTTGGCTCTAATTTCCTTTTGGTTAAAGGTAGTGACTGTCCTTTATCAGAATGGTTAAGGACTCTTTGATCGTATATGAGAATTGGAGGATTCTGATTCCACCTGACTATACCACAAAACAAGCTCGTACCCTATAGGTGGGATTTTGTGGCAATATTTGAAGGACACATTTACCTCCCATTTTCGGACTACATCATAGGGATTCATAAGAAAACAAGAGACCACTTACTTCTTGGCTTTGCACTAACCTCTCTAATTTTGCTCCAAGTTTATTTGAAGCGAGATCATCCAGTCTGTGTTCCTGAGTGGTGTTGCAGTTTGACAACCACAATAGGTGCACCTTTACCCTCTTCTGGTGTAACCCTTCTATTATTTGTATCCAGCCATCTGCTGTCACTGTGCTTCGTGGGAACTCAAGTCTCCAGTATCTGATGACAATGGATATACAGTAGTTGTGTTTTATACAGTCTAGTGTGTGTGTGTTTTCACGGCACATACATAATGTATACATTTTAACCAAACCTGAGCTTTGGCCGATCTATACCTATACATATACTATACATATACTATACATATACTATACATATTATATTATACATGTACTATATATATTATACTATACATATACTATACATATACTATACATATACTATACATATACTATACATATACTATACATATACTATACATATACTATACATATTATATTATACATATACTATACATACTATAATATACATTTTCCTGATGGACATACAAACTGAGGTGGGATAATTAATGAATGTTCAAAATGAGAGGAAAACCTGTACAACATTTTTATCATTATTAGGTATGTACAGTTGGCCACACATGAAGCTGGTACGCCTCGTTACTTGTGAGGGGCTTGGCTACAAAAGAAAGGGAAAGGGAAAAAAAAAAGATGTAGTTTGTTGACAGGCAGACAGTAAAATATTATTACTGTCTGCTTGTCAACAAACTATAACTTTTGCTCACTTTCCTTTCTGTTGTAGGTATCTCACAAGTAGCGAGGCGTACCAGATTCATGTGTGGGCAACTGTACATTCGTGGTTAATAATAATAATCCATATAGGGGTAAATCACATAAAAGTTTGACAATTTCCCTCTGTTTCTTAGCTGAAAAAATCTCCAATAAATAGATGAAGTGCCATCGTATAAGGAGGTAATACACTCTTGGTAAATATGGAGTAAACGATTACTACAAATATTTCCAGGCAACAGAACACCATTATTTATGTTTATCTGGTTCTGTTTCCTGGCATACTTTGGAGGAATCAAGGCACTCCAATGTACCAAAAGTGTATTACCTCCCTTAATTTACTACAAGCAGCTATGCATTGAGGGGTAGACAGGTCATAGGATCACTGGGGAGAATTATGAAGGGTAGAAGTGTGAGTATGGAAGTGAAAAAGGGGACTACGAAATAGTATAATCCTGCCAACACTGACATATGCGTCGGAGATGTGGACATGGAGTAGGGCTCATCAGTCTAGAATAGGTGCTGTGGAAATAGAGAAAGTAATGAGTGTATATGAGAGATGTGGTATTTGTGAAAAGGCAATTGGTATTGTATTGTGTGTGTGTGTGTGTGTGTGTGTGTGTGTGTGAAAAGGCAATTGGTATTGAGTGTGGAGTGGTTGAGAGAGTGAAGCATAATACACTGAGATGGTTTGAACATGTAGAGAGAATGCAAGGTGAGGAGTTTGTAAAGAAGGTGTATGGAAGTGAAGTTGTGGCACCTGGTGTGAGAGGCAGACCACCGGTTAGATGGCAGAACAGAGTGGAAGAGAATGTGTGAGAGAGAAGTGTGAGGGGGGGAGGGAGGATGGAGCAAGGAAGGAGAGAGTGTTGGAACAGGGAAAACTGGAGACTCTTCTGCCGTGGCCACTCCCTTGGAGGCAGTTCCTGGAGGTAATGAGGCGTCAGAGTTACAGTATAGATAGAACAATGGTCGCACCAGCCCATAGCCTCATGCAGTACAATAAAAAAACAATATTAGGTGATAACTGATAACACAAGTGGTATAATAGTGACAGGGAATAGTTACGGGACATTGATGGGAGTTGAGGTACAGCCACAATCAAATATCCACTGACACTTTCCTTCCATCATAGTAAATATCTTAGTAATAAGAACAACACATTTATGATTTTGCAGCGCTTTATATTAATGATTGAAGGGGTTGAGTTTGGTGTTGTATGGTTATATTTTGAAATGATACTGATTTATTTTCATGATGGAATGAAAGTGTCATTGGTTATTATATTGTGGCTGTACTTGGGACATAAGTATATATACTGGGAACACTAATGGCAAGCAAGGACACGGCTCAATAATTGTACTAATTATTTACACATGTGATATATTGTCCTATTATTCATATTTGTCTGGGCTATGCTAGGTATTTCTATTATAATATTATACAATACTGTACTGCTGGTAGCATAAATATGCATCCATCTCATGTACTTAATATTACTAATATGACCAGATAGTTGCATTCTGAACCCGTTTTTATTCCACCAACATACGTAATTTACCATATGAGAACTATATATGTCATCTCTACATTAAAATTGTATTACATCATCACTATACCTAATACATACATAGGTGGAAATGAAGTGAACTTTTGCTGCCGACTGTACACTACAGTAGTATAAAGTACTGTACTAATGATTGTCATGAATGTAATAAGTTATCATGTAAGTGATTTAAGCCATGTAGTATCCAGTACTCTATATTGATGACTTTAGGAATAGTAGCATTGAATTGTAACCAACTCACCCTTGTGATGGTTGTAGCTTGGCTGTCACCTCACAAACCCAACCTTCTTCACCTTCCTTCACGTTAGAGAGGATGAGAGACACACCAGGCTTCTTAAAGACAGTAGTCACATCAGGTAGTGGGTTGGTGATGGCCTCTGTTGACACTTTTGTTGTCACATGTATCTCTGTTACATAAAATAGAATAGTTATATTTATTTTGTTGTCAATTTGTCCTCATAATCACCTGTTGCAAGTATCCAGTCTAGTTTATCCATAAAGTTTCCCTTATAGACTGATGATCATATTACCCAACCATAAATAACCACTCGGTCTTGTCTTGCTTTATGAAATGGAAATCAATGTTGTAAAATCAAGGTGTCCTAATAAGGTACTGTAGTAAACAATGCTTTAAATATATATATATATATATATATATATATATATATATATATATATATATATATATATATATATATATATATATATATATATATATATATATATATATATATATATATATATATCCTAGTCACTAGGTATACAATAAAAAGGTAATAAAATGTTCCAAAACAATAAAAGATAACAAGCTTATCACTGGTTACGAAACAAAAAATCTGATATAGAGAGAGTAGAACATATAGTAAAAGGTGAAGGAGAATATACCCGAGGTAACGGTTGAAAATATCGGAGTGAAGGAAGAATAAAATATTGTAGTGAAAGGAATAATAATAAAATATTGTAGTGAAAGGAATAATAATAAAATATTGTAGTGAAAGGAATAATAATAAGGTAATGAATAAACTTAGATAATGGATGGAAGTATAATAACCAAGATGTTGTAGATGCATTTGTTGTGTCATTAGAAGAGGAAGCATTGATCTGGCCTGGTTGTCTTCAGAGATGGCTATCATGAGTTCCTTCAGTGATGCTGGCAGCCTGTCCAGTTCCACAGTACCATGACCTCTGAACACCCTCAGACTGTCACTGTGTTAATTATAATATAATATATCATATTAATAAATGCATATTTAGTACCATGATTATTCTCAAAGCTTCATTTCTGATAATTATGTACCGGGACATATGATTGTTGAATAAATTCTGGACTGGATATATATTATTTTTGTATAAGGACTTTGGATTGTCAATAAGCATAAAATTTTCCTTCACACACATACAAACATATCTTAGCTACATGACACCACTGTTCATAACGGCTATGAGTAGTTTAAGATTAATTGAGCTGTTTTCAATCATATGATACCCTGAAATTATCTGAAACATATGCAGACATCCATTAACTTGAAACAGGAGCTGAGGTTATTGGTATGAAAAATGAAAAGTATCTACAACTGCAAAGCATATGGCTAGTTGATCATTAGTAGAGTATGTAACTCAGTAGGTTGGCTGGACAACACTCACCAGGAAAGAAGGTTACGAAGTTGAGAAGTTGAGTTGTTAGGATGGTACCAATGATGCCATAGTTCTACTCTGGTACATGTGTGATTAGTTAGAGCAGGAAGTAGTGGAGTTGGGTCACTTCTGATATCAACTATCACTCGTGCTGGACACAGAAGAGGCAGAAGTATTGAATACACTGCAGCTCTTGTTTCTTTCACCACTATACCATCTTGAATTGGGAAGCATCTAGCGACGGCTTTGAGGAAAACTTCTGATATCTTAACTTCCTCTAAGATGTCCAGCCAGGCATTCTGACTAGATTCTCCAGCCTTCTCAATCAGCTCGACTATCTCCCATATCAAACCTTCAGAGGGATTGCTTATTTCCAAGTCCAACAAGCCTGCCAGATGTTTGAACATATTCAAGTAAAATTTAAAATTTTCAATCTTTACTCCCAAAGTATTCTCCATTGTTGCTATTATGGTGTTTTTTGGGTGCTTTTGGAAGGTCTTCAATATGTGTAATGCTGCATAATTTTCCTGCAATCCCTTGTGAGCGATTGAATACTGTTCTAGAATGGTACCATGTTATGATGTGTTTTTTAAGGTGAGGAAGGCTCCCAAGACTTCAAGAGGTGGAAGCTTCAGTCTGCGACAAACAGACCTAAGATCATTAATAATAGGTTTATCCAAATATAATATGTTGTCAGACAGTGTTAGGAATGTCTTCAGGTAGAATTCTAGTAACCATTCCTCAATTTTATCTTCTCTTTCCCATTTGTCATCGTTTTTTGTCAAGTTATGCATGACTAACCTATCATCTAATTTATCTTTAAGCATCTGGTGAGTGTGATAGTAGAGTTCAGTTTGGGAGCTTACATCAGTCACTTTAGCTGGTTGGAAATGAAACAACCAAGCAAGTATGGCCAAGTTCAGGGGCACATTGTAATGTTCCTTATGTTTCTCTCTTTCTACCTTGTCCACCAGTTCCTGGCCACTCTCTTTACTACCCATCACTCTCTTGATCTCTTGAAAGTACTTTTCCATAAAGTCTGCTCTTAGATCCACTGGGATGCCAGTCAGTTCCATCACATTCTTTTCATATTCAGAAGGGACAATTTGTATAAAATCTACAAGATGTTCTGGTCTAGTTGTGCACAGAATAGTACTGTTATTGGAATGTTTCAGATTAAGCAGTACGTCTTCAATCAATTCGCGTGATTTAGAATTTCTTTCGTCATACCCATCAATGATAATGAGGAGACGACACTCTTTGGTAAGACATGGGAGAAGGTTTCTGTATTTACAGAAAGTCTTATTCATGTAGTGTTTCAGCAGGTCTTCAAATGAGGTGAGGTGGGAATCCCGACAATTTATTTTCAACACCAAATCATAATAGTCCAAACCTTCAATGGTTCTCTCAACACTTTCTTCCATAGTGTCTCTCACACTATCCAGCCATTCATTAACCATTAACATTGTTAGGGTAGTTTTACCCATTCCAGCTGGTCCCTCCAGTATTAACATTTGAGGCTTGGGAGTGCATTCCTCTTGTTTATCTTCCTCCTCTTCTTCCTGTTGCTCTTCCTCATTGCCTTCATGTTGTTTATCTTCCTCCTCTTCTTCCTGTTGCTCTTCCTCCTCTTCTTCCTGTTGCTCTTCCTCATTGCCTTCATGTTGTTTATCTTCCTCCTCTTCTTCCTGTTGCTCTTCCTCCTCCTCCTCCTTATTCTTAGCACAACCCTTAGCTTTAGGCTGGATCCATGTTAATAATTTTTTATAGTCCATATGAGTCTGAGATGTTTGTTCCTTACCCTTTACCATCTTTATTCTTGTAAATATGTTCTGAATTTTAAGGCACATTTCTTTGCTATCACAAGATTTAACAAAATCCAACAAAGTTACAACATTATGAACTTTAAGTTTTTCCTTGAGCTCATCGACTGCGTCTGGGATAAACATCTGCATCAACATGGGTAGAGAGTGTTTCTGCAATTCATCTATACCAAGTCTCTCATCCCTAATATTGTCTATATCCTTGTCCACTTTCTCTTTGTATTGGTTACATTCAGAAAGGGACATCAGGTGCACAAATCTGTGCTGAGTTGTAATGAGAGTATTATGAATTATTTCACGCAGCTTTACTACTTTCTCCAAGAACTGTGACTCGTTTAATTTTAGAGTTTCATGCGTTACATCATTACGTTCCTTTTTTATCTTGAATAGGCAATTTTCCAATTCAGTGCCCTCATTTATCCAGACAGGATCATCTCGTGGTGCCACACCCACACATCCTAACATGATGCATGGATGAAGGAGGGCTATATCAAAGCCTTTCCCATCAAGGTCGTTCCTAATCTTCTTCTTCTGTTGCCCATTAAATATTCTTTGATCTCCAGGTTTATAATTTGGTGGAGTAAGTGGTTGAACATTGTATATTGGCTGTGAGGTGCCAGCAGTACTGTGTTCCAGGCCACAGGCAGTAGAAGGTTGAGGCAGATCTTTAAGATATTCAATAAAGTTTTTATCAGGTGGTTTCATTTGGGTTCCCAAGCATAAAATATGATACATACATGGCTGAAGTACAAACCAATGCATCTTTATCAGCTTAAGGCCATAATACTCACTGGGTTGGTCTGTCATGGATGGTGTTCCTTGATGATCAATAGATTGACTGGCAGTGATGGCAGGTCCTGGTGTGTTGGTGGGTGGACTGGCAGTGATGGCAGGTCCTGGTGTGTTGGTGGGTGGACTGGCAGTGATGGCAGGTTCTGGTGTGTTGGTGGGTGGACTGGCAGTGATGGCAGGTTCTGGTGGGTACATCTTCACTATGGGTAGCAGTACATCTTCACTTTGGTATCGTTGTTTGATCTGGTCCACATGAACCAGGACTTGCTGAATGAGTTGGTCACACTGGCCGGTGGTCATATACTCTTGGTATCTCAACTGTGCAGCATTGAGGGTATCGATACATGTCTGACACATCTTATCCACCTCTTCTAGGATCAATAGCCGACCCATTCTGTAAGATGAATGCACTGCATCATTCCGCTGACTCTTTACTCTATATAAGCAGTTCTCCAGCTGTGTACCTTCATTATCTGTCCATACACGGTCATCAAATGGAGCCAAGCCCTCACAACCATATTTGATGCATTTGAAAAGCAGTGGTATATTCCATTTACTGCCATCTAGATTTTCACTCATTATCTTTATATCTCCCCTTGTGAATATTTTCCGATTTTTTGATGAAGTAAATTCATTCGAAAAAGATTGAAAATAAGTAAGTAAGTCTTGTTGTTTCTTTGGGGTCCCAATGCAGAGAATTTGATATAATAAAGGCTGGGATATTGTACGGATTATTTCAATTATTTCAACTCCATAGTGTATACTGGATTCATTTAATGCTGTATTGAAGTATTGATCAGTAGGAGAAGGAAAAATGGGTTCACGAAGATCTCCAGATATGACGTGGTCCACACCTTTATGAACCTTCTGAATGAGTTCGTTGCTACAGGTTGTTGACATTCCATATCTTAGTGAAGCCTCCTGTATAATGTCAACAAGTGTCTCACGTAGCCCATGCATTATGTTCTTGAATTTAGATTCACTTATTCCACTTGCATGGTGGACGACATTATTACGTAGCTCTTTAAGCATATATAATGAACTTTCTATTCCTGTACCGTCACTGGACCAGGCAGGGTCATTGAATGGTGCCACATGTATACAAGCAACTTTGATGGCAAGAAACAGCAGTGGTATATTCCATTTACTACCATCTGGATTTTCTCTCATTAATTCTTTTTGACCTCTGAATAACGTGCGAAGGGCATCACTATCGGTGTGGAAGTTTACTGCAGTAGTAGTGGGAAGGTGATTTAGGTATGTAAAGATATCCTCTTGTGGAGATTTTTGTGGAGTTCCTAAGCGGAAAACAATATATACAACTGGTTGAGCTATGGCATGAATCGTATATAATAATTTAATGCCATAATCCATGTTGGGTTGGTTTGTTGTGGAAGATGTTCCTTGCATATTGGTAGATTGACTTGCAATGTTGGGTTGGTTTGTTGTGGAAGATGTTCCTTGCATATTGCTAGATTGACTTGCAATGTTGGGTTGGTTTGTTGTGGAAGATGTTCCTTTCCTATTGGTAGACAATCTCTTCCTCATGATGTTAAAGGCACCAAGCAGTCAATACCATAAGAAGATATGCCTGTAGATATAGTTCTTGACTTAATCAGCACCATCAGCCACATGACATTACCATCAGTTTCACCTGTAAGCCAAGATACAAAATATAATGGACCAGAAAATTTACACTAAAGTCTCTTTTCTACAAAAATGGCTCCATATATATTTGTTTTGGTTTGATTCTTCTTTGATTGTACCAAAACTATACTCTCCCCCCAAATATTAACACTATTAGTTACTCTTGACTAGTAATGCTGTCCAAATCACTAGAATTATTCCTTTAGTTTTGTATATATTTAGATTCTTATCCTTATCTGATGCAGGTTCCTGATATCTGAAGTAAGTTATATGATCTTATTCTATTCTATTATATTATATTATATTTGGTGATTTAAAAGCAGAAATACTTACACTTTGTGAGATGAGAACAAGTAAAGCAAATTTGCTAATATATTTGGTCGTATCCAATTATCTATTTATAGCTCTGGGCCCGTATTTACAAAAGCAAAGTTTACTCTTTAACTTAAAATTTTATTCGTAAGCATTCATTCATGGCAAGGACTATAGTACCCAACATAGCTTCGAAATCATAATATAAGCTCATACTAACAGAATAAAAAACCATTCACTGCTTCGAAATCATAATATAAGCTCATACTCACAGAATAAAAAACCATTCACTGCTTCGAAATCATAATATAAGCTCATACCAACAGAATAACAAACCATTCACTGCTTCGAAATCATAATAATATATTATAAGCTCATACCAACAGAATAACAAACCATTCACTGCTTCGAAATCATAATATAAGCTCATACTAACAGAATAACAAACCATTCACTGCTTCGAAATCATAATATAAGCTCATACCAACAGAATAACAAACCATTCACTGCTTCGAAATCATAATATAAGCTCATACCAATAGAATAACAAACCATTCACTGCTTCGAAATCATAATATAAGCTCATACCAACAGAATAACAAACCATTCACTGCTTCGAAATCATAATATAAGCTCATACCAATAGAATAACAAACCATTCACTGCTTCGAAATGAGCCTGAAACACTATGGTGCGGTCATAAATACAAACATACGAATGGCTCCTTCTGGCAACTCCCCCAAGAGTATGGTCACTGCAAAAGTCCTCCCCTTCCATTCACCTTTCTATCTCTCATGTACAGTTGCCTCCACTCGTAGCGACCCCAGTCTCAGGTGTGTTTGGAGAAATGTGGCAGCACTGGGTTTGTTTACTCGTGGTCAGAGTCAGTGAATGGACTCGACTAACCCTCGCTATAGTCTCCAAATGACACAATATAAGTAAAATTGTCTATCTGAAAATGCATAAATTTCCTACATCATTTCAAATACAACATATACTAGAATATATAAAATATAAAACTCAATTAATGTTGTTAGGTGCAAAAAAACGGCGTAGCGAGGTGCAGCTTGTGAGAGGAAGGAAGGGAGAGGGTATTAGGAAACGGGGGATGTGCGTGTTGGTGTTGTAGTGATGCTTCGAGACTTCTTATTCTGTGAAACAATCCACAAAACCGTATATTTTAGCTAACATTTAATAAAATTGTATTGACCAATATTTAAGTGCTTTCCAATTAACGTTAGAAGGCTCATTGTTCATGTTTAATTAAGTCAGTCATAATGTAATTGGCGTAGGGATGTGGCGACCCTATCACCCATTATCTATGGTGCAATGGCCTCACGGCGAGGAGCACGGGGAACCCCTTCCCTGTAAGATTTCCCTAGCAAAGGGATACCTCCAGCATAGAGATAAATGTCTGATATATATGTTAGAATGGTTCATGAAGACACGATGCCTCATAAAGGTGTTTCACTGGCATCCAGTGTCTAAAAGAAATCATGATTGACAATTATTTGACTAACAAGTCATGTGATTTGAATCTAAATTATCGGTGTTATAGTCTCACTATGATGGAAATCTTTCATAACGTTGTAATAATAGAAACATAAATCATCATCTTGATCACAGACATGGTGCACGACGTGACCAGTTATTACACGGGGTGGTGACTCTTATTGCTTGTCACAAGTGGTTTTTAAAATTGTTTACAGAAATACTGTTTTCATAACAAATATCTATTTTAAATTATGGTTGCATAAAACATATTTATATAACATGGGATTATGTTAACTATGCATCCCATTTGTTCATTCATATGGGTTAGGATTAATTACCATCTATTGCCATAGTTACTATACATTCATAATATTACCATTACTGTATTTATTAAAACTAAATTTGTCTTCAACAACTTATTATGATCAATATTAAATATTAAACTATTACCTGATAATGTGATGGTTAATGTTGGTAGTGTTGGTTCACAATGTCCAAGTGTAACCTATTATTACTCAAAGAAGAATTGAGGGAGCATTGCAAGGTGCAACTGTTCAGTACAGAAAACAATGTTGCCACAGAAGAAACCTGACCAAAGAATATAGGAGAGGAAAGATAGGAAGTGATAAAGAGAGGGAGAGATTATGAAGAAATACTGAGCATTTCAAAGGAAGACAATCCAAAATAGTTGAATGTAGGATTTAATTAATAGTAACACCAAAATACTTTACCCAATATATGGAAGGTTCTTCTTGATAATAAACTCCAGAGGTTGAATCCAGCACTGTAAGGCAAAATTTGAAATGGATTTACACAAACTGTAACAAACACAACACTACAAGATGGTTGCCAATCCGGTAGTGAACACACATACATACACACACACACACATACACATACACACATAGGAAGTGTCATGGCGTCATCCGTAAGGATAGTGGAGGAAGAAATAAAACATATTAGATAATAAACTCGAGTGTACTGTGAACAAGTTAATGCTTTGTAAATTATTGGTTATTACATCTTGTTAAATCAATATAGTAACTTTCATATTCCCCCTGACAAGGGTTGTATATTTATTACCATACAAACTTTTAGGATGTATGGAAGAACACTAGAATCTATGAGTAGAGAACTTGTAGGAACACACACACTCACACACACACACACACAATGTACGTGTCATAATAACCATTAATAACTTCTTCTGTGTAATAACTGCTCTGTGACACCTGATAATATTAATATACTGGGTAAAGAAAGGGATAAAAAACCTTTGTTGTTACTATAATATTGTTTGTAGTCCCAGACCCGTGTGTATGGAGGGTAACCTTACACCCAATAGTTCCCGTTGGTGTCAACCTTGGAGAGAGGAAATAAACTAACTCCAATATTGCCTCAACGATGGGGACTTCCTGAGTGTTAACAGAGAGAGAGAGAGAGAGAGAGTACAGGACACGCTACACACGTCCACACAGCTCCTGATAAAATCCCAAATATCAGCTGTTATACTGCTCTCACAGCACTGGTTTACTCACCACCTGTACATGAATGTACACTGAACAGCCAGGTGCAATAACTTGACCTGACAGTGTCAAACTTCACTTGTAATAGTGAAAATAAATAACAAAGGCAGTGCTGGAATGTCGTGGTGGGTGTCTGCTTAACACACAGCTTGCACCGCCTACCAACTGCTTCACCACAGCTCGACACCAACAACTGCTTCATCACAGCTCGACACCAACAACTGCTTCACCACAGCTCGACACCAACAACTGCTTCACCACAGCTCGACACCAACAACTGCTTCACCATCTCATTATCTCTCTGTTTCGCTATTTCTATCATCACTTGCTTTATTTCTGTTTTCCTTCTCCACTCTCTCACTGGTACTGACACAGCCTCTAGAGGATTTGCAGGGAGAACTCAACCCTGGGTGAATAAACACCGTTCAATCTCCCGAGTGTATGATAGTACCCCCTCCCTTCATCCCTTCACTAACACCTCAATACTACGACTATGCCAGGAGATGTGAGTCACCACCACCTCATCACACAACCCCCGGGTCTCCCTGGATACCAGCCGGATAGATGGTGTGCTGTTTGTGGCAAAACCACCTCTGACAAGACCATCATTGACTGTTCATCTGGTGATTGCCCCAACACTTCCCACACCACCTGTCTCGGTAACAGCAACACATTTGACTGCTGCGAGGTCTCTGCTCTGCGCACAGCTCTGGGAATCACCGCCCCGGTGTTTTTCCCGGTGGCCACGACAGACTCACAAGACTTCTCTGACACTTCTGATGTTACTGCAGCAGATGATGATGATGATCTCGAAGATCTTTTGCAGCTAGATCCTAGAGAACTAGTCGAAAATATTCGGCAGCTGAGGAAGGAATTAAAGAGGAAGAAAACTATTTTAAGCTTTTTCGAAGCCACTTCTCAAACACTGGCCGAGAAAATTGATGCTGTAGTTACTGTCCTGGATCTCATTGATAACATCTGTTCTACACGATCCAATGCAGAGGAACTAGACACACGATCTATCGCTGCCACTGCCAAGTCTCACAGAATAGACGAGGAGTGGGACAGACAAGTAGCCTCCAGTGACGTAACAGCAAACTGGTGGAAGTCAGTGAAACCTCGACCACTTCAGTCTACCGTCGCCTCCACCTCCACCATCACTAACTCCTCGTCTGGCCCCAGCCACCCATCACCACCACAGACTACTATTGCTCCATCTAAGGATGCCTACACGGCGACTGTGCCAGCTGCAACACCTAGAAATTCCCGTAATGGTAGGAATACGGAGAATAACAAAAACAGAAATAACAAATCGCAACTGCAAACTGGACAATCTAATAAATCCCTCTCAGGTAATACAGTTACGCCCCGAACCTCGCTACGTAACCAGCCAGAAGATTACTGCAAAAATTGCGGGCGTAATGGACACACAGAAAATAACTGCCTGAGGAGGAACAAAAGTCTGTCCGTCCAACCACTCGAGGTCGCTCTTCCAACTTATCTGGAGATGATGTTCTTTAAGATATGGGCTCAACATCAGACCATCTTACTGGGTGTGTGTTTAACCGCCCACAATGGCAGGGTAGTGAGCCCGTTGTGTTCCTACAAACTCACCTCAACGAGCTGCTGCAGCAACACACTTGTAACCATGTTGTCATTGTTGGGGATATGAACCAGCACTTGGTGGCAAAATCCTTCGAAGAACTCCTGACAGTACAAGATCATTTTAATCACGTTGACTTTCCCACACACACTTCCGGCTCATTTCTAGACCCTGTTTTCAGTGATTTAACGGACAGTGTGGTTACCTGCTCTTCACTCAGTGCCATGGGAGCGTCAGACCACATGGCTGTTCTGAGTGTGATTCAGATTGCACCTCAGAGGGATGCTGCCGTCACACACACCAACTGGCTGTGGGGTAAAGCAGATTGGGAGAGTCTCTGTAACACACTACAACAAACGCCCTGGAGCAACATCCTCGTAGGTGACATTAACAATCAAGTTCACGTCCCCTGTCACTCATACACTGTCAAGACCCTCGACCAGCCCTGGTTTGGTTATCAGTGTAGAATGGCAGCTGTTGAAAAGAGTCGCTCCTGGAGGCTCTACTCACGTCATCCTACCTACGCTAATAAGGAGCGCTATAGACACGCTTGTGCAGCCATGCGACAAATACAACAATGGGCTCAACAACGCTGGCAGGAAGATCTTAAGTCCAAACTCAGTGGTCTATCTGTGGGTAGTAAGATCTGGTGGACCACACTGAAGCAACATCAAGGCTTGACACAGGATGATGATGTACAGTTGGACACAGGTATTATGCTACAGCCCAGGTGAAATATACTTGTCTCATTTGAGTAACCAGTGTCTATTATCAAGTAGTTGCTTTTTATTACCATCCTCAATACTGACTTCTGCCCCTGGTGTCTCCTATTTGGCACTAAGGAACTTGATATTGGGAGAAATTGACCATCTTTCACTTGGGCTATACCTCGAATTCCTGTGTCCAACTGTACCACCCCTACACAAGTCTGATGGTACAGTGGCCACCAAAAATAAGGACAAGGCAGAGGTACTCGCATCTTTTTTCTCTAACAAGATGTCAGTACCTGATCCTGAGCGCCCCACTCCGAATGTGCCATTCCTCACAAACGCGAGCCTTTCCACCCTCACCATCACTACTGAGGATGTGCGGCAACGCTTGTCACTAGTTGACACAAACAAGGCTTTGGGCCCTGACAACGTAAATCCTCACATCCTTAAGCGTTGTGCCTCTCAGGTGGCAACGCCCCTCACTACCATATTCCAGCAATGTATCACCACTGGAGTGTGGCCCACCCTCTGGAAGGGAGCCAGAGTGGTGGCAATCCACAAAAAGGGCAAGAGGACTGATCCTAAGAACTACAGACCTATCTCCCTTCTCTCAGTTCTTGGCAAAATACTTGAAGCCATAATAGCTGACAAAATATCATGCTTTTTTGCCTCACATCATTTACTCAACAACAAACAGTTTGGCTTTCGAACAAAGAGGTCAGCAGCAGACCTATTACTTCAACTATCCACCACTTGGCATAAGTCCCTAGATCAGGGAAGGGACACATTCATCGTTGCTCTTGATATAGCTGGAGCATTTGATAGGGTGTGGCATCACGGCCTCATCACCGGGTGTCCGTGGTCATCTACTCCTCCTGCTCAAAGATTACCTGCAGAGTGGTGATGAATGGACAAACATCAGACGAATATCCCATCTCTGCCAGTGTACCACAGGGTAGTGTTCTCGGCCCTCTGCTCTGGAATGCATATTTTAATGACTTGCTTCAGCTCATTCCAGAGGCACATGCATACGCCGATGATTGCACCCTCACATTTCCCTGCGACAGTGATCACCGCACGACTGTCGCACACATCAACCAGGTCCTACAAACCATCGTCTTATGGGGTCGCCGATGGCAAGTGGATCTCGCTCCGTAGAAGACACAGGTGATGCTGGTCTTCAGAAGACAGCGTCCCCCTGACACTCCCACCCCCATCATCTTGCTTGATGGGAGGTCGCTGCACTTCCAAGACTCAATATCAATACTGGAAGTGGAAATTAACAGTACCCTGATTTTCACTGGCCATGTCAAGAATATAGCCAAGAAGGCCGCCTGGAAACTTAGTTGTGTCCGGCGGGTATCACATCTCCTTGACTCACAGGGAATCTCCAGATTATATGCAGCTCAAGTTCGTCCCCTCATGGAGTATGCCCCTCTCCCCTGGTCGTCATGCCCCCTTCATATTTAGGTCTTCTTGACAAGATCCAACGTCGAGCACAACGATTACTATGTCTGAAGTCCCCACCGGACCAACCACCTTCACCCATGCAGCCCCTACAACAGCGTCGTGATGTGGCAGGATTGTGTGTCATCTACAAGACCCACAAGCAGCACGGCCCACACCTAACTGCACTCCACCAACCTTGGGCTCAACCACACGGCCACACCACCCGTGCTGCCGTCACCAGGGATCACCAGTTCATCATCCCTTTTGCCAGAACAGAGACCTTCCTCCGTTCCTTCCTACCAAGGTATACGTGAATGTGGAATAATCTGGTACAGCAGACACAGCTTCACTACATCACCTCACTATACACCTTTAAGTCTGCTGTCAATACATGGATTAAGCAGCCATAAAATGTATATAAACTTGTGTAATGTATATGACTATTTGTGTACTTAGGCATTTAAAATTTATGTATAGTATAATAATGTATCCCAAATTTAAAAAAAAGTAAAAAAAAAAAAGAAGAGAGAGAGAGAGAGAGAGAGAGAGAGAGAGAGAGAGAGAGAGAGAGAGAGAGAGAGAGAGAGAGAGAGAGAGAGAGAGAGAGAGAGAGAGAGAGAGAGAGACAGAGACAGAGACAGAGACAGAGACAGAGACAGAGACAGAGACAGAGAGAGAGAGAGAGAGAGAGAGAGAGAGAGAGAGACAGACAGACAGACAGACAGACAGAGAGAGAGAGAGAGAGAGAATTTCATCAATTTCATCAATGGTAAATAGATAGGCAGAAAGTATAGCATCACTGTGTGTGTTGGTGAGACAGTAAGGATAGACAAGGTCAAGTTGCCTCCACAAGATGTGTCTCAGGGAATCATAAACACAGATGTACAGTCAATACCTGAAGTTGGTCTGTCTTAGTCCAAAATACATTCCTGTTAATCAGGGAACACTCTATGTGATAGAATTGACAGGTATATATGGTTTAAATGTCTAATATTACAGATGATCATATGTGAACTAAAATATTTAACCAAAAATTCCTCAAAGTTATAATTATACTATTATATTCAAAAGATGGAATCATAATATTAACGATAAATATATGATATTGGTGGAGGAAGATTTTTGTTTACGAACATCAATACACAGAAATATATATTATGTTGCCAAACAGTTGTCTATTAATTAAATATACCAAAACATTTACAGTCCTAGAGGCAACATTGTATGAATACAATAACGTTGTCAGATACACACGTCATCAGCACAGATAATGACAGTGTGTGTTTTGTGATTACATGGGTTTTTTTCTTCTATAAATACATTACTTCCTCTCCTGGCCTTTCCTCTCCCCATATAATGTTAAATAACCTTCCATTCATACCTCCATTGCTATGAAGTATTAATTTAAACTTCAGTATGTATTTTAGTTTACATGGTTTTTTTCTTCTATAAATACATTACTTCCTCTCCTGGCCTTTCCTCTCCCCATATAATGTTAAATAACCTTCCATTCATACCTCCATTGCTATGAAGTATTAATTTAAACTTCAGTATGTATTTTAGTTACATGAATATTTCGTCCCTGTTGTGATATAACATTATTCGTTACCATTTGTTTAACACGGGTAATACAGTGTGACAAATACTCTTGTTTCCATTGTATTTATCAATCATTCCCTCTTTTGTTCCTTCCTATTACCACACTGGACTCTTGTTTCTTTCTTGTCTTTCCAATTCCCAATCTCTCCTATCAGTTTTATCATCATTATGCCTTACTCACTCTGATATATTATATTTTATAAGTTTTCATTGTACTGACATTTAAATACAATTAGGGTAAACCTTATAGTTTTAACACAAACATCCATACTCAGATTAATGTGTCTATTAAAATAAACCAGCTGAAAACACATTCCTCCGGCTCTCTTCCTTCGTATAGCTACATAGTAAATATCTCTGACTAATGGAAGATAAAAGAGTGACGTTCATGTCTACGTATGATATGCATGTACTTAATAATTATAATCCAATTATAATGAATGAGTCTAAATATCTTGAACTGAATGAAGAGAAAGAAAGAAGGCCATACTGTTTCTGGAGGACACTAACACGAAAGAAAAAATTAAATGAAGAAGATAAACAGAAGGAAAAGGGAAACAGAAGAATTCCACAATGGAGCCAATCCTTTTAATGTATCCTAAAATTGTTAATATATTACCATGCTATGCAATGAAACCTTCCATTATATGTTCATTGTTGCAATATATTACTATGTTATGCAATGGAACCTTCCACCATCTATTCATTGTTGCAATATATTACCATGTTATGCAATCAAACCTTCCATTATATGTTCATTGTTGCAATATATCAACATGTTATGCAATGAAACCTTCCATTATATGTTCATTGTTGCAATATATTACCATGTTATGCAATGAAACCTTCCACTATCTATTCATTGTTGCAATATATTACCATGTTATGCAATGGAACCTTCCATTATATGTTCATTGTTACAATATATTACAAATAAACCAATTTTGTTACTTGACCTCAATCAAGTCATTTTCTGATAAATCCAACGAATATTGTTTTGTAGTGAAGGGTGACTTAACTACCCAATGATCACTGTCACTTCTACACACCCTGTCCCACACCTCACCCACATCCTCTTTCCATTAGCCTTCTCCTTTACCCATTTCCAGTACTCACTTTATTCCACCATTTCCCCACCACATTCTCCTTCTCACTACCTCCAACATCATTTTGTTTGGCCTAAATTGATTTGTGCGATTATGCAAACAGGACCTGAAAATAAATAATGTGATGTTTTATATGCAATTACAATCCATACAATATGGTAGAACAGTTTTATATTAATCAGATGGAGTCATTAAATAGTAATATGTCTAGGCCAGACAATCAGACGTTGGAGAACCATCACAAGTGTCAGAGAGAACAGTGTTAAAAAATCTGTGTTAGATTTATACACCCACCTTATGAAACACATTTGCCTTTACTAAACCTCACTCTCTATCTCACTCTGTAAGGAGTGGTTCGTATCAGGATTACACGTGGTTAGGGATTCTAATTTCTGTGTGCCTCAGCATGCACGTGGATGCACGCACACACGGAGACACTGTGGGTTAGGGTGACCATCCCTTGCCACCCCCACAACACCACTTCCATCATAGTCTGTGTTGTATATCATCTACCACGTGTCACTACAGCACAGCTATTCACTGACCACATTATTGACACGGATGACAGACACTTTGAGGGTGAGATGTGAAAACTTTGTGTTCGACTGAGTTTCAGTCAACATCTCTCATGTAATTGACCCCCAACAATTTGGAAATATGAAGCTATTAACCACCACCTATTGTCTCATAATCCTGATAAATTTTATGTACAGTAACCTGGAAAAAAAGAAAGACCTCAGTTGCCTTTGCATTCATAGATATCAGAAAGGATTTTGATCGAATATACCATAACGTAGGAAAGTTCTTGATATGGGAGTAGAGCACAGTCTAGTGTCATGGCTGGCAAACTTCCTGTGTGACAGACATCAGGTAATGTGTCACCAGGATGCAGTATCTATACACCAACATATCTCGTGTTCTTCCTCATCCTAATCAATGACGCCATAACTGACACAAGTTTTCGCTGACAACCACCTCCTGCAACAACACCTCACCAACCTCCACACATGGACCAATGTCAACAATGTCTCCATCAACCACGACAAGACAGTAGTGATGCAGTTTCACACAGCTATCACACCACCACCACCATCACCACCACCACCAGTGATAACACTAGGACACCACCAACTACAAGTATCACCTATTTGCATCACCATTTTACAATGTATATTGACAACCCTTGGCTGCCTGTACCAAATAAACCTTTTATTATTATTATTATTATTATTATTATTATGACACACTCATACTCTAATAATATACACACGTATGTATTAACACCCACCCACACACACACACACACACACATTGAATGGTGACAGTAGTAATGACTCTACCTTTACTTATCATGGTGTGAACACTTTTACTAAATTGTATTGATTAGTGAACAGGAAGTTTATGTTGTGGTTCTACTAGAGAGAGAGAGAGAGCTGTGTGTGCTGGCCTGCGTTCATTTACCTGTGTGCATACATCCGTGTGCTTGCCTCCGTGCATGCCTGTGCGTGCGTGTGTACGTGTGTGTGTACAGCCATGGCTGATAGTGCTGGTCCAGGGTCCAAGGAGTGTTGGAGTGCAACTGAACAGAGTTCGAAAGAGTAAGTCTTTTAAACCTCTCTCAATGTTGAGAAATTCACTTGTTCAAACTCTGTTCAGTTGCTCTCTAACACTCCTTGGGACCTGATCCACCACTATCAGCCATGGCTGTATGTGTATACATACATGTATAATAATAATTATTATTATAAGTTTATTTTCATGGCAGTCAGAGGCTGATAATTTACAGAGGGGAAGATTACATTAATATTAATTCTAAGATCTATAGGTTACAACTTGGAGACATACTAGTCAAGGTGTATATTTTTTACACTAAACTGGGAATAACACTCTGGTGGTAGCGGTCAGTGTGAGGGGCTCTTAGTGGCACCAGTTTGTTTTGGTGTCGGGTAACCCTGGCTGGTGTGGGGGCGTCAGGTGGTACGAGGTTATGTAGCAAGCCTTCCCTGAACTTGCTAAGGGCTTGCTCATACATGGCTGTCAGCCTGGGCAGACTCAGGGTGGTGAGGCATCATTGTAACTAGTATAGGCAGGGCCGAGTATGACTCTGCATACCCTCTTCTGAACCTTCTAGAGCTGTTGTTGTTGTTGTGTTTCAAATCCCCTGCTGGAGTCCCCAGAGACTTGAGTCTCTGCAGCACATACAGCTTGTATGAGGCTATCTTGACCATCCTAGCGACATGTTGCTTCCATGATAATTGGTCATCCAGAGTGATGCCAAGCAGCTTCAAGGAGTGGATGACTTGGAGTGGATGAGGGCAAATTGTGAGCTGGGGGGGGGGGGGGGAGGAGGCACAACTACAGATGAGGTGCAGACGTGCATCACCAAGGTCTTGGTGTGGTTGATGGAGACAGTGTTGTGCTCTGTCCATGTCTGCAGTCTGTCAAGGGTGGCTTACAGTGGGTTGTAATCTGGTGTCCTAATGTTGACTGGGTGTCGGTAAGGGCATCATTAACCAGCATGAGGAAACATAGTGATCCAGATTTAGTTCCTTACGGAACCCTACAAGTCAGCTGTTGTAGGGGAGATATGTAGCCCTAATAACAGACCACCTACTACCTTCCTGTGAGGAAGTCAGCCAGCCAAGCTACCAGGCTGAGGTAAAGTCCTAGGTTAATGGCCTTGTTGATGACAACAGTGTGATCTACAAGATCAAAATATAATGCTTTCCTAAAGTCTACAAAAGCAAGGGTGAGAGATGTGTTACATTTGTCCAATTGGCTGTGGGTGAACTCAAGGAAGCTGACTAGGCAGTGGGAGGTGGAGGTGGATTTGATGTGGCCGAACTGACGGGTGTCTAGCTATTTGTTAATTTGTGAATAAAACCAGTTAAACACGAAATCTTCACAAAGGAGGCTAGGGAGAGGTGTGATGGCAACTGGGCTTAGGTCATTAAAGGTTTGTGGGATGGGAGTTTTAGGGATGGGAGTGACAGAGGACATTTTTCCAGTCAGCAGGGTAAGCATTTCCATATCACAAACAATATCAGCGCTGATCGTGTAAATTTGTTACATAGTGAGGTCACGTTGGATTGGAACACAGAGGGGAGGTCATACCAGAGGCAGGAAACTTCTAACTTTTTGTACGGTTTCACAACACTAGGCGTTTTCCTCATTTTTTGCACGGCTGATTACACGATTCTTTTTCTGTAGAGAGTATAGTAACCCTCGCCGTCCAGGGAATCTTGAAAATCCTTCTTCAGACGAACATCTCCAACGCCTCCAGCCTCCTTCTGGTATCACAGTTTAGCGTCCACGTTTCACAGCCATACAGTAACTCCGACCATATGTACAGCCGGCAGCATAAATTCGCGTCCATTCCATGTCTTTATTAATGGTAATATGACCAGATAGTTGCATTCTGAACCAGTTTGTATTCCAATAACATACGTAATTTACCATATGAGAACTATATTTGTCATCATTGCATTAAAATTGTATTACAACATCACTATAGCCGATACATACGTAGGTGGAAATGAAGCGAACTTGTGCTGCCGACTGTACGTCTTGACCATCCTCTTGCGACATACGAGGTATATGACTGTTATCGAGAAGCATCTTCATTCTCGAGAAAGCTCGCTTAGCCAGTGCTATTCTCCTTTTAATTTCTGCTGCACATTTAGCTTCCGCGTCGAATTGGCTTACAAGGTATATAAACTTATCCACCTATCTAACTTCACCTCTAATCCAGATGTTACACTCTTTCTATACTATTAGAATATGTGTGTGTGTTAATACATACATGTGTATACTATTAGAATGTGTGTGTGTGTTAATATATACATGTGTATACTATTAGAATATGTGTGTGTGTGTTAATACATACATGTGTATACTATTAGAATATGTGTGTGTGTTAATGCATACATGTGTATACTATTAGAATGTGTGTGTGTGCATGAGTGTGTGTGTTAATACATCCATGTGTGTGTTAATATATACGTGTGTATACTGTTTGGGTATATGTGTGTGTATGTGTGTATTCATACTATAATAAGTAAGGGTTGAGTCATTACATTCATTACATGTAACACCAATAATACAGAAACTTGGGTGGATAAAAATAAAATAAAAGCATAAATTAGACACATGTTGCACTGTTTTTTTAAGATTTTAACTGATTATTATCCAGAATGGTATAAGAAAATGTTAACTGTTGGAGAAGTAACCCTCCATTCCACACTGTATATACGACTGCCTGAAGGACTTACCACTGGATGTAACAAAAAAAAACCTAATATATTATCGTTTGCACATTATCAGAACATTTCCACTGTCATAGCAGAGAGAGAGAGAGAGAGAGAGAGAGTTAGGATGGTAGACACAGGGACAGTAATGGTGATGAGTGATGAGAGGGTAATGAGTAGGTATGGAGTGGAAGGATGGTAGACACAGGGACAGTAATGGTGATGAGTGATGAGAGGGTAATGAGTAGGTATGGAGTGGGAGGATGGTAGACACAGGGACAGTAATGATGATGAGTGATGAGAGGGTAATGAGTAGGTATGGAGTGGGAGGATGGTAGACACAGGGACAGTAATGGTGATGAGTGATGAGAGGGTAATGAGTAGGTATGGAGTGGGAGGATGGTAGACACAGGGACAGTAATGGTGATGAGTGATGAGAGGGTAATGAGTAGGTATGGAGTGGTGGTGCCTCCCTGTGCTCTTCTCAGATTGCAATCAGCCTCCACTATTCACTTCCAGCTACATCTCCCTCATCCTATATACACACACACTCACATCAAGATTCCTTCCAAATATAACCCAACTTATATCTCCTTTATATCCAAGCTTCTCCTTTCTTTCAACCTTCAGTATCCTGAGGAATTATACTCATCATTGGTAAAGTCAACACACAACTTCTACACCAAGTATATCACCAGACCACACATCACACGTCGCCTGTATAAGAACTCTCAATGATCATGTAATTCAGGCAGCGAGGAAGGCGAAGGAAGATGGGCTTATATTTCAAAGACAACCAACTCCTGATCACCTCCATCAATACTAGACATCCCGAGATGAACTAGTAGCCCTCCAACAGTGTACACAGACCAACTCCTGGCATGATCTCACAAACAGTATCAATCACCAAAATACTGTAGGATCCATGTGGCACCTAATTAGGAAGATTGTAAAGAGAAAAAGATCCTTCTGCTCTTTATCATTGCTCATCTGAATATGCTGAGTCTCTCATTGAAAGCTGGTCTGAAGTTTCACGTGTTAGTAGCCTCCCTCCACCAGTGCAAGATGCTCTCTCCTCTGGGGCAAACTTTCACTCCGTTCGACTGGTGAATGAATTACTACAACCGGATGAGGAGGAGGATGTACCCATCACAGAGGGTGCAGCAACAGCCCCTGGTGAAGATGAGGTAACCTATTCAGCACTACGAATTCTCCAGGTAACCCATTACTTGAGCTTTATAATATATTCTTTGAAAAGGGATATGTACCTCAGGCCTGGACAAAAAGCATAATTGTGGCCATACCAAAACCAGGCACGGATAAATTTCAGCCTATCTCTCTCACCTCATGCTTCAGCAAGGTACTTGAACGTATATTTCTGTGTCATCTAATGTTCCGTCTGCAATTTTAAGCTCTCAACCAGGGTATCTAGTTTTCTGCCTCAGTGGGGTATGCATCACTGCCTCATGGAGCTGTATACCCGCCTGTCGCCCACCAGTATCACAACATTCATTGATCTTAAGAGTGTGTTTGATATCGTAAATGGAGAGATCATACTCGATCAGTTGGTGGATTTTGGTGTGAAAGGGAACGTGCTGAGATGGCTGATGGGCTACATTGGTAACAGAGCTGCTTGTGTCCTATTTAGAGATGCTTGCAGTTCAACCAAAGGCTTCGAATTAGGTACTCCCTAAGGTGGTGTTCTTAGTTCATTTCTATTTAATATTCTGGTGCATTTTATCCCTGACATCCATGGAGTTACAATCACTTGTCATGCTGATGACATATGTATTCACCCTGACACACCACATAATGTGTGTGTTGTAGAGGACATGGGAGTGACACAATAGTAATGAAAGAACAGCAACATGAACAACACAAAACACACCAAGAAAACCAATATACTATATGTGTAATGTATGAGTAAATACATTGACTTAGTAACATATTAGGTAGAGAAAAGAGGTTGTATGAGAGACAAACAATGTTGAATGATAAGTGACTGTTGTGACTCTAGTTGTAACATCTTTAATGTGTTACCCTTCCCACTAACCAAGATGACAAATATAATATTAATGTCTTTACATTATCTTATTCGTTCCTCTTCCTCCCCTTTCTATACCCTACCTACCCTTTCCTTCCCTCTCCTACCCCTCTTATCCCTTTCTTCCTTTACAGCTTCATATCCCTTTCTCTTCCTTTCCTTTACCATCCCCAACCATCACTTCCTTCCCATTAACCTTTTTCTCCTATCCCTTCCTTCATTCCTACTCTCCTTCCCCTCACACACCCTACCCTCCACCCTTACACACCCTACCCTCCACCAAATAGTATATACAACTGCCTACAAGACTTATCTCAGGATGTATTCATAATATCTAAGATATATATTGTTAATATTAGACAAATAATAATGTAATAAATATTACATGTCACATATACAGAGAAAATGTATTCATGTAGTGTTACAAGAAAAGATAAACATACATGAAAGATATTGGTTTTATATACTGAATGTGTGTTAATGTGTGTGTGGCCTTGTGATAGTATATGTGTGTTAATGTGTGTGTGGCCTTGTAATAGCACATAATACACATATACATACGTACATACACAGGAAACAGACCCACCACAAGTGTCCTTCACCAGGGTGCTGTTCTCCGTCATACATTTACTACCAAGATAGCACTCGTATATAAAGGGACCCTGTACTCGTGTATGAGATCTGGTGGCTTTGGATTCCTCCTACCTATGCCACGAAACAAGAACCTTTAATTAGATGGTGTTTGGTGGCAACATTTGAAGGACTCATTTATCTCCAATTTTCTGACTACCTAACAGGGTCCCTTAATCTATACCAATGGGAATATGAAATCCAATAAACCAAACCACTTTCTGAAACCCGAATAAAAAAGAAAAGTTCATAGTTGCCCTATAGTTCCACACTATACCAGTGGGATCAGTGCAGTGAAGAAACTTGTACAGTCGGAGGAAAAAGTAGAGTCGTCACGTGACATCTGCCAAGTCATGAAATACAGTATGGAGATTTATGTTTCACAGGCTCGTAAAATGACTTACCTTATATTGTTTTAAACTCTCTGTAGCTGGCCTGCTTCACTGGTCCAACCCAACTTGAAGGTACAGTGCCATAAGGAGTTATAACAATAGATTTTACTCTTTTTTCTTTAGCATGGTTTACGTACAAGGTTTTTACTTTAATCATTTACCTTCCACGTTTTTTTTCCTTTCTTAAGTTTTGTTTTTGTAAGTTGATGTCGTAGTGTGGCGGGTAAAGCATGTACACACAAAAACTGTATATAACATAAACAGCAAATACTTTACTGTGTTATGGTCAAACTTTCATTGCAAAACTTCAGTGCACACAACAGTTTTTGTGTTTTGGTTTGGAGTCAATATATAGACGTTTTCTATAGAGCTGCCCATGTGTGAAGGCTGGATATTCAGAGAGATCAAGCCCTATAGATGAGTTTGTTTAACCTTGGCTTTTATTAATTAATAGTCATTCCAAAGGACAGTTTCAGAAGTTATTGTGATCTTTTAATTGTGAAGTTTTTATGAACATTCCTTAAACCTTCCCTGAGTCATGTACTTTCAGATATATATTATCTGAAGGAGAGAGTGATAATGGCTAAGGATAAGAACACATGGACCAGTAAATAGTTGATGTGTTGTCTGTGTGTGTTACTTACCTTTCCTTTGTGACCACCAGACCACAGATGGACTTGTCCAGCGGGACTTCACCTGTTGTTTCAGATGTGCAGCCAGACCCTGAGGAATACATATAAAGGTGTATATTAATATTGTAAACATGTACTGTATTATAGATGTCCCTGAGTACTGTACATATAAAGGTGTATATTAATATTGTAAACATGTACTGTGTTACAGATGTCCCTCAGTACTGTACATATAAAGGTGTATATTAATATTGTAAACATGTACTGTGTTATAGATGTCCCTCAGTACTGTACATATAAAGGTGTATATTAATATTGTAAACATGTACTGTGTTATAGATGTCCCTGAGTACTGTACATATAAAGGTGTATATTAATATTGTAAACATGTACTGTGTTACACATGTCCCTGAGTACTGTACAATCATATAAAGGTGTATATTATAACATAGAACAAGTATTAGTAACAAAAGTAATCAATAAAGAACCACATACAAAATAGACCAAACTATCATTGTTAACTATTAATAAAGAGTGAATGTTATCATGTAATGTTAGATTCACCAATAACCAATACAATAATTAATTATTAATTATATTGTGGTCACAGATTAGATCCAGGGATGAATGTTAATTATTCATGTACTAATTATTCTACCACCTACCCCACCCCTACACATACACGTGCACACATGCATACATGCACGAACACACACACACGTACGCACGCACGCACAGGCACGCACGGACGCACGCACACGGATGTACACACAAGGGCACATGCACGCAGGCCAGCACACACACACAACTCTCTATCTCTTCCTGTTCAGTAATCTATACAACTTAGTAAAAGTGTTCACACCATGATAAGTAAAGGTTGAGTTATTACTACTGTCAACATTCACTGTGTGTGTGTGTGTGTGTTTGTATGTGTGTGTGTGTGTGTGTGTGTGTGTGTATAATACATATATGTGTATACTGTTTGGGTATATGTGTGTGTGTTTGTGTGTGTGTGTGTGTGTGTGTGTGTGTAATACATATATGTGTATACTGTTTGGGCATGTGTGTGTGTGTATGTGTGTGTAATACATATATGTGTATACTGTTTGGGTATGTGTGTGTGTATGTGTGTGTTAATACATATATATGTATACTGTTTGGGTATGTGTGTGTGTGTGTGTGTGTGTGTGTGTGTGTGTGTGTGTGTGTTAATACATATGTGTGTATACTATTAGTATATGTGTGTGTCTTAATTATGTACGTGTGTATAATATTATAGTATGTGTGTGTGTGAATACATCCGTGTATATACTGTTTGGATTATGATTGTGTGTGTATGTGTGTGTGTGTGTGTGTATGTGTGTGTGTGTGTGTATGTGTGTGTTCATACCATAATAAAGGTTGAGTCATTACTGTTGTCAGATTTTGCACAATGTTATATTTTACATTAAATTATATTGGATGAAATATAACATTATAATGGTAATACAAGATGTTAGTGCTTCCTTGTTATTTATATTAATAAATAAATAAAGTGGCTTTAGAAACATGCCAACAGATAGCCAGGAAGTTAAATGGAAATAGTACAGTGTTGGTAAATCTGGAGCAACTGATTCCTCCATACTATTCCCTTCCCTACCCTACCCCTCCTCTCCCTACCCCTCCCTCTCCCTCCACTTTCGTTACCCTATCTCCCCCTTTCTTTCCTTCCCTTCCCCTCCTCCCTTCCCCTCCTCTCCCTTCCCTTCCTTTACAGCTTCAAATCCCTCTCGTTTCCCATCCCCAATCCTCCCTTAACCTTTTTCACCTCTACCTTCCTTTAATTTCCTCCCTTTCCTTCATTCCTCCTCTTCCCTCCATCCTTCCCCTCACACACCCTACCCTCCATCCTTCCTCTCTCCTTCCCTTCACACACCCTACCCTCCATCCTTCCCCTCACAATCCCTACCCTCCATCCTTCCTCTCTCCTTCCCTTCACACACCCTACCCTCCATCCTTCCCCTCACAATCCCTACCCTCCATCCTTCCTCTCTCCTTCCCTTCACACACCCTACCCTCCATCCTTCCCCTCACACACCCTACCCTCCATCCTTCCCCTCACACACCCTACCCTCCATCCTTCCCCTCACACACCCTACCCTCCATCCTTCCCCTCACACACCCTACCCTCCATCCTTCCTCTCTCCTTCCCTTCACACACCCTACCCTCCATCCTTCCCTTCACACACCCTACCCTCCATCCTTCCCCTCACACACCCTACCCTCCATCCTTCTTCCATCCTTCCCTTCACATATCCTACCCTCCATTCCACAGTATATACGACTGCCTGCAGGACTTACCACAGGATGTATCCCAAAAAAATAATACATTTATCATTTGCACATTATCAGGAAATTTCTACTGTCACAAGAGAGAGAGAGAGAGAGAGAGAGAGAGAGAGAGAGAGAGAGAGAGAGAGAGAGAGTTAAACCCTCCATCACCTTGCCTTAACAGTAAAGAATATATACTATTTTTATCTACAATAAACAATATTACTGATAGAAAATATGAAATTAAGATAAATTATATTTTTTTCTCATGACAAACTAAGTGGAAAGATAGGAAGTGATAAAGAGAGGGAGAGATTATGAAGAAATACTGAGCATTTCAAAGGAAGACAATCCAAAATAGTTGAGAGCAGGATTTAATTAATAGTAACACCAAAATACTTTACCCAATATGTAGAAAGTTCTTCTTGATAATAAACTCCAAAGATTGAAGCACTGTATTGTTGAAGTTGAGAAGGATTTACACAAACACAACACTACAAGATGGATACTAATGCTGTAGTGACCAGTGACCACACACACATACACACAGGATGTGTCATGGCGTCATCCGTTGGGGGAGTGAAAGAAAAGATAAAACATATTAGATAATGAACTCCAGTGTACTGTGAGCAATTATTTAATTATTTATAACTTATTATGTTGTTTTTTCATATCAAATCAATGTAGTATACTTTATTGGAAGCGAGGCAATTGATTCATATTTGTGTAAGCAATTGATTCATATTTGTGTAAGCAATTGATTCATATTTGTGTAAGCAATTGATTCATATTTGTGTAAGCAATTGATTCATATTTGTGTAAGCAATTGATTCATATTTGTGTAAGCAATTGATTCATATTTGTGTAAGCAATTGATTCATATTTGTGTAAGCAATTGATTCATATTTGTGTAAGCAATTGATTCATATTTGTGTAAGCAATTGATTCATATTTGTGTAAGCAATTGATTCATATTTGTGTAAGCAATTGATTCATATTTGTGTAAGCAATTGATTCATATTTGTGTAAGCAATTGATTCATATTTGTGTAAGCAATTGATTCATATTTGTGTAAGCAATTGATTCATATTTGTGTAAGCAATTGATTCATATTTGTGTAAGCAATTGATTCATATTTGTGTAAGCAATTGATTCATATTTGTGTAAGCAATTGATTCATATTTGTGTAAGCAATTGATTCATATTTGTGTAACAATTACCAAACAACTTTTCTCTATCTAGTGATTTATAATACAACTTTCACCACAAACATCAGCTGAAGTCAGGATTAAAAAAGTATAGGCAATGATAACACGTCAGTCAACGATAGGGATAGTACGAACACAACACACACACACACACACATACACACACACACACACACATACATACACACGTTTCCTGTCACTTACAAATATATACATTTTTTTTTCTCTCTCTCATGAAATAAGAAAAGAGTGTTACTGTCAACATCTCCATATAAGACTCTCTTACGCAAAACATCTATGAATGGGCAGTACAACGACTGGCAAAAAAAAAGAAACACTTAAATTACTAAGTCAATAAGATGTTTGTCGATATATATAATAATACATATGATAATTATATTGGTGGCGCGGTGATGGTGGGATAGTGTTACACCCGTAGTTTTAAAACATTTGAGGGCCCTTACTGGAGCTCTATGAACCCTCCAAACTACTCCAGGCAACAGATTCCCTATTCGAAACACTGAAGCGTTCTGTGGCCTGGATTATTTGGAGGGTTCATAGAGCTCCTGTAAGGGCCCTCAAATGTTTTAAAACTACGGGTGTTAGTGTTATCTATTTATTGTAAAGTCATGGTCTAATGTACTGCAACACCTTCCAATGAGATGGCTTCGAAAAATTATCCGAAACTATAGCTGTTGGTGTGTGCAATTTTGGTTCATAAAATTAACTCAAATAGCTCGCTTTTATTCACCAGGTTGCAGTACATTAGACCATGACTTTACAGCTCCGGACAGATCAATGGTCCACACTTCTTCCACCCTTGCCTTGGTGTGGGCCTCTACGGATATGGTATCACTGACAGGTGGAGGGGGGAGGGGAGAAATGTGGGCGGAGTTATATAGGGGGGGGGGGGGGGGGTAATGTGGGAGTCTTTACCACGTAGCGTTATCAATGTTGAGCCATCCAGAAATTTGAATCCCGAACCACTTGTGATCATGGATGTGAACCACTCACTTGAAGGTGGTAGGAGAGGAGGGGTTGGGTTGGGGAGAGGGGGTAAAGCTTCACCAGTGATCGAGATGGAGAGAATTATTGGATCAAGTAGCTAAATGTTTTTTTCTGTAATCTAAATCCAACTCTGATGCTGTATTCCATGGGATATTCTTTATTATTTGAAATGAATCCAGATTTTACCTAATATAATTAACACGACACCAGTTTTTTATGACTAATATATCAAGCGATGCACCACCTACCCAGTGTTAAGTTACATTTCAAGTAAATCCTTTATTTTTATCCTGTATCATTTATGACATTTTCTAAGAAACGTCTATTGTGTAACTGGTTACCAAAGGATAATAGTTATAGTGTATGATGTTAATTACCCAATTACTACTCCATCTGTTCTTCCTCACCCCGTCCTCCCTTATTCAATTCACTGCTTCCTCTCCCTCCATCCCACCATTCCTTTACTCTCCATCTTACCACCACCACCATCATTCTGTGTGTTGCTGCATAATCTGTTAATGCGCAAACACGACCACAATAGAAATAAAAGTGATATTTGGTATGCAAAAACAATCCGATATATATGACAAATATATTTATTACCGTTATTTATTTATCTGAGGTCAACATCTAGGCCAGCCATTCAGACGCCAGTGTTAGTGAACCAATCACAAGATTTAGAGGATATTGTGTCAGCTGTAATGTTATTACTAATTAAAACAGGGAAAAATTGAAATCAGACATTTATTGGTTATTGTTTACATGACTTTGTCAATTTGTGAAATCTCCACAAGTCCTCGTAACGAAGCATTCAAACCCATAATCCAACTGGGTCTGTAGGCACCACACTGTAATTATAATAACCACAATTATAATAACTGTTAACTTATTATAACCTGAAGTTTATACTTCGACCTCACGTTTGCATTAAGCATGTGTAATGTTTGTTTTGTTTTCTTCTTATTATAAGCACCGATATATGTATTGCTTTAGACCCTTAGCCACGATGATATACAGTATATACACTATTTATATACACTTCTATGAAGATATTAAGGCTTGAAATACTGTAGATTACATATTTCATTTCATTACTCATCAATTTGTTGCTAGTATCGTGTTCAACCACCCTCCTTCTCAATGACAGCCTGCAGTTGCTCGGGCATTGAGGCACCATGCCTCCTCACTGTATAATATATATGGTTTTCCCCGAAAAATCTCCCACTGTGTTCTGGTGTGACGTAGCAAATCTGCTGTGGTTCTCTGTCGTTCTGGCTCCCACGTGTTAACGATAGAACCTCATACATTTTCTATAGGGTTCATATCGCAGTCTTAAATAGACAAATCTATCACCTGCAAATAATCATGAGCAGTAAACCATTTTTGAACTTTCCTCGCCATATGGATAGGGCATCGGTCGTGTATAGGACAGATAAGGGTGAGTAGTTGAAAAGAAATTAAAAACATTTAGAATATGTGCTTCATTATATTGCATTTGATCGATCTATTAAACAAAGACACTGTCTGTTGTTCAGCCCCGTAGAGAGATACTGATTATAATTATTATCCTTTGGATATTAAGCAACAAATAACGGAGCCGAGACAATTAATTTTCTGTCTTCAGCTTTACCTGTATTCTTTTCACCCCTCATGCTGGCAGTCCCCCTCTTTATCACCTCTTCTCGCCGTAAAATAAATAAATTTCTACCTATATTTTTCAAGTAACTGGCAACCTCACACAACCTCCTCTCACCTGTCTTCTCTCTCTCACGTCCCCTTCCTTCCTTGCCTTCTGTAGTATTTTTTATCTTTTGTTTCTCATATTTTTAACCTTCTCATTCGTTCTTTGAAAGTTTCAATGACATAGGCCTTTCTCCCTTATCACCCATAGTCCTTCAAATTTATGCAAGCAAAAGGATATGATAATAGTTATGTAGAATATATATATATATATATATATATGAAATGAGAGAGAAAGAAGGGGGGGGGGGTATGGAGGGGCTGGTGGAGGAAGAAAGAACAAGAGAGACGCCAATAACCATGGCTGTAGAGAGATTTACTTGAAGATTTATGGTTGACTTTGGGTGAAAGAACTAATGGAGATGGAGTTCACATTAACATATAGCCCTGGAGTATAAAAGAAAAGACGGGGTGAGGTGAGGTGAGGTGAGGTGAGATTAAGTAGTGGCAGGTGCAGTGTAGGCCACCACCGGTATATATAGCTCTGATACCCTCTTCCCTATGTCATTTCTCTCTGAAGATGGACTCTGTATAGTCCGAAACGTAAGAGAAATAAATAACTCGAAGCTCTATCCTGTGTTTACCTTCCACCCACACAACATTATATAATTAAGTATTGAATTTTATCATTGTCATCATAATATCATTATTTTCTACTCTCATATGTAGGCTAAGTATTGTTCGATATCAGCAATACTGTAATGACATCAGATGGGATGGGTGTCTATAAAACTTGGACATATGTAATGAAATTGCTATACTCAATGATAAATGTGTTTCAACAATAATGAATATATTAAACATAATTATGAGAACCACAATTATCCATATATTATAATTATGTGAAAAGAATATTCTGTGGAACGGAATGAGACAATCGAATCTCTCCTGCAGAATATATGCTTATTTTTGATGAAGTGAGGGTTCGAGTCATGTGAACCACAGTTCCCTTTACACATATACACACACACACACACACACACACCAAATCCACATCTTGTAGCTTTCGCAGGCTTACCAACTTAACACATGGGGGAAAAATAACTTGTTCTACGTTACATATAGTGTATTATTGGATTACATGTAAATTTCTGTCCATAACAAGGAAATCATTAACACGTAGACATAGTAGAATAAAGCTAGTTACTATTTGTGAAACATATGATGCCAGCCTTCATAACCTTACAAATTTATAATGACGAGTATTTATGTGCACACTATAATATAAAGGATTAATTCAATAGAAGACTACCATCAGCATCTTGCTATTACCTTTAATACTTACTTTATGTTGATATTACTGCACCTTGTATTCCACAATATTAAAATAATAAAACTCTTAATAGTGACAACATTAAAGTAAAATACAACAGACAGAAATATAAATTCCAGTTCCATTTCTATAAAACATTACATATTTGTCTTCCATTCTTCTTAGTGTTTATAATTATGAATTTAGATGCGGCCTATATATATATACGTCTAATTATCACCCACAAGACTTAATTATTAATGTTGGCAATCTAGCAAACCACTGTATTTTGAGAGCCAGAACTGTTACATATTATTCTCCCGACAAAGAGAATATATATGTTTGTCACCTTTGATTCTCCAGGTTTAATAAAAACAGTGGATTATCGGTAAATTTTTACTTAATAATTATTGATTAATGTTAATTTGCAATGGATAACAATATTTTTATTACTTGAACATTTTGAGCTAACTAACACACAGTTCACAATGTGGCGAAATAATATCAGTTATATATCCAACTCGAAAACATTAATCAGTTATTACATATCATTATCTCCGTCTAACTCGTAGACACAACTAATTCAATTCATCCTACCATATCTTCACTCACGTCGCTCATACATTCATCCCCAACCACCATCATTTTTCCTTCCCATTTCTCCTTTCCACCAGTGAATGCTTCTAATATAACTTTCAGTGGATGGTGCGATAGTTCTATATGAGTCAAAAGTGGCAACACTCCACCAGCCCCTCCACAACCTGACCCATCCCTTCCTCTCTCTCTCTCCCTCACCTTCAGCCCCTATACAACCTGACCCATCCCTTCCTCTCTCTCTCTCTCTCCCTCACCTTCAGCCCCTATACAACCAGCCCCATCTCTTCCTCTCTCTCTCTCCCTCACCTACAGCCCCTCCACAACCTCCCCCATCTCTTCCTCTCTCTCTCTCTCTCTCTCTCCCTCACCTCCCCCCTCCATAACCTCCCCCATCTCTTCCTCTCTCTCTCTCTCTCCCTCACCTCCCCCCTCCATAACTTGTCAGGTAGAAATAACCCCATGATGAGTGCTTCGCTTCGTTCGGGATTCGAATATCTTGGTGGCTCAACATTGGCAACGAGCAGTGGTCAACGCGGGAGTGGAGCCAACTGTACGTGTATGTATGTATGTATACTATGTATGTGTGTATGTATGTATGTATGTATGCATGTATATGTATGTGTATATGTATATGTATACGTACAATTGCCAGCACTTATAAGAGGTACAGTCAGCGTTGTCATTCCTCTTCACTTGTATCAGTTATAAGTGCTGCTAACTGTACATATAGGAATCACACACCTTCTACTTTAACAAAATATTCCTTTAAATGGTCCAGGATCCCACCTAACATAATTACTGAAGGGTATAGTACAGTGTTGGTAACTCTGGAACAAATCAATTCCTACAAACCATTCCAGGCAACAAACCACCATTATTATTGTTAATCTGGTGCTGTTTCCTGACATACTTTGGGGGAATTAAAACACTCCAATGTACCACAAGTATATTACCCTCTTAATGAGTCCTACAAACTATTCCATACATATATATATATATATATATATATATATATATATATATATATATATATATATATATATATATATATATATATATATATATATATATATATATATATATATATATATATATATATATAAAGGAATTATATGGATGACAAATGTATATAATATTTGTATCCCCTGTGGATATTGTATTAAGGAATTACGATACAATATATATATATATATATATATATATATATATATATATATATATATATATATATATATATATATATATATATATATATATATTAATTAATTATAAGTATAGTAGGTAATTAAATAGTACTTTATAAAGTTAAAGGAGAGAACTTGTATTTAGTACACTGGAGTGCTACTGATTCCTCCAAACTACGTCACGAAACAAATCACCATAATGTTACTAATAGCCAATCTGTTTCTATGTTACACACACACATACACTCTTTTTCTCTTACATACACACACACACATACATACTCACTCTCTCTCTCTTTCACACACACACTCTCTCTCTTACACACACACACACACTCTCTCTATCTTACACACACACACTCTCTCTCTTACACACACATACTCTCTCTCTCTTACACACACACACTCTCTCTCTTACACACACACACTAACTCTCTCTCTTTTACACACACACACACACTCTCTCTCTTACACACAGACACTCTCTCTCTTACACACACACACTCTCTCTCTTACACACACATACTCTCTCTCTCTTACACACACACACTCTCTCTCTTACACACACACACTAACTCACTCTCTTTTACACACACACACACACTCTCTCTCTCTTACACACACACACTAACTCTCTCTCTTTTACACACACACACACACTCTCTCTTACACACACACACTAACTCTCTCTTTTTTACACACACACACACTCTCTCTCTCTTACACACACACACACACTCTCTTACACACACACACTAACTCTCTCTCTTTTACACACACACATACACTCTCTCTTACACACACACACTAACTCTCTCTCTCTCTCTCTCTCTCTCTCTCTCTCTCTCTCTCTCTCTCTCTCTCTCTCTTGGAGTATTCAGTAGCCTTCCAATTTACTCTCAATAATTTTTCCCCATAAGATTCATTAATATCATAATACAAAAAAATGTAAACATTAGTATAGATAGATAGATAGATAGATAGATAGATATTTTATTGACCACCTTTTACAATGAATTCTAAATCGTAAATACAATAGCAAATAAAATTTAATCACATCCTTAAATCTAATGCCAAAACAAAATTAATAAATTTAAAAGCAGTCCAACACCAAAATGTCCATAATATATATAATGCCACTGTGTATTTTTGTATTTTCTTGATTACAAGTAAATAATACTAAATCCTAAATACAAAAGCAAATAGCAAAATTTAATCACATCCTTAAATCTAATGCCAAAACATAACTATATTTTCACAAATTTAAAAGTAGTCCAACATCAAAAAGTCCATAATATATAATGCCAGTGTGTATTTTTGTATTTTCTTAATTACATGTAAACACCGATAATCCACATTAACAATCTTACTACTTGTATATAGTGAGAATTTCATGGATAATTTTGCACGTCATATCCGGTGAAAATTTGTCTGAGAACAGTTCCTCAATGGTCGTAAAGTCATACAATTGTCTGATTCTATTAGTATGTAAACAGTATTGTACTACATGTTGTTCTGTTTGTATGTGTCCACAACTACACAACCGTTCCTTCAATGGTAAGCGACCCCGTCCCCTCCTGTTCCACCATCCTGTCTCGCACACCAACGACACTCTGTGATTTTCATTGATTGTGTGTCTCATTGTATATAATTTTATACAGTGTAAAGTCATGGTCTAATGTACTGCAACACCTTCCAATGAGATGGCTTCGAAAAATGATCCGAAACTATAGCTGTTGGTGTGTGCAATTTTGGTTCATAAAATTAACTCAAATAGCTCGCTTTTATTCACCAGGTTGCAGTACATTAGACCATGACTTTACCAATCATACTCTGGGTCATTCTATACAAGGCAACTAAAGCACATAACATTACCGAGCCACATCCCAACCTCCTCAACACTCGGAAAAAATCAATGAAAGTCACATACAATTTTCTCTTTTTTCTCCAAGCCAAATCACAAAGTAAACGTAATGAGACAATGTAGACAATGTGTTCCAAACCACCTCTCCCTTCCTTGGGCTCCTGCCTGTTCACGGTATGGCTTGAACCACTGTTTCAGCCGTGCACACAACACCATGTCATAAATCTTCGCTATACTATTCATAACATGGATGCATCTATAATTTCTTACACTAAACCTATCTCCTTTCTTAAAAATAGTGAACATTTTTGCTCTAGACCATGACTGTGGATAAATACACGAGGAGAAAATATTATTAAATAAAGATGTAAGCATCAGTAATTTGGTGGTAAACTTCCTCTGGGGTTATATACTGGAATTGTCACGTCAGGTTTGACAACGTCTGAAGGCTCAACATCGGTTATAGGAATAAAATAATTCTCATAATAATGTTTAAATTCCATATCTGTAGGGCAATTTAGATTCATATTACCGGTACTCTTATCACTACTATAATTACCTTTCCAATCTATCGCTCTCTATATTTTAAAGTCATCTTTGTCCTCTAACAGTCTTTCCCACCTGCCTAGGTTTTTATTTACTGTCTCAACACAAGACTTACGTCTACTTTGTGTGGATTCCTCATATAGTATATTCGTTACATTTTTTTCGAACTCATTAACATCTTCACATTCATTGGGTATGTTATATTGTGATACATTTATCTGAAATAACTGTTCGTCAATGGTATTCATCTTGATAGGAGTAACTATATCTTCTTTCCTTCTTGACTGACTGTACAGTCGGCGGCATAAGTCGTGTCGCCTCACCTGCTTCACCGAGACATGCAGTGTTCATGAACTCGAAAAATACACACGTTTTCTGCACTTCATAATCTCGAGTCTTTGAACATCGCGTGCCTCGGTGAAGCAAGTGAGACGACAGGACTTTTGCCGCCGACTGTACAATACAGAGTGATCCCCAAGGTACTGGGCCCGTGAGCGAACAGTTTCCATATCAATGGAAGGCAATACCAGTGATACAGAAATAAGTGCATGATTTGAGGGAAGAATAAGGTTACGAAGCACAGAGAATTCACTCCCCCTGTCAAACACCGAAGGGCTAACCACACACACACACATCAAGTTCAGACACCCAATCTTCACCCTTACGATATGTTTTGTCTCTGGTAAAGTGTTTATCATTTACCTTTTGTCGCTGGGAAAGTGTTTATCATTTACCTTTACATTATTTAATAACAACAACTCTGCTTCCTGGATAATCGTTGATAATATATAAGCGTTATCATTTGGATTACGTACAATATCAGGCACACTTGGGTATGAATAGGTTACATTGTTTGGTAATTTCACAAGGTTTGGTAATTCTTGAGCGAAAGTTCCGAATCTAGAATTCAGATCACCAATAATACAGTACTGATAACCGATTAATTCTGTGGATTTTATCTTTTCCTGAATTGAAGAAAATGAACCATGTGAATAATACTCTGAGTCTGAAGGTGGAATATAGCAAAAATAAAATAACATTTTCGGGGCAATGTGAAGTTGAGCCAAACTTGATCTTCAATGTTTGTATCAACACTCAAAATTGTAAAGTCATGGTCTAATGTACTGCAACCTGGTGAATAAAAGCGAGCTATTTGAGTTAATTTTATGAACCCAAATTGCACACACCACCAGCTATAGTTTCGGATCATTTTTCGAAGCCATCTCATTGGAAGGTATTGCAGTACATTAGACCATGACTTTACTAACTAAATAGTTTTTAATTAATCCCACTGTTCCGCCACGATTATGGGACCCACTCACTGCACTTCTATAGGAAACAAAACCAGGAAATGAGACTTGTAATGACGTTTTGACTTCATTCAAACCAATAATATCATATTTATAGAGTAGATCCTGCACTGTTTTTTTTTCTAATTTTGTCATAACTCCATTAACATTCCACGATAAAATTTGTAATATACTTGCTTGTGGTGGTCGACCTAAAAACCCTCCAGGTATCAATCACTACTTAAATCTTAAATCTAAAGTCTTAAATCACCGTCTAGGTGTTTAAGCCGTTGTGTGAGTGTTCCTTGATGGTTTCACATGACACATTCGAGGACGGTCACATACTTGCACAACTAAACCCACAGGTACCCTCTTTGTATGGATCGTAAGGTCTCCTAGGGTACTTCTTTTCCTTGTAACTCCTTGTAACTCTGGTCGGTCCTTCTCCATCTTCTCCGCATCTCGTAGCCGCTTCCACTCGTTCCGAACAGCAAGATGCACATCCTTCTTGATGTGTGTATATAAGCTGTGTGTGTGTGGGTATTAGGATGTGTGTGTGTATGTGTGTGTATGTAGATATTAAGATGTGTGTATGGAAGCTGTGTGTGTGTGGGTATTAGGATGTATCTGTGTGTATGTGTGTGTGTGTGTGTATGTAGATATTAAGATGTGTGTATGGAAGCTGTGTGTGTGTGGGTATTAGGATGTTTGTGTGTGTATGTGTGTGTGTGTGTGTGTAGATATTAAGATGTGTGTATGGAAGCTGTGTGTGTGTGTATCAGGATATTGTACAGTTCATTTAGTAATACAGTTTTTGCTTGGAGTCAACCTGCGGTCTTTACAATCTTTTTCAATTTATTCTTATTCTTACATGTTATTTTTCCATACCAAATTGCAATTGTGAAACACAGGATCGATTCTACTATGGACTTATAGAATAGGGATAATATTGTTTTGTCTAAGTGAATATTTTTCAGTACTCGTAAGAAATGATTATGTTGTTGACATTTCCTGTAGACTAGTGTAGTTACTGTTGTTTGTACAGTGTCAGAATAACAGTGTTAGTGTCCTAGCCAACTCTTGTAGTCAAATAATGGAGAGTAAATGTGTCCCTTAAATAATGTCACAAAACACCATCTATATGGAAGAGGCGTGTTTCGTGGGACAGACAGAAGGAATCAGGAGCCTCCAATTCCCATTAACGATGGCTAGGTCCTAAATTGAATAAAAACTCTATATTCTACTGGTTATATAATCACCAAAATGTTGGATACTACTGTACATGTATGAAGGTAATATATCATTATATTACATATAGTATTTACCACATATATTGTATACAAAGGTAATTATAACTTGAAGGTAATATATCATTATATTACATATAATATTTACCACATATATTGTATACAAAGGTAATTATAACTTGAAGGTAATATATCATTATATTACATATAGTATTTACCACATATATTCCTGTGGGGATGTATTGTTTCTTATAACTATATATTAAGTTCATTACCAATAGTGAACTAGTTATTAAGTTTATATTCCACCTGTTAACTGTTTCGTTTTGTTCAATTAATATGTTCAAGAGGTTGAAGTTGCCTTAAGGACCCTGTGATCGTGTATGAAAATTGAAGGCTTCTGATTTCTCCTGACTAAGCCACGAAACAAGCTCCTTCCCTATAGATGGTGTTTCGTGGCCCTATTTGAAGGACTTATTTACCTCCAATTTTCTGACTACGACACAGGGTCCCTTAAGAACACAATGATGCTGGTAACGTGATGGGGGTTGTAGTTGTATTATTCTCTTCAGAGGTTTAGTTTATAACAAAGTTGAACTCTATGTTGAACAAGAAGTTTATTGAAGAAACCAAGGAATTTTACATATACATACATATGTATTGCTGAATAACTCGCAAGGAAAATGAAAAACGAAATACTGTACCAATCTTTTGTCTATTTCTCCAGACATCTTCAGAGTAATACGTATTACCCTGAAGATGTCTGGAGAAATAGACGAAAGTTTGGTATTCCGTTTTTCATTTTCCTTACGAGTTATTCTTCAATTATCTAAATCATGTGTACTTGTGATTACTAATGGATATATTTCTTTGCTATTACATATAATCTTTAGATATACTGTATTTACTTGTACTATTTCTACAGATTAAAGATTATAACATGTAGCAATATATTTATTATAAACCTTCTAACTAAATATGTAATAATGTGTGATTAACTTATATATATGTATTATCCTCATTACTGTTGTTCACTGGTGCTTCTCTTTCACCAGCAGACAATTGCCTGTACCAAGCATAAACCTTCTGTATACACCAGCTGAAGACAATGATATAAACAATTAAAGTGAGTGTAGGAATGATATAAAAAAGAAACACAACTTCCACCAAGTCACTAATTATTACTTTATTTATTTAACTCAGTTAGTTCCTGTACAACTATCTCTATGACTGCAATGTACTCACTTGTTCCATTTCTGGTACTAGAACAATTAATGTATTTACCACTGTAGGTAACTGATTACTTCTATTATTTCATGTTTATTTTCAGGTTTTGAAGTGGCTGGTAGGTTTAAATGAGCATCCTATTCTGTTTCCCCAGGGCAATAGTTACCTAATTGTTTACCTAAAGCAGTCACATCATCTGCCATTGCTGTGCCTAATAATTGTTTACTCAGATGTCCCATGAAGTTAAAAAGGTCTCGACTTTGTTGCTGCATTTCATGTGGTTCACAGGGAAGTGAATGCTTTATCCTGTTAATTATTTCTACCAACCTATTGACTCTGTCTGTAACTGTAGAGTCATTTTGATAGGTCCAGAAGTATTGTAGAAGTATTGTAGAAGTGGGTTAGTAGTAATGTCTTACCTAGTGTTCATGTCTTTGTTGTTATGAAAGTTATTTACATGAGTGGTGACATTCTCTATGTGTCGGTGTAATTCTGATACATGTTGTACAAGGTTGTAAATTATCTCTGGACACTCTATTAGTCCATCTCCTTCCAGTTGTATGGTAACTATATATATAAGTCCTCCACTACCCAGACGGTTCCTCTATGTTCCACCAGGGCACCAGGTTTTAAGGACCCCGTAATCGTATATGGAAATTGGAGGCTCCTGATTCCTCCTACCCATGCCACGAAACAAGCTCCTTCCATGTAGTTGATGTTTCGTGGCAGTATTTAAAGGACTCGTATATATCCAATTTTCTGACTACATCACAGGGTCCCTTAATGCGTTGGCAGGAACTGAATTTTGTTGAGCTAGTGTAACAAGCATTAAGGGGGTGTGGGAATAGGGGGCAGGCATGAGGGGGAACTGGGGGGCTGCGGGAGTAGGGGGACAGGTTTTGGGGGGGAACTGGGGGGCTGCGGGAGTAGGGGGACAGGTTTTGGGGGGGAACTGGGGGGCTGCGGGAGTAGGGGGACAGGTTTTGGGGGGGAACTGGGGGGCTGCGGGAGTAGGGGGACAGGTTTTGGGGGGTTAGGGGGGTGCGGGAATAGGAGGACAGGCTTTCTACCAACCCCAAGCCTGTCCCCCTATTCCCGCACCCCCCCAGTCCCCCCCAAGCCTGTCCCCTACTCCCACACCCCCTTAAACTCCATAAAAACAGTACTAACATTTTGTTCCCCATCTGTAATATGGAAACAAATATCCATTATTTAGTTTTATTAGCAAACCTAAGTTTTTGTCTGTATATATTTGTTGTACTGAATGTGGAAGTGGGATGTATATCTTGTGGATGTTCTGTATGTGTGTTATGTGTGTTATTTAAGTGAATCTTTATACACCTATCTACATGCACTATATTTCTTCCTTCCAGGTGTTTATATCCTTAACTTTTATTTTATTACCGTGGGCTATTTCTGTTATTTCATATGGACCTAAGAACTTTGAAGTTAGTTTAAACATTCTATCTGTGGTTTTTATCATGACATTATCCCCTATAGCAACAACTCTTTTTCACAGTTTGAGTATGTTGTTTAATCATCATCTCATGCCTACTAGCCTGTAAATGTTTCCTAGCTTTCTTATGGATGTTATTAATTAAACACCTGCAGTTGTCTAATGGAGTAGTCATTCATATTATATGTTGGTGAAGACGTACCAGTAAATAGGTCATATGGAAGTCTCTTATCAGTTCCATATAGGATATAATGTGGGGACTTATCCAATGATATAATGTAGGGACTTATCCAATGATGAATTTATGGATTCGTTGATGGAGGCTGCTGTAAATAATATCCAGTCTTCCCATGAGCCTTGTATAGGATGAGCTACATGTCACAAGACTTCTAGTATCTTACGATTTACTCTTTCAGTAAGACCATTACTAACTGGACGATATGCTGTTATGAAAGTCTGTTTAATATGATATTGGTCACATAATTATGTTACATAACAAACTATTAGAAAATTCTTTACCATTGTCTGTTAGGTGTGGTGTACAGACAAGGTAAGTTAGTTACAAGCTTGTGTGCAACCTCTTCTGCTGTTTTTGTCAGCAAAGGAGTAATGACAACATAATGTGAGAAATGGTTTACACATACAAGACAATATTTGGAGCCTTGATGACTCATTGGTAAGTTTAATATGTCTATACCAACTACATCCCGTGATTGTTCAGGTACAGTATAGGGTGATATAAAATAAGGGCTGGACCCATGGTTATACCCTTATGAGCATGGCATGAGGAGAGTGAACCAATACTATTTTAAGTCTAGTTTCTGCTATACAGCGATCCCTTCCTGGATGTTAGGCTTGTGGATGATTATGCATTAATGTTAGTACAGTATTAATCACTGTATCAGGGACTACCACATGTGAAGATATGTTAGTTTGTTTATTAAACTTCCTGACCAAAATGTTATCTATTACCTCAAACTGTGTTAGTGGATTGGGTAATTCTGGTAAGTTACTCTCGTCACCTGAAACCAAAGCATAAATGACCCTTGACCAATTTTTTTTTTTTTTTATTTGTTCAGTTTTAACAAGTTTCACATTGAAGTCTACTTCACTACTAGTAGGAATGACTGCAGCAGCTGATACATTGCGAAATAAGGCATCTGCAATTCTATTAAAACGCCCAGGAAGATATTAAATAGTAGGTTGAAATTCTGAGATAGTTAGATACCACGTAGCTAATTGTCCTGTCAAATGTTTACCATGAAAGAGACCACAAACAGGTTGATAATCGGTATATATGGTGATAGCATACCCTAGAATTATTTCCCTAAAGGTCTTTAAGGCTCACACCACCGCCATAGCCTCCAAGTTAGTGACACAGTATTTCCTCTCTGCATCATTTACAACACAACTGACATATGCACAAACCTTGCAACAACCCTCAGTGGAATGTTGCATAAGCACTGCACCTAGGCCATCATTTGATACATCAGTACAGAGAGAAAAAGGGAGGTTATAGTTTGGATAACTTAAAATTGTTGCAGTTGTGAGCTTAAATTTTAACTGATCAAAGCTATCTTGCTCTGCCAGTAGGGGCAGAAGTCAGTATTGAGGATGGTGTGTGTGTGTGTGTGTTCCTTAGTGCCAAATAGGAGACATCAGGGGCAGAAGTCAGTATTGAGGATGGTAATAAAAAGCAAGTACCTGATAATAGACACACAATGGTTACTCAAATGGGACAAGTATCTTTCATCTGGGCTGTACCACCCATTCCTGTGTCCAACTGTACATTCCACTGCAAACACTAGTGATGTGTATATGGTTGACAAATTTCCTGCATGGGTTCAAGTTGATGAAGGGAAGGGGAATTATATGGGTTGTTTCATAATTTCTGCCTGTATGTAACCATTCCAGCCAGGGATTATATTGGTACTGTACTTAGGTAATTTCCACATATCCATAAGGTATCCATCTGCTGAGCGTTCCTTACACTTGCTGGTTGAACACTGCTACATGAAATAAATGCCTTTGTTGTGATATTCTGCAGTCCTGACAAGTTTGAAGGCTTCTTGTATGTCTTTGGGGGAACTGTTCCTCCAGCATTACTTGAACTGTTTACATTCATGATTCTGGGAGCTGCAGTGCTGGTTGATACTGCACTTGTAGGTGTCACACATTTCACACCACCCCTACAGTGAAATGTTCCAAACCCATCAAGTGTACGAATAGTAAAATCTGCATTGTCAAAGATATATTGCAGAAAACCATCTTTCTTGATTTCCACAGTTTCAGTTCTAATTACTGAGTAAACATAGCGTAAAGCCTCTTTATATGATGCAGTTACTCCTTACTTTGCTAGAATATCAATTAACTGGCGAGAGTCATAGCGTCTGTGTAGGAAAACAGATAGAGAGATTTGAAGGCTGGATAGAAATGAACGTGGCCGCACTGCAGATATAATTACATGTTGTATACTCAATCTTTTCTAAACCTTATGCTCATATAGCTATCCTTAGATTTCGTTACTTCATCAACAAAGTCAAGGAGAGTGTCTGGCATCTGTTGTGTAGAGGAAGTAGCGATGTGTTCACATAGTAGATACACTGAACTGTCATACACACATGTACGAATATCTTCACATAGGATAGCAGCAGCAGTCAATACAATTCCACGTCTCTCATCATTTATGTTACTTTCTCTGTTACTATACCATGAATCTGCCAAGGTTTTACTGACTGCTTCTGTAAACGAAACAATATAATTTCCATGATGTTTACTAACGGTGATGTCTCTTCCATATTTATCTATTAACATTTGTTTCAGTACGTGTGTGAACTGTGTATAACAACAGTCTCTGTATCTGCAGCTTCCATTATCATCCTGTGCAGTTCCTGAAGTGTATAATATTGGCATTCATTGTTGGTGTTTAAAATGTCACACAGCCATTGAAAGCTCCTGTTGTATTTGCTTTATAATATGATAACATCAACCCATCAGTCTCATCTGTATTTGTGTTGTAATCATGATAACACTTTCCATGATATTTGGCCTCTGCAGCTACCAAATCGATAATATCAAGTCTTAATTCTTAGTACAGCTCCGGACAGATCATATCCACCTGTGTCTTGGTTTGGACCTCATCGTATCTGGCAACAGTGGTGGAGGGTGGGAGGGGGGGATGAAAGTGGGAGAGAAGGAGAGAAATGTGGGTGGGGCTATATGGAGGGTAACGAATTATCAGGTAGAGAAGACGGTGTGTCAGGAGGAAGGAAGGAATAGTATCGAATCACCAGTAGTTCAAAGCAAGGTTCATCAAACTTTTTCAGTCGTGACCCAGTTTTTACAATGACATCATTCTCGTGACCCAAACAGAAAGATGTTACAAATGACCAGAATTATCAACCTAAGAAACTACAAGGCCAGAAAATGAAATGCAATAAGTATGATTAAAAAGCATTTTAACCAGAATTATTTACAGAATTATAAATACTGCGGCCACTGCCTCATCTACCTCTCTCTCTCTCTCTCTCTCTCTCTCTCTCTCTCTCTCTCTCTAGAAGGCTAATATTTGTGCAATTACTTTGTTTTATTGATAATTAAATATATGAATATTCGATTCTACAAATATGTTAGGTGGATTCATGTAAGAACTTCATATTTATTTTTATTGTCACGAACATTATTATTCTATTTTATTCATGCGTTAATTTTTGTGAGTTTGGAGGAATTCGGGACCCGTAGTTTGAACTTTGAAATACCAGGGTTTAGAGAAGTGCATACTGCATTAACGTAGGTGGATATAGGAGAGAAGAAATGTGATGATTTAAGACGAGGCTGAAGGGGAAAAGGGTAAGAAAAATGAAGGTGATTAGTTGAAAAATAATAACAAACAAATATAATTCGAATATCTGCTACATTATATCCCTTAAATAAAGGCAGTGTCATTTGTTCACCCTCGTAGTGGGATAGACTACTGAATATATATTATACTTTGGATATTAGACAACTATCCCTGTATTACTTTTATCTCTAGTGCTTACCTCGTAGGGGGGTATTGCCTGTAATGATGTGGGCAATATCTTAAGGGTTTTGGTGCCACTTCAGCCCCAGCCACTAGCTTACATTTCTTCAACTGTCCTTCCGTTCTTCCTATTTCCTTCTTGCTTGCTGTTACATCTCTCTATCACCTTTTCCTGGTGTTCTTTGACCTCGCTGTTGCGCCACCTAATATCAATCTAATCCAGTGGTTCCCAATCTTTTTTCTGTAATTTCCCCCTGCACCTAATTCAACCATCCAGATTTCCCCAGCCCGTGGTTTAACTACAATTAAGAGCTCTACCCTATAATGAAGCCAAGAATGTCCCCAACCAAATTAGGTGAAAAATTCCACTGTAAACTACATGTGAGCAATACAAGAGCAAATTATATCTTTAATCACGAATCAGTAACCGCTTCATTTGAGCGTGGGAAAAAAAATATCTCTACCATCTCCCGGGCGTTACATAACTACTGATAATTTCCAGAATTTTAATTCCAGACTAGAATTTCCCCCCTGAAACATCCAAATTTCCCCCCGGTTGGGAACCACTGATCTAATCCCTCGTGCTTGTAGTCCACCTTGTTTATCACCTTCTCCCAAGCACACCTGTTTGTTTATTGTTTATGTTTTCGGTAGAAGACGGTTTAATTTTCTAACTTTTTTAATCATCATATTTATCAACAAATTCATTAAGCTATTTATCAAAATTGTTTCTTTTGAATATGCCTTTCCTTAAAAATAATCGATTTTAAACTTGAATGGCGTTTTCAACAAACTTGGTAAAATTTTATGCCTAGGCTATAATTATATATTACAGTATTTCTCAAGTAACTGGCAACCTTACATATCCTCCCTAATGTCTTATCCCTCTTTCGTTTGCCCTTCCCTCCTTTCTTACCGTTTATCTTTTTTTTTTCTTATATTCTTAACCTTCTCATTCGTTCTTAAAACGTTTTATGACATAGGCCTTTCTCCCTTATCACTTATAGACCAATTACTGTATATGATTCGAAAAACTGCGCCAGTAAACGGTGATAGAGAGGTGAGACAGCAAGCAGGAAGGATATATAAAGAAAAGAGGGATAGTTGAAGAACTAAAACCTAGTGGCTGGGGCCAAAGGGGCGCCAAAACCCTCAAAGTATTGCCCACATCACTAATGCAGGCAATACCCTCCTACGGGGTCAATATGTAGAGAAATTAGAAAACAACTAGAGATTAATGGGGAAAGATATATAAATTATTTAGAATAAAAGTGTTGGCAGATACACATTAAAGACGGGATTATCCCAGCTACAGCATTTCGCCTTCATAAAACTGAAGGACTATAGGTTTCATGCATTGCCATTTGCCAGTCTGTTGCTAGTCACAATGTTAACTTGTTAAACCCATTTGAAGAAAAGAGAAATATATTATATCTTTCTTTTTAAGTTACTTATAAGTATTTTTTGATTAAAATCTGTTTGGATATACATTACCTTACTTTTATCTAGTTCCAGCATTACTGCACCGATCACCATATGACCCAATAATGACCACAAGGACACTAATGGTGATCAATATGATGCTCATATATCTCTATATAGGTTAATGAACATAATGTTTTATGCACCACATTGCAGTCATAGAGATAGTTGTAAAGTCACTGCAACCTGGTGAATAAAAGCGAGCTATTTGAGTTAATTTTATGAACCAAAATTGCACACACCAACAGCTATAGTTTCGGATCATTTTTCGAAGCCATCTCATTGGAAGGTGTTGCAGTACATTAGACCATGACTTTACAGGAACTAACTGAGTTAAATAAATAAAGTAATAATTAGTGACTTGGTGGAAGTTGTGTTTCTTTTTTATATCATTCCTACACTCACTTTAATTGTTTATATCATTGTCTTCAGCTGGTGTATACAGAAGGTTTATGCTTGGTACAGGCAATTGTCTGCTGGTGAAAGAGAAGCACCAGTGAACAACAGTAATGAGGATAATACATATATATAAGTTAATCACACATTATTACATATTTAGTTAGAAGGTTTATAATAAATATATTGCTACATGTTATAATCTTTAATCTGTAGAAATAGTACAAGTAAATACAGTATATCTAAAGATTATATGTAATAGCAAAGAAATATATCCATTAGTAATCACAAGTACACATGATTTAGATAATTGCAGAATAACTCGTAAGGAAAATGAAAAACGGAATACCAAACTTTCGTCTATTTTTCCAGACATCTTCAGGGTAATACGTATTACTCTGAAGATGTCTGGAGAAATAGACAAAAGATTGGTACAGTATTTCGTTTTTCATTTTCCTTGCGAGTTATTCAGCAATACATATGTATGTATATGTAAAATTCCTTGGTTTCTTCAATAAACTTCTTGTTCAACATAGAGTTCAACTTTGTTATAAACTAAACCTCTGAAGAGAATAATACAACTACAACCCCCATCACGTTACCAGCATCATTGTGTTCTTAAGGGACCCTGTGTCGTAGTCAGAAAATTGGAGGTAAATAAGTCCTTCAAATAGGGCCACGAAACACCATCTATAGGGAAGGAGCTTGTTTCGTGGCTTAGTCAGGAGAAATCAGAAGCCTTCAATTTTCATACACGATCATAGGGTCCTTAAGGCAACTTCAACCTCTTGAACATATTAATTGAACAAAACGAAACAGTTAACAGGTGGAATATAAACTTAATAACTAGTTTACTATTGGTAATGAACTTAATATATAGTTATAAGAAACAATACATCCCCACAGGAATATATGTGGTAAATACTATATGTAATATAATGATATATTACCTTCAAGTTATAATTACCTTTGTATACAATATATGTGGTAAATATTATATGTAATATAATGATATATTACCTTCAAGTTATAATTACCTTTGTATACAATATATGTGGTAAATATTATATGTAATATAATGATATATTACCTTCAAGTTATAATTACCTTTGTATACAATATATGTGGTAAATACTATATGTAATATAATGATATATTACCTTCAAGTTATAATTATCTTTGTATACAATATATGTGGTAAATATTATATGTAATATAATGATATATTACCTTCATACATGTACAGTAGTATCCAACATTTTGGTGTTTATATAACCAGTAGAATATAGAGTTTTTATTCAATTTAGGACCTAGCCATCGTTAATGGGAATTGGAGGCTCCTGATTCCTTCTGTCTGTCCCACGAAACACGCCTCTTCCATATAGATGGTGTTTTGTGACATTATTTAAGGGACACATTTACTCTCCATTATTTGACTACAAGAGTTGGCTAGGACACTAACACTGTTATTCTGACACTGTACAAACAACAGTAACTACACTAGTCTACAGGAAATGTCAACAACATAATCATTTCTTACGAGTACTGAAAAATATTCACTTACACAAAACAATATTATCCCTATTCTATAAGTCCATAGTAGAATCGATCCTGTGTTTCACAATTGCAATTTGGTATGGAAAAATAACATGTAAGAATAAGAATAAATTGAAAAAGATTGTAAAGACCGCAGGTTGACTCCAAGCAAAAACTGTATTACTAAAAGAACTGTACAATATCCTGACACACACACACAGCTTCCATACACACATCTTAATATCTACACACACACACACACACATACACACAGACACATCCTAATACCCACACACACACAGCTTACATACACACATCTTAATATCTACATACACACACACGCAAACAGTTCACATACACACACACACAGTTCACATATACACACCCACATCCTAATATCCACACCCACACACCCACACACACACACATCCTAATATCCACACACACACACACACACACACAAACACACACACACCTCCTAATACACTTCCTATGCAACACACAAATAGGTTTACAAATTATATTATTCCAAAGAGTATAAAACTGTATAACCATTAATACAAGAACTTATTAAGTCTGTAAATAAACATTACATAGTGAATTACAGCCACAATCAAATAACAACCAACATTTTCCTTCCACCGTGTAAATAAATCAGTATCAAAAACAAAACTCGTGTCGTGAAACCTGATGAAAATACTATATGGTAAAGAGCTAAACCTACAGTACATGAATGTTATTATGGTGAGGTTTTCATTAGGTTTCATAAGGTATATTAAATCATTGGACAAGGCAATGACACGAGTTTTGTCTTTGATAGTACATACATAAAGGTAGTGAACTGGTATATGATATTATGAATAATGCATTATTTGTTGTATCTTTGCCAATACAATTTTCATGCTGTATTCTATTCAATGCGACAATAAAATTATCTTATCTTATCTTACACTAAGAAGTAATTATTAGTAATTACTGTGTCACTATGACTTAAATATCTATATCATTTTATGTACACATTCAAATTTTACTTTCTCTCACGTCATGTTTTTTAATTCTGTTTGTCCAATGTTGGATATGTGTGAGACATTAGTATTAGTTAATTAAGTGAATATTAAGTAAATGTATAACTTGGCAACACTGAGAGCCTCACAACAACAGCAGCTGCTTGGAGCCAGTCACTTCCTAGCCAGCTACGACCATATCGAGTCCTACTCTCTGTATATTTTTGCCCTGCATTGTAAATAATACATTAAATCACACCTAGCCTCCACGATTTATTCAGCCTTACGACCTCTCGACTACGCTTACCACATATGTCACTCATTGTAATAATGCTTGCCTTTCAAGAACAGCACCTTGTACCAAACACAGAACAAGGAGTGACGTGATCAGAGCAAACCCTGGGGACCTTCACTGCAAATAACCCTGGAGTGACTGCTTGCAATGTCTGCAACTTGGATTAAAATGTCTTCTTTACAATGTCTGCAACTTAGAATAAAATGTTCTCTTTACAATGTCAATAATTTGGATTAAAATGTCCTATTTACAATGTCAATAACTTGGATTGAAATGTTCTCTTTACAATGACAATAACTTGGAATGAAATCACTTCACACTTTCTCTTCTTATATGTTGGTGGTGGTGATTGATTGATTTAATGATATTATAGGCACCATAACAGTGAGTTCATATAGCGCCAGAAGAAGGTGATAGAGAGGTGAGACAGCCAGCAGGGAGGAAATAGAAAGAAAAGAGGGATAGTTGAAGTAGCCTACTAAAAGCTAGTGGCTGGGACTGAAGTTGTTGGTGGCGAGGGAAGTGATGGTTGTTGTTGTTATTTTTCCCAGGCAGTGAAGTCCATCCTGTCAAAAAGAACAGTACAGTAGTCCGGTGATCATAATTATAGAGATGGTTAGTGGGGTGATGATGGTAGTAGATAATATTATAGGGATGATGGTGGAAACTACTTACTGGGATCAATGTCAATCAATGGGACTAACAAACAGTAACCTTTCAATTTTACGAACCTCAGTGTCCAGTAATAAACTTTAAATCTTCCCTCCTTCTATACCAACTAAACACTCACTCTAATTTGAATACTAATGGTAAAATATGGTGGTATTTATTTAAAACTTATGGAACCTAATAAACATTTACAGTATTTTATTTAATACAGTTCTTACTCTTAGTAACCATATTACCACAAGGCAATTCACTTTCTACGAAACACCCAGGTTTTGCAACCTGAAACCTAAAACATAAGTTGCACCCATAAAATGTGAAACAACGACAGTCCCTGGCCCCAATTCACAACTTATCCCTGGTGTGTGACCCTTCCCACCTGTGGATGTGTGAGGTTAGTAGTAATAGAGGGTGCTATATGGATATATTAATTCATTAAATAACTCTCCCAGCTTTGAAATCCCTGGTGACACTGTGACCCTTCCCACCTGTGGATGTCTGAGGTTAGTAGTGATATTGGGTGCTATATGGATATATTAATTCATTAAATAACTCTCCCAGCTTTGAAATCCCTGTATTTCAAGTTCATTAAGCCTGCATGTTGTCTAGCTTGAGTCCTTTGTGTCCTTTTGTGGGTCTCAACACCGTTTAGTTTATATCCAGTATTCAATATGTGTGAAGAGAAAATCCATAAGACATCTCAGTTATAATATTTGGCTCTAATTTCCTTTTGGTTAAAGGTAGTGACTGTCCTTTATCAGAATGGTTAAGGACTCTTTGATCGTATATGAGAATTGGAGGATTCTGATTCCACCTGACTATACCACAAAACAAGCTCGTACCCTATAGGTGGGATTTTGTGGCAATATTTGAAGGACACATTTACCTCCCATTTTCGGACTACATCATAGGGATTCATAATAAAACAAGAGACCACTTACTTCTTGGCTTTGCACTAACCTTTCTAATTTTGCTCCAAGTTTATTTGAAGCGAGATCATCCAGTCTGTGTTCCTGAGTGGTGTTGCAGTTTGACAACCACAATAGGTGCACCTTTACCCTCTTCTGGTGTAACCCTTCTATTATTTGTATCCAGCCATCTTCTGTCACTGTGCTTCGTGGGAACTCAAGTCTCCAGTATCTGATAATAATGGATATACAGTAGTTGTGTTTTATACAGTCTAGTGTGTGTGTGTTTTCACGGCACATACATAATGTATACATTTTAACCAAACCTGAGCTCTGGCCGATCTATACATATACTATACATATACTATACATATACTATACATATACTATACATATTATATTATACATGTACTATATATATTATACTATACATATACTATACATATACTATACATATACTATACATATACTATACATACTATAATATACATTTTCCTGATGGACATACAAACTGAGGTGGGATAATTAATGAATGTTCAAAATGAGAGGAAAACCTGTACAACATTTTTATCATTATTAGGTATGTACAGTTGGCCACACATGAAGCTGGTACGCCTCGTTACTTGTGAGGGGCTTGGCTACAAAAGAAAGGGAAAGGGAAAAAAAAAAGATGTAGTTTGTTGACAGGCAGACAGTAAAATATTATTACTGTCTGCTTGTCAACAAACTATAACTTTTGCTCACTTTCCTTTCTGTTGTAGGTATCTCACAAGTAGCGAGGCGTACCAGATTCATGTGTGGGCAACTGTACATTCGTGGTTAATAATAATAATCCATATAGGGGTAAATCACATAAAAGTTTGACAATTTCCCTCTGTTCCTTAGCTGAAAAAATCTCCAATAAATAGATGAAGTGCCATCGTATAAGGAGGTAATACACTCTTGGTAAATATGGAGTAAACGATTACTACAAATATTTCCAGGCAACAGAACACCATTATTTATGTTTATCTGGTTCTGTTTCCTGGCATACTTTGGAGGAATCAAGGCACTCCAATGTACCAAAAGTGTATTACCTCCCTTAATTTACTACAAGCAGCTATGCATTGAGGGGTAGACAGGTCATAGGATCACTGGGGAGAATTATGAAGGGTAGAAGTGTGAGTATGGAAGTGAAAAGATGACAAAGAAATAGTATATTCCTGCCAACACTGACATATGCATCAGAGACCTGGACATGGAGTAGGGCTCATCAGTCTAGAATAGGTGCTGTGGAAATAGAGAAAGTAATGAGTGTATATGAGAGATGTGGTATTTGTGAAAAGGCAATTGGTATTGTATTGTGTGTGTGTGTGTGTGTGTGTGTGTGTGTGTGTGTGTGTGTGTGTGTGTGTGTGTGTGTGTGTGTGTGTGTGTGTGAAAAGGCAATTGGTATTGAGTGTGGAGTGGTTGAGAGAGTGAAGCATAATACACTGAGATGGTTTGAACATGTAGAGAGAATGCAAGGTGAGGAGTTTGTAAAGAAGGTGTATGGAAGTGAAGTTGTGGCACCTGGTGTGAGAGGCAGACCACCGGTTAGATGGCAGAACAGAGTGGAAGAGTATGTGTGAGAGAGAAGTGTGAGGGGGGGAGGGAGGATGGAGCAAGGCAGGAGAGAGTGTTGGAACAGGGAAAACTGGAGACTCTTCTGCCGTGGCCACTCCCTTGGAGGCAGTTCCTGGAGGTAATGAGGCGTCAGAGTTACAGTATAGATAGAACAATGGTCGCACCAGCCCATAGCCTCATGCAGTACAATAAAAAAACAATATTAGGTGATAACTGATAACACAAGTGGTATAATAGTGACAGGGAATAGTTACGGGACATTGATGGGAGTTGAGGTACAGCCACAATCAAATATCCACTGACACTTTCCTTCCATCATAGTAAATATCTTAGTAATAAGAACAACACATTTATGATTTTGCAGCGCTTTATATTAATGATTGAAGGGGTTGAGTTTGGTGTTGTATGGATATATTTTGAAATGATACTGATTTATTTTCATGATGGAATGAAAGTGTCATTGGTTATTATATTGTGGCTGTACTTGGGACATAAGTATATATACTGGGAACACTAATGGCAAGCAAGGACACGGCTCAATAATTGTACTAATTATTTACACATGTGATATATTGTCCTATTATTCATATTTGTCTGGGCTATGCTAGGTATTTCTATTATAATATTATACAGTACTGTACTGCTGGTAGCATAAATATGCATCCATCTCATGTACTTAATATTACTAATATGACCAGATAGTTGCATTCTGAACCCGTTTTTATTCCACCAACATACGTAATTTACCATATGAGAACTATATATGTCATCTCTACATTAAAATTGTATTACATCATCACTATACCTAATACATACATAGGTGGAAATGAAGTGAACTTTTGCTGCCGACTGTACACTACAGTAGTATAAAGTACTGTACTAGTGATTGTCATGAATGTAATAAGTTATCATGTAAGTGACTTAAGCCATGTAGTATCCAGTACTCTATATTGATGACTTTAGGAATAGTAGCATTGAATTGTAACCAACTCACCCTTGTGATGGTTGTAGCTTGGCTGTCACCTCACAAACCCAACCTTCTTCACCTTCCTTCACGTTAGAGAGGATGAGAGACACACCAGGCTTCTCAAAGACAGTAGTCACATCAGGTAGTGGGTTGGTGATGGCCTCTGTTGACACTTTTGTTGTCACATGTACCTCTGTTACATAAAATAGAATAGTTATATTTATTTTGTTGTCACTTTGTCCTCATAATCACCTGTTGCAAGTATCCAGCCTAGTTTATCCATAAAGTTTCCCTTATAGACTGATGATCATATTACCCAACCATAAATAACCACTCGGTCTTGTCTTGCTTTATGAAATGGAAATCAATGTTGTAAAATCAAGGTGTCCTAATAAGGTACTGTAGTAAACAATGCTTTAAATATATATATATATATATATATATATATATATATATATATATATATATATATATATATATATATATATATATATATATATATATATATATATATATATATATATATATATATATATATATATATCCTAGTCACTAGGTATACAATAAAAAGGTAATAAAATGTTCCAAAACAATAAAAGATAACAAGCTTATCACTGGTTACGAAACAAAAAATCTGATATAGAGAGAGTAGAACATATAGTAAAAGGTGAAGGAGAATATACCCGAGGTAACGGTTGAAAATATCGGAGTGAAGGAAGAATAAAATATTGTAGTGAAAGGAATAATAATAAAATATTGTAGTGAAAGGAATAATAATAAAATATTGTAGTGAAAGGAATAATAATAAAATATTGTAGTGAAAGGAATAATAATAAGGTAATGAATAAACTTAGATAATGGATGGAAGTATAATAACCAAGATGTTGTAGATGCATTTGTTGTGTCATTAGAAGAGGAAGCATTGATCTGGCCTGGTTGTCTTCAGAGATGGCTATCATGAGTTCCTTCAGTGATGCTGGCAGCCTGTCCAGTTCCACAGTACCATGACCTCTGAACACCCTCAGACTGTCACTGTGTTAATTATAATATAATATATCATATTAATAAATGCATATTTAGTACCATGATTATTCTCCAAACTTCATTTCTGATAATTATGTACCGGGACATATGATTGTTGAATAAATTCTGGACTGGATATATATTATTTTTGTATAAGGACTTTGGATTGTCAATAAGCATAAAATTTTCCTTCACACACATACAAACATATCTTAGCTACATGACACCACTGTCCATAACTGCTATGAGTAGTTTAAGATTAATTGAGCTGTTTTCAATCATATGATACCCTGAAATTATCTGAAACATATGCAGACATCCATTAACTTGAAACAGGAGCTGAGGTTATTGGTATGAAAAATGAAAAGTATCTACAACTGCAAAATATATGGCTAGTTGATCATTAGTAGAGTATGTAACTCAGTAGGTTGGCTGGACAACACTCACCAGGAAAGAAGGTTACGAAGTTGAGAAGTTGAGTTGTTAGGATGGTACCAATGATGCCATAGTTCTACTCTGGTACATGTGTGATTAGTTAGAGCAGGAAGTAGTGGAGTTGGGTCACTTCTGATATCAACTATCACTCGTGCTGGACACAGAAGAGGCAGAAGTATTGAATACACTGCAGCTCTTGTTTCTTTCACCACTATACCATCTTGAATTGGGAAGCATCTAGCGACGGCTTTGAGGAAAACTTCTGATATCTTAACTTCCTCTAAGATGTCCAGCCAGGCATTCTGACTGGATTCTCCAGCCTTCTCAATCAGCTCGACTATCTCCCATATCAAACCTTCAGAGGGATTGCTTATTTCCAAGTCCAACAAGCCTGCCAGATGTTTGAACATATTCAAGTAAAATTTAAAATTTTCTATCTTTACTCCCAAAGTATTCTCCATTGTTGCTATTATGGTGTTTTTTGGGTGCTTTTGGAAGGTCTTCAATATGTGTAATGCTGCATAATTTTCCTGCAATCCCTTGTGAGCGATTGAATACTGTTCTAGAATGGTACCATGTTCTGATGTGGTTTTTAAGGTGAGGAAGGCTCCCAAGACTTCAAGAGGTGGAAGCTTCAGTCTGCGACAAACAGACCTAAGATCATTAATAATAGGTTTATCCAAATATAATATGTTGTCAGACAGTGTTAGGAATGTCTTCTGGTAGAATTCTAGTAACCATTCCTCAATTTTATCTTCTCTTTCCCATTTGTCATCGTTTTTTGTCAAGTTATGCATGACTAACCTATCATCTAATTTATCTTTAAGCATCTGGTGAGTGTGATAGTAGAGTTCAGTTTGGGAGCTTACATCAGTCACTTTAGCTGGTTGGAAATGAAACAACCAAGCAAGTATGGCCAAGTTCAGGGGCACATTGTAATGTTCCTTATGTTTCTCTCTTTCTACCTTGTCCACCAGTTCCTGGCCACTCTCTTTACTACCCATCACTCTCTTGATCTCTTGAAAGTACTTTTCCATAAAGTCTGCTCTTAGATCCACTGGGATGCCAGTCAGTTCCATCACATTCTTTTCATATTCAGAAGGGACAATTTGTATAAAATCTACAAGATGTTCTGGTCTAGTTGTGCACAGAATAGTACTGTTATTGGAATGTTTCAGATGAAGCAGTACGTCTTCAATCAATTCGCGTGATTTAGAATTTCTTTCGTCATACCCATCAATGATAATGAGGAGACGACACTCTTTGGTAAGACATGGGAGAAGGTTTCTGTATTTACAGAAAGTCTTATTCATGTAGTGTTTCAGCAGGTCTTCAAATGAGGTGAGGTGGGAATCCCGACAATTTATTTTCAACACCAAATCATAATAGTCCAAACCTTCAATGGTTCTCTTATCACTTTCTTCCTTAGTGTCTCTCACACTATCCAGCCATTCATTAACCATTAACATTGTTAGGGTAGTTTTACCCATTCCAGCTGGTCCCTCCAGTATTAACATTTGAGGCTTGGGAGTGCCTTCATGTTGTTTATCTTCCTCCTCTTCTTCCTGTTGCTCTTCCTCATTGCCTTCATGTTGTTTATCTTCCTCCTCTTCTTCCTGTTGCTCTTCCTCATTGCCTTCATGTTGTTTATCTTCCTCCTCTTCTTCCTGTTGCTCTTCCTCATTGCCTTCATGTTGTTTATCTTCCTCCTCTTCTTCCTGTTGCTCTTCCTCATTGCCTTCATGTTGTTTATCTTCCTCCTCTTCTTCCTGTTGCTCTTCCTCATTGCCTTCATGTTGTTTATCTTCCTCCTCTTCTTCCTGTTGCTCTTCCTCCTCCTCCTCCTTATCCTTAGCTTTAGCCTGGATCCATGTTAATAATTTTCTATAGTCCATATGAGTCTGAGATGTTTGTTCCTTACCCTTTACCATCTTTATTCTTGTAAATATGTTCTGAATTTTAAGGCACATTTCTTTGCTATCACAAGATTTAACAAAATCCAACAAAGTTACAACATTATGAACTTTAAGTTTTTCCTTGAGCTCATCGGCTGCGTCTGGGATAAACATCTGCATCAACATGGGTAGAGAGTGTTTCTGCAATTCATCTATACCAAGTCTCTCATCCCTAATATTGTCTATATCCTTGTCCACTTTCTCTTTGTATTGGTTACATTCAGAAAGGGACATCAGGTGCACATATCTGTGCTGAGTATTAATGAGAGTATTATGAATTATTTCACGCAGCTTTACTACTTTCTCCAAGAACTGTGACTCGTTTAATTTTAGAGTTTCATGCATTACATCATTACGTTCCTTTTTTATCAAGAATAGGCAATTTTCTAATTCAGTGCCCTCATTTATCCAGACAGGATCCTTTTGTGGTGCCACACCCACACATCCTAACTTGATGCATGGATGAAGGAGGGCTATATCAAAGCCTTTGCCATCAAGGTCTTTCCTAATCTTCTTCTTCTGTTGCGCATTAAATATTCCTTGATCTCCAGGTTTATAATTTGGTGGAGTAAGTGGTTGAACATTGTATATTGGCTGTGTGATGCCAGCAGTACTGTGTTCCAGGCCACAGGCAGTAGAAGGTTGAGGCAGATCTTTAAGATATTCAATAAAGTTTTTATCAGGTGGTTTCATTTGGGTTCCCAAGCATAAAATATGATACATACATGGCTGAAGTACAAACCAATGCATCTTTATCAGCTTAAGGCCATAATACTCACTGGGTTGGTCTGTCATGGAAGGTGTTCCTTGATGATCAATAGATTGACTGGCAGTGATGGCAGGTCCTGGTGTGTTGGTGGGTGGACTGGCAGTGATGGCAGGTTCTGGTGTGTTGGTGGGTGGACTGGCAGTGATGGCAGGTTCTGGTGTGTTGGTGGGTGGACTGGCAGTGATGGCAGGTTCTGGTGTGTTGGTGGGTGGACTGGCAGTGATGGCAGGTTCTGGTGTGTTGGTGGGTGGACTGGCAGTGATGGCAGGTTCTGGTGTGTTGGTGGGTGGACTGGCAGTGATGGCAGGTCCTGGTGTGTTGGTGGGTGGACTGGCAGTGATGGCAGGTTCTGGTGTGTTGGTGGGTGGACTGGCAGTGATGGCAGGTTCTGGTGTGTTGGTGGGTGGACTGGCAGTGATGGCAGGTCCTGGTGTGTTGGTGGGTGGACTGGCAGTGATGGCAGGTCCTGGTGTGTTGGTGGGTGGACTGGCAGTGATGGCAGGTCCTGGTGGGTACATCTTCACTATGGGTAGCAGTACATCTTCACTTTGGTATCGTTGTTTGATCTGGTCCACATGAACCAGGACTTGCTGAATGAGTTGGTCACACTGGCTGGTGGTCATATACTCTTGGTATCTCAACTGTGCAGCATTGAGGGTATCGATACATGTCTGACACATCTCATCCACCGTGTGTAGGAACACTAGCAGACCCATTTCGAAAGATGAATTCCACTGACTCTTTACTCTATATAAATAGTTCTCCAGCTGTGTACCTCCATAATCTGTCCATACACGGTCATCAAATGGAGCCAAGCCCTCACAACCATATTTGATGCATTTGAAAAGCAGTGATATATCCCATTTACTACCATCTAGATTTTCACTCATTATCTTTTTATCTTCGCTTGTGAATATTTTCCGATTTTTTGATGAAGTAAATTCATTAGAAAAAGATTGAAAATAAGTAAGGAAGTCTTGTTGTTTCTTTGGGGTCCCAATGCAGAGAATTTGATATAATAAAGGCTGGTATATTGTATGGATTATTTCAATTATTTCAATCAAAATGGGTTCACGAAGATCTCCAGATATGACGTGGTCCACACCTTTATGAACATTCTGAATGAGTTCGTTGCTATAGGTTGTTGACTTTCCATATCTTAGTGAAGCCTCCTGTATAATGTCAACAAGTGTCTCACGTAGCCCATGCATTATGTTCTTGAATTCAGATTTATTTATTGCACTTGCCTGGTGGAAGACTTTATTACGTAGCTGTTTAAGCATATATAATGAACTTTCTATTCCTGCACCGTCACTGGACCAGGCAGGGTCATTGAATGGTGCCACATGTATACAAGCAACTTTGATGGCAAGAAACAGCATTGGTATATTCCATTTACTACCATCTGGATTTTCTCTCATTAATTCTTTCTGTTTTTGGGATAACATGCGACGGGCAGATCTAACGGGGTGGAAGTTTACTGCAGTAGTAGTGGGAAGGCGATTTAGGTATGTAAAGATATCCTCTTGTGGAGATTTTTGTGGAGTTCCTAAGCGGAAAACAATATATACAACTGGTTGAGCTATGGCATGAATCGTATATATTAATTTAGTGTAATAATCCATGTAGGGTTGGTTTGTTGTGGAAGATGTTCCTTGCATATTGCTAGATTGACTTGCAATGTTGGGTTGGTTTGTTGTGGAAGATGTTCCTTGCATATTGCTAGATTGACTTGCAATGTTGGGTTGGTTTGTTGTGGAAGATGTTCCTTGCATATTGCTAGATTGACTTGCAATGTTGGGTTGGTTTGTTGTGGAAGATGTTCCTTTCCTATTGGTAGACAATCTCTTCCCCATGATGTTAAAGGCACCAAGCAGTCAATACCATAAGAAGATATGCCTGTAGATATAGTTCTTGACTTAATCAGCACCATCAGCCACATGACATTACCATCAGTTTCACCTGTAAGCCAAGATACAAAATATAATGGACCAAAAAATTTACACTAAAGTCTCTTTTCTACAAAAATGGCTCCATATATATTTGTTTTGGTTTGATTCTTCTTTGATTGTACCAAAACTATACTCTCCCCCCAAATATTAACACTATTAGTTACTCTTGACTAGTAATGCTGTCCAAATCACTAGAATTATTCCTTTAGGTTTGTATATATTTAGATTCTTATCCTTATCTGATGCAGGTTCCTGATATCTGAAGTAAGTTATATGATCTTATTCTATTCTATTATATTATATTATATTTGGTGATTTAAAAGCAGAAATACTTACACTTTGTGAGATGAGAACAAGTAAAGCAAATTTGCTAATATATTTGGTCGTATCCAATTATCTATTTATAGCTCTGGGCCCGTATTTACAAAAGCAAAGTTTACTCTTTAACTTAAAATTTTATTCGTAAGCATTCATTCATGGCAAGGACTATAGTACCCAACATAGCTTCGAAATCATAATATAAGCTCATACTAACAGAATAAAAAACCATTCACTGCTTCGAAATCATAATATAAGCTCATACTCACAGAATAAAAAACCATTCACTGCTTCGAAATCATAATATAAGCTCATACCAACAGAATAACAAACCATTCACTGCTTCGAAATCATAATAATATATTATAAGCTCATACCAACAGAATAACAAACCATTCACTGCTTCGAAATCATAATATAAGCTCATACTAACAGAATAACAAACCATTCACTGCTTCGAAATCATAATATAAGCTCATACCAACAGAATAACAAACCATTCACTGCTTCGAAATCATAATATAAGCTCATACCAATAGAATAACAAACCATTCACTGCTTCGAAATCATAATATAAGCTCATACCAACAGAATAACAAACCATTCACTGCTTCGAAATCATAATATAAGCTCATACCAATAGAATAACAAACCATTCACTGCTTCGAAATGAGCCTGAAACACTATGGTGCGGTCATAAATACAAACATACGAATGGCTCCTTCTGGCAACTCCCCCAAGAGTATGGTCACTGCAAAAGTCCTCCCCTTCCATTCACCTTTCTATCTCTCATGTACAGTTGCCTCCACTCGTAGCGACCCCAGTCTCAGGTGTGTTTGGAGAAATGTGGCAGCACTGGGTTTGTTTACTCGTGGTCAGAGTCAGTGAATGGACTCGACTAACCCTCGCTATAGTCTCCAAATGGACACAATATAAGTAAAATTGTCTATCTGAAAATGCATAAATTTCCTACATCATTTCAAATACAACATATACTAGAATATATAAAATATAAAACTCAATTAATGTTGTTAGGTGCAAAAAAACGGCGTAGCGAGGTGCAGCTTGTGAGAGGAAGGAAGGGAGAGGGTATTAGGAAACGGGGGATGTGCGTGTTGGTGTTGTAGTGATGCTTCGAGACTTCTTATTCTGTGAAACAATCCACAAAACCGTATATTTTAGCTAACATTTAATAAAATTGTATTGACCAATATTTAAGTGCTTTCCAATTAACGTTAGAAGGCTCATTGTTCATGTTTAATTAAGTCAGTCATAATGTAATTGGCGTAGGGATGTGGCGACCCTATCACCCATTATCTATGGTGCAATGGCCTCACGGCGAGGAGCACGGGGAACCCCTTCCCTGTAAGATTTCCCTAGCAAAGGGATACCTCCAGCATAGAGATAAATGTCTGATATATATGTTAGAATGGTTCATGAAGACACGATGCCTCATAAAGGTGTTTCACTGGCATCCAGTGTCTAAAAGAAATCATGATTGACAATTATTTGACTAACAAGTCATGTGATTTGAATCTAAATTATCGGTGTTATAGTCTCACTATGATGGAAATCTTTCATAACGTTGTAATAATAGAAACATAAATCATCATCTTGATCACAGACATGGTGCACGACGTGACCAGTTATTACACGGGGTGGTGACTCTTATTGCTTGTCACAAGTGGTTTTTAAAATTGTTTACAGAAATACTGTTTTCATAACAAATATCTATTTTAAATTATGGTTGCATAAAACATATTTATATAACATGGGATTATGTTAACTATGCATCCCATTTGTTCATTCATATGGGTTAGGATTAATTACCATCTATTGCCATAGTTACTATACATTCATAATATTACCATTACTGTATTTATTAAAACTAAATTTGTCTTCAACAACTTATTATGATCAATATTAAATATTAAACTATTACCTGATAATGTGATGGTTAATGTTGGTAGTGTTGGTTCACAATGTCCAAGTGTAACCTATTATTACTCAAAGAAGAATTGAGGGAGCATTGCAAGGTGCAACTGTTCACTACAGAAAACAATGTTGCCACAGAAGAAACCTGACCAAAGAATATAGGAGAGGAAAGATAGGAAGTGATAAAGAGAGGGAGAGATTATGAAGAAATACTGAGCATTTCAAAGGAAGACAATCCAAAATAGTTGAATGTAGGATTTAATTAATAGTAACACCAAAATACTTTACCCAATATATGGAAGGTTCTTCTTGATAATAAACTCCAGAGGTTGAATCCAGCACTGTAAGGCAAAATTTGAAATGGATTTACACAAACTGTAACAAACACAACACTACAAGATGGTTGCCAATCCGGTAGTGAACACACATACATACACACACACACACATACACATACACACATAGGAAGTGTCATGGCGTCATCCGTAAGGATAGTGGAGGAAGAAATAAAACATATTAGATAATAAACTCGAGTGTACTGTGAACAAGTTAATGCTTTGTAAATTATTGGTTATTACATCTTGTTAAATCAATATAGTAACTTTCATATTCCCCCTGACAAGGGTTGTATATTTATTACCATACAAACTTTTAGGATGTATGGAAGAACACTAGAATCTATGAGTAGAGAACTTGTAGGAACACACACACTCACACACACACACACACAATGTACGTGTCATAATAACCATTAATAACTTCTTCTGTGTAATAACTGCTCTGTGACACCTGATAATATTAATATACTGGGTAAAGAAAGGGATAAAAAACCTTTGTTGTTACTATAATATTGTTTGTAGTCCCAGACCCGTGTGTATGGAGGGTAACCTTACACCCAATAGTTCCCGTTGGTGTCAACCTTGGAGAGAGGAAATAAACTAACTCCAATATTGCCTCAACGATGGGGACTTCCTGAGTGTTAACAGAGAGAGAGAGAGAGAGAGAGTACAGGACACGCTACACACGTCCACACAGCTCCTGATAAAATCCCAAATATCAGCTGTTATACTGCTCTCACAGCACTGGTTTACTCACCACCTGTACATGAATGTACACTGAACAGCCAGGTGCAATAACTTGACCTGACAGTGTCAAACTTCACTTGTAATAGTGAAAATAAATAACAAAGGCAGTGCTGGAATGTCGTGGTGGGTGTCTGCTTAACACACAGCTTGCACCGCCTACCAACTGCTTCACCACAGCTCGACACCAACAACTGCTTCATCACAGCTCGACACCAACAACTGCTTCATCACAGCTCGACACCAACAACTGCTTCACCACAGCTCGACACCAACAACTGCTTCATCACAGCTCGACACCAACAACTGCTTCACCACAGCTCGACACCAACAACTGCTTCACCACAGCTCGACACCAACAACTGCTTCACCATATCATTATCTCTCTGTTTCGCTATTTCTATCATCACTTGCTTTATTTCTGTTTTCCTTCTCCACTCTCTCACTGGTACTGACACAGCCTCTAGAGGATTTGCAGGGAGAACTCAACCCTGGGTGAATAAACACCGTTCAATCTCCCGAGTGTATGATAGTACCCCCTCCCTTCATCCCTTCACTAACACCTCAATACTACGACTATGCCAGGAGATGTGAGTCACCACCACCTCATCACACAACCCCCGGGTCTCCCTGGATACCAGCCGGATAGATGGTGTGCTGTTTGTGGCAAAACCACCTCTGACAAGACCATCATTGACTGTTCATCTGGTGATTGCCCCAACACTTCCCACACCACCTGTCTCGGTAACAGCAACACATTTGACTGCTGCGAGGTCTCTGCTCTGCGCACAGCTCTGGGAATCACCGCCCCGGTGTTTTTCCCGGTGGCCACGACAGACTCACAAGACTTCTCTGACACTTCTGATGTTACTGCAGCAGATGATGATGATGATCTCGAAGATCTTTTGCAGCTAGATCCTAGAGAACTAGTCGAAAATATTCGGCAGCTGAGGAAGGAATTAAAGAGGAAGAAAACTATTTTAAGCTTTTTCGAAGCCACTTCTCAAACACTGGCCGAGAAAATTGATGCTGTAGTTACTGTCCTGGATCTCATTGATAACATCTGTTCTACACGATCCAATGCAGAGGAACTAGACACACGATCTATCGCTGCCACTGCCAAGTCTCACAGAATAGACGAGGAGTGGGACAGACAAGTAGCCTCCAGTGACGTAACAGCAAACTGGTGGAAGTCAGTGAAACCTCGACTACTTCAGTCTACCGTCGCCTCCACCTCCACCATCACCAACTCCTCGTCTGGCCCCAGCCACCCATCACCACCACAGACTACTATTGCTCCATCTAAGGATGCCTACACGGCGACTGTGCCAGCTGCAACACCTAGAAATTCCCGTAATGGTAGGAATACGGAGAATAACAAAAACAGAAATAACAAATCGCAACTGCAAACTGGACAATCTAATAAATCCCTCTCAGGTAATACAGTTACGCCCCGAACCTCGCTACGTAACCAGCCAGAAGATTACTGCAAAAATTGCGGGCGTAATGGACACACAGAAAATAACTGCCTGAGGAGGAACAAAAGTCTGTCCGTCCAACCACTCGAGGTCGCTCTTCCAACTTATCTGGAGATGATGTTCTTTAAGATATGGGCTCAACATCAGACCATCTTACTGGGTGTGTGTTTAACCGCCCACAATGGCAGGGTAGTGAGCCCGTTGTGTTCCTACAAACTCACCTCAACGAGCTGCTGCAGCAACACACTTGTAACCATGTTGTCATTGTTGGGGATATGAACCAGCACTTGGTGGCAAAATCCTTCGAAGAACTCCTGACAGTACAAGATCATTTTAATCACGTTGACTTTCCCACACACACTTCCGGCTCATTTCTAGACCCTGTTTTCAGTGATTTAACGGACAGTGTGGTTACCTGCTCTTCACTCAGTGCCATGGGAGCGTCAGACCACATGGCTGTTCTGAGTGTGATTCAGATTGCACCTCAGAGGGATGCTGCCGTCACACACACCAACTGGCTGTGGGGTAAAGCAGATTGGGAGAGTCTCTGTAACACACTACAACATACGCCCTGGAGCAACATCCTCGTAGGTGACATTAACAATCAAGTTCACGTCCCCTGTCACTCATACACTGTCAAGACCCTCGACCAGCCCTGGTTTGGTTATCAGTGTAGAATGGCAGCTGTTGAAAAGAGTCGCTCCTGGAGGCTCTACTCACGTCATCCTACCTACGCTAATAAGGAGCGCTATAGACACGCTTGTGCAGCCATGCGACAAATACAACAATGGGCTCAACAACGCTGGCAGGAAGATCTTAAGTCCAAACTCAGTGGTCTATCTGTGGGTAGTAAGATCTGGTGGACCACACTGAAGCAACATCAAGGCTTGACACAGGATGATGATGTACAGTTGGACACAGGTATTATGCTACAGCCCAGGTGAAATATACTTGTCTCATTTGAGTAACCAGTGTCTATTATCAAGTAGTTGCTTTTTATTACCATCCTCAATACTGACTTCTGCCCCTGGTGTCTCCTATTTGGCACTAAGGAACTTGATATTGGGAGAAATTGACCATCTTTCACTTGGGCTATACCTCGAATTCCTGTGTCCAACTGTACCACCCCTACACAAGTCTGATGGTACAGTGGCCACCAAAAATAAGGACAAGGCAGAGGTACTCGCATCTTTTTTCTCTAACAAGATGTCAGTACCTGATCCTGAGCGCCCCACTCCGAATGTGCCATTCCTCACAAACGCGAGCCTTTCCACCCTCACCATCACTACTGAGGATGTGCGGCAACGCTTGTCACTAGTTGACACAAACAAGGCTTTGGGCCCTGACAACGTAAATCCTCACATCCTTAAGCGTTGTGCCTCTCAGGTGGCAACGCCCCTCACTACCATATTCCAGCAATGTATCACCACTGGAGTGTGGCCCACCCTCTGGAAGGGAGCCAGAGTGGTGGCAATCCACAAAAAGGGCAAGAGGACTGATCCTAAGAACTACAGACCTATCTCCCTTCTCTCAGTTCTTGGCAAAATACTTGAAGCCATAATAGCTGACAAAATATCATGCTTTTTTGCCTCACATCATTTACTCAACAACAAACAGTTTGGCTTTCGAACAAAGAGGTCAGCAGCAGACCTATTACTTCAACTATCCACCACTTGGCATAAGTCCCTAGATCAGGGAAGGGACACATTCATCGTTGCTCTTGATATAGCTGGAGCATTTGATAGGGTGTGGCATCACGGCCTCATCACCGGGTGTCCGTGGTCATCTACTCCTCCTGCTCAAAGATTACCTGCAGAGTGGTGATGAATGGACAAACATCAGACGAATATCCCATCTCTGCCAGTGTACCACAGGGTAGTGTTCTCGGCCCTCTGCTCTGGAATGCATATTTTAATGACTTGCTTCAGCTCATTCCAGAGGCACATGCATACGCCGATGATTGCACCCTCACATTTCCCTGCGACAGTGATCACCGCACGACTGTCGCACACATCAACCAGGTCCTACAAACCATCGTCTTATGGGGTCGCCGATGGCAAGTGGATCTCGCTCCGTAGAAGACACAGGTGATGCTGGTCTTCAGAAGACAGCGTCCCCCTGACACTCCCACCCCCATCATCTTGCTTGATGGGAGGTCGCTGCACTTCCAAGACTCAATATCAATACTGGAAGTGGAAATTAACAGTACCCTGATTTTCACTGGCCATGTCAAGAATATAGCCAAGAAGGCCGCCTGGAAACTTAGTTGTGTCCGGCGGGTATCACATCTCCTTGACTCACAGGGAATCTCCAGATTATATGCAGCTCAAGTTCGTCCCCTCATGGAGTATGCCCCTCTCCCCTGGTCGTCATGCCCCCTTCATATTTAGGTCTTCTTGACAAGATCCAACGTCGAGCACAACGATTACTATGTCTGAAGTCCCCACCGGACCAACCACCTTCACCCATGCAGCCCCTACAACAGCGTCGTGATGTGGCAGGATTGTGTGTCATCTACAAGACCCACAAGCAGCACGCCCCACACCTAACTGCAATCCACCAACCTTGGGCTCAACCACACGGCCACACCACCCGTGCTGCCGTCACCAGGGATCACCAGTTCATCATCCCTTTTGCCAGAACAGAGACCTTCCTCCGTTCCTTCCTACCAAGGTATACGTGAATGTGGAATAATCTGGTACAGCAGACACAGCTTCACTACATCACCTCACTATACACCTTTAAGTCTGCTGTCAATACATGGATTAAGCAGCCATAAAATGTATATAAACTTGTGTAATGTATATGACTATTTGTGTACTTAGGCATTTAAAATTTATGTATAGTATAATAATGTATCCCAAATTTAAAAAAAAGTAAAAAAAAAAAAGAAGAGAGAGAGAGAGAGAGAGAGAGAGAGAGAGAGAGAGAGAGAGAGAGAGAGAGAGAGAGAGAGAGAGAGAGAGAGAGAGAGAGAGAGAGAGAGAGAGAGAGAGACAGAGACAGAGACAGAGACAGAGACAGAGACAGAGACAGAGACAGAGAGAGAGAGAGAGAGAGAGAGAGAGAGAGAGAGAGAGAGAGACAGACAGACAGACAGACAGACAGAGAGAGAGAGAGAGAGAGAATTTCATCAATTTCATCAATGGTAAATAGATAGGCAGAAAGTATAGCATCACTGTGTGTGTTGGTGAGACAGTAAGGATAGACAAGGTCAAGTTGCCTCCACAAGATGTGTCTCAGGGAATCATAAACACAGATGTACAGTCAATACCTGAAGTTGGTCTGTCTTAGTCCAAAATACATTCCTGTTAATCAGGGAACACTCTATGTGATAGAATTGACAGGTATATATGGTTTAAATGTCTAATATTACAGATGATCATATGTGAACTAAAATATTTAACCAAAAATTCCTCAAAGTTATAATTATACTATTATATTCAAAAGATGGAATCATAATATTAACGATAAATATATGATATTGGTGGAGGAAGATTTTTGTTTACGAACATCAATACACAGAAATATATATTATGTTGCCAAACAGTTGTCTATTAATTAAATATACCAAAACATTTACAGTCCTAGAGGCAACATTGTATGAATACAATAACGTTGTCAGATACACACGTCATCAGCACAGATAATGACAGTGTGTGTTTTGTGATTACATGGGTTTTTTTCTTCTATAAATACATTACTTCCTCTCCTGGCCTTTCCTCTCCCCATATAATGTTAAATAACCTTCCATTCATACCTCCATTGCTATGAAGTATTAATTTAAACTTCAGTATGTATTTTAGTTTACATGGTTTTTTTCTTCTATAAATACATTACTTCCTCTCCTGGCCTTTCCTCTCCCCATATAATGTTAAATAACCTTCCATTCATACCTCCCTTGCTATGAAGTATTAATTTAAACTTCAGTATGTATTTTAGTTACATGAATATTTCGTCCCTGTTGTGATATAACATTATTCGTTACCATTTGTTTAACACGGGTAATACAGTGTGACAAATACTCTTGTTTTTGTATTTATCAATCATTCCCTCTTTTGTTCCTTCCTATTACCACACTGGACTCTTGTTTCTTTCTTGTCTTTCCAATTCCCAATCTCTCCTATCAGTTTTATCATCATTATGCCTTACTCACTCTGATATATTATATTTTATAAGTTTTCATTGTACTGACATTTAAATACAATTAGGGTAAACCTTATAGTTTTAACACAAACATCCATACTCAGATTAATGTGTCTATTAAAATAAACCAGCTGAAAACACATTCCTCCGGCTCTCTTCCTTCGTATAGCTACATAGTAAATATCTCTGACTAATGGAAGATAAAAGAGTGACGTTCATGTCTACGTATGATATGCATGTACTTAATAATTATAATCCAATTATAATGAATGAGTCTAAATATCTTGAACTGAATGAAGAGAAAGAAAGAAGGCCATACTGTTTCTGGAGGACACTAACACGAAAGAAAAAATTAAATGAAGAAGATAAACAGAAGGAAAAGGGAAACAGAAGAATTCCACAATGGAGCCAATCCTTTTAATGTATCCTAAAATTGTTAATATATTACCATGCTATGCAATGAAACCTTCCATTATATGTTCATTGTTGCAATATATTACTATGTTATGCAATGGAACCTTCCACCATCTATTCATTGTTGCAATATATTACCATGTTATGCAATCAAACCTTCCATTATATGTTCATTGTTGCAATATATCAACATGTTATGCAATGAAACCTTCCATTATATGTTCATTGTTGCAATATATTACCATGTTATGCAATGAAACCTTCCACTATCTATTCATTGTTGCAATATATTACCATGTTATGCAATGGAACCTTCCATTATATGTTCATTGTTACAATATATTACAAATAAACCAATTTTGTTACTTGACCTCAATCAAGTCATTTTCTGATAAATCCAACGAATATTGTTTTGTAGTGAAGGGTGACTTAACTACCCAATGATCACTATCACTTCTACACACCCTGTCCCACACCTCACCCACATCCTCTTTCCATTAGCCTTCTCCTTTACCCATTTCCAGTACTCACTTTATTCCACCATTTCCCCACCACATTCTCCTTCTCACTACCTCCAACATCATTTTGTGTGGCAAAAAATAATTAGTGCGATTATGCAAACAGGACCTGAAAATAAATAATGTGATGTTTTATATGCAATTACAATCCATACAATATGGTAGAACAGTTTTATATTAATCAGATGGAGTCATTAAATAGTAATATGTCTAGGCCAGACAATCAGACGTTGGAGAACCATCACAAGTGTCAGAGAGAACAGTGTTAAAAAATCTGTGTTAGATTTATACACCCACCTTATGAAACACATTTGCCTTTACTAAACCTCACTCTCTATCTCACTCTGTAATGAGTGGTTCGTATCAGGATTACACGTGGTTAGGGATTCTAATTTCTGTGTGCCTCAGCATGCACGTGGATGCACGCACACACGGAGACACTGTGGGTTAGGGTGACCATCCCTTGCCACCCCCACAACACCACTTCCATCATAGTCTGTGTTGTATATCATCTACCACGTGTCACTACAGCACAGCTATTCACTGACCACATTATTGACACGGATGACAGACACTTTGAGGGTGAGATGTGAAAACTTTGTGTTCGACTGAGTTTCAGTCAACATCTCTCATGTAATTGACCCCCAACAATTTGGAAATATGAAGCTATTAACCACCACCTATTGTCTCATAATCCTGATAAATTTTATGTACAGTAACCTGGAAAAAAAGAAAGACCTCAGTTGCCTTTGCATTCATAGATATCAGAAAGGATTTTGATCGAATATACCATAACGTAGGAAAGTTCTTGATATGGGAGTAGAGCACAGTCTAGTGTCATGGCTGGCAAACTTCCTGTGTGACAGACATCAGGTAATGTGTCACCAGGATGCAGTATCTATACACCAACATATCTCGTGTTCTTCCTCATCCTAATCAATGACGCCATAACTGACACAAGTTTTCGCTGACAACCACCTCCTGCAACAACACCTCACCAACCTCCACACATGGACCAATGTCAACAATGTCTCCATCAACCACGACAAGACAGTAGTGATGCAGTTTCACACAGCTATCACACCACCACCACCATCACCACCACCACCAGTGATAACACTAGGACACCACCAACTACAAGTATCACCTATTTGCATCACCATTTTACAATGTATATTGACAACCCTTGGCTGCCTGTACCAAATAAACCTTTTATTATTATTATTATTATTATTATTATTATGACACACTCATACTCTAATAATATACACACGTATGTATTAACACCCACCCACACACACACACACACACACACATTGAATGGTGACAGTAGTAATGACTCTACCTTTACTTATCATGGTGTGAACACTTTTACTAAATTGTATTGATTAGTGAACAGGAAGTTTATGTTGTGGTTCTACTAGAGAGAGAGAGAGAGCTGTGTGTGCTGGCCTGCGTTCATTTACCTGTGTGCATACATCCGTGTGCTTGCCTCCGTGCATGCCTGTGCGTGCGTGTGTACGTGTGTGTGTACAGCCATGGCTGATAGTGCTGGTCCAGGGTCCAAGGAGTGTTGGAGTGCAACTGAACAGAGTTCGAAAGAGTAAGTCTTTTAAACCTCTCTCAATGTTGAGAAATTCACTTGTTCAAACTCTGTTCAGTTGCTCTCTAACACTCCTTGGGACCTGATCCACCACTATCAGCCATGGCTGTATGTGTATACATACATGTATAATAATAATAATTATTATAAGTTTATTTTCATGGCAGTCAGAGGCTGATAATTTACAGAGGGGAAGATTACATTAATATTAATTCTAAGATCTATAGGTTACAACTTGGAGACATACTAGTCAAGGTGTATATTTTTTACACTAAACTGGGAATAACACTCTGGTGGTAGCGGTCAGTGTGAGGGGCTCTTAGCGGCACCAGTTTGTTTTGGTGTCGGGTAACCCTGGCTGGTGTGGGGGCGTCAGGTGGTACGAGGTTATGTAGCAAGCCTTCCCTGAACTTGCTAAGGGCTTGCTCATACATGGCTGTCAGCCTGGGCAGACTCAGGGTGGTGAGGCATCATTGTAACTAGTATAGGCAGGGCCGAGTATGACTCTGCATACCCTCTTCTGAACCTTCTAGAGCTGTTGTTGTTGTTGTGTTTCAAATCCCCTGCTGGAGTCCCCAGAGACTTGAGTCTCTGCAGCACATACAGCTTGTATGAGGCTATCTTGACCATCCTAGCGACATGTTGCTTCCATGATAATTGGTCATCCAGAGTGATGCCAAGCAGCTTCAAGGAGTGGATGACTTGGAGTGGATGAGGGCAAATTGTGAGCTGGGGGGGGGGGGGGGGGGGGAGGAGGCACAACTACAGATGAGGTGCAGACGTGCATCACCAAGGTCTTGGTGTGGTTGATGGAGACAGTGTTGTGCTCTGTCCATGTCTGCAGTCTGTCAAGGGTGGCTTACAGTGGGTTGTAATCTGGTGTCCTAATGTTGACTGGGTGTCGGTAAGGGCATCATTAACCAGCATGAGGAAACATAGTGATCCAGATTTAGTTCCTTACGGAACCCTACAAGTCAGCTGTTGTAGGGGAGATATGTAGCCCTAATAACAGACCACCTACTACCTTCCTGTGAGGAAGTCAGCCAGCCAAGCTACCAGGCTGAGGTAAAGTCCTAGGTTAATGGCCTTGTTGATGACAACAGTGTGATCTACAAGATCAAAATATAATGCTTTCCTAAAGTCTACAAAAGCAAGGGTGAGAGATGTGTTACATTTGTCCAATTGGCTGTGGGTGAACTCAAGGAAGCTGACTAGGCAGTGGGAGGTGGAGGTGGATTTGATGTGGCCGAACTGACGGGTGTCTAGCTATTTGTTAATTTGTGAATAAAACCAGTTAAACACGAAATCTTCACAAAGGAGGCTAGGGAGAGGTGTGATGGCAACTGGGCTTAGGTCATTAAAGGTTTGTGGGATGGGAGTTTTAGGGATGGGAGTGACAGAGGACATTTTTCCAGTCAGCAGGGTAAGCATTTCCATATCACAAACAATATCAGCGCTGATCGTGTAAATTTGTTACATAGTGAGGTCACGTTGGATTGGAACACAGAGGGGAGGTCATACCAGAGGCAGGAAACTTCTAACTTTTTGTACGGTTTCACAACACTAGGCGTTTTCCTCATTTTTTGCACGGCTGATTACACGATTCTTTTTCTGTAGAGAGTATAGTAACCCTCGCCGTCCAGGGAATCTTGAAAATCCTTCTTCAGACGAACATCTCCAACGCCTCCAGCCTCCTTCTGGTATCACAGTTTAGCGTCCACGTTTCACAGCCATACAGTAACTCCGACCATATGTACAGCCGGCAGCATAAATTCGCGTCCATTCCATGTCTTTATTAATGGTAATATGACCAGATAGTGTTGCATTCTGAACCAGTTTGTATTCCAATAACATACGTAATTTACCATATGAGAACTATATTTGTCATCATTGCATTAAAATTGTATTACAACATCACTATAGCCGATACATACGTAGGTGGAAATGAAGCGAACTTGTGCTGCCGACTGTACGTCTTGACCATCCTCTTGCGACATACGAGGTATATGACTGTTATCGAGAAGCATCTTCATTCTCGAGAAAGCTCGCTTAGCCAGTGCTATTCTCCTTTTAATTTCTGCTGCACATTTAGCTTCCGCGTCGAATTGGCTTACAAGGTATATAAACTTATCCACCTATCTAACTTCACCTCTAATCCAGATGTTACACTCTTTCTATACTATTAGAATGTGTGTGTGTGTTAATACATACATGTGTATACTATTAGAATGTGTGTGTGTGTTAATACATACATGTGTATACTATTAGAATATGTGTGTGTGTTAATACATACATGTGTATACTATTAGAATGTGTGTGTGTGTTAATACATACATGTGTATACTATTAGAATGTGTGTGTGTGCATGAGTGTGTGTGTTAATACATCCATGTGTGTGTTAATATATACGTGTGTATACTGTTTGGGTATATGTGTGTGTATGTGTGTATTCATACTATAATAAGTAAGGGTTGAGTCATTACAGTCATTACATGTAACACCAATAATACAAAAACTTGGGTGGATAAAAATAAAATAAAAGCATAAATTAGACACATGTTGCACTGTTTTTTTAATATTTTAACTGATTATTATCCGGAATGGTATAAGAAAATGTTAACTGTTGGAGAAGTAACCCTCCATTCCACAGTATATACGACTGCCAGAAGGATTTACCACAGATGTAACAATAAAAAAACTAATATATTATCGTTTGCACATTATCAGAACATTTCCACTGTTATAGCAGAGAGAGAGAGAGAGAGAGAGAGAGAGAGAGAGAGAGAGAGAGAGTTAGAGAGAGAGAGTTAACCCTCCATCACTTTGCTATGACAGTAAAGAGTCCACAGTAAGGGGTTAGAATTAAAATGTTGATCATTATTCCATTGCATATTTATATAATGTGTATTGAAGGTAATGAGGGTGTCGTACAGAGTAATGAACTTGAAGATATAAATGGAAGGAGTACTTAATGAATGTCATCAATGTATATTCCCCATAAGTGAGATGTGAGTTGGAGGAGAAGGAAGAGTTCTAGGGTGAAGTAGAGTAAGTGGTTCAGAGCATAATTATACAGGGAGGAAAGAGTGGTTATTGGTGTGGATTTCAACGAGTGATGAGAGGGTAATGAGTAGGTATGGAGTGGGAGGATGGTAGACACAGGGACAGTAATGGTAATGAGTGATGAGAGGGTAATGAGTAGGTATGGAGTGGGAGGATGGTAGACACAGGGACAATAATGGTGATGAGTGATGAGAGGGTAATGAGTAGGTATGGAGTGGGAGGATGGTAGACACAGGGACAGTAATGGTGATGAGTGATGAGAGGGTAATGAGTAGGTATGGAGTGGGAGGATGGTAGACACAGGGACAGTAATGGTGATGAGTGATGAGAGGGTAATGAGTAGGTATGGAGTGGGAGGATAGTAGACACAGGGACAGTAATGGTAATGAGTGATGAGAGGGTAATGAGTAGGTATGGAGTGGGAGGATGGTAGACACAGGGACAGTAATGGTGATGAGTGATGAGAGGGTAATGAGTAGGTATGGAGTGGGAGGATGGTAGACACAGGGACAGTAATGGTGATGAGTGTTGAGAGGGTAATGAGTAGGTATGGAGTGGGAGGATGGTAGACACAGGGACAATAATGGTGATGAGTGATGAGAGGGTAATGAGTAGGTATGGAGTGGGAGGATGGTAGACACAGGGACAGTAATGGTGATGAGTGATGAGAGGGTAATGAGTAGGTATGGAGTGGGAGGATGGTAGACACAGGGACAGTAATGGTGATGAGTGATGAGAGGGTAATGAGTAGGTATGGAGTGGGAGGATGGTAGACACAGGGACAGTAATGATGATGAGTGATGAGAGGGTAATGAGTAGGTATGGAGTGGTGGTGCCTCCCTGTGCTCTTCTCAGATTGCAATCAGCCTCCACTATTCACTTCCAGCTACATCTCCCTCATCCTATACACACACACACTCACATCAAGATTCCTTCCAAATATAACCCAACTTATATCTCCTTTATATCCAAGCTTCTCCTTTCTTTCAACCTTCAGTATCCTGAGGAATTATACTCATCATTGGTGAAGTCAACACACAACTTCTACACCAAGTATATCACCAGACCACACATCACACGTCGCCTGTATAAGAACTCTCAATGATCATGTAATTCAGGCAGCGAGGAAGGCGAAGGAAGATGGGCTTATATTTCAAAGACAACCAAATCCTGATCACCTCCATCAATACTAGACATCCCGAGATGAACTAGTAGCCCTCCAACAGTGTACACAGACCAACTCCTGGCATGATCTCACAAACAGTATCAATCACCAAAATACTGTAGGATCCATGTGGCACCTAATTAGGAAGATTGTAAAGAGAAAAAGATCCTTCTGCTCTTTATCATTGCTCATCTGAATATGCTGAGTCTCTCATTGAAAGCTGGTCTGAAGTTTCACGTGTTAGTAGCCTCCCTCCACCAGTGCAAGATGCTCTCTCCTCTGGGGCAAACTTTCACTCCGTTCGACTGGTGAATGAATTACTACAACCGGATGAGGAGGAGGATGTACCCATCACAGAGGGTGCAGCAACAGCCCCTGGTGAAGATGAGGTAACCTATTCAGCACTACGAATTCTCCAGGTAACCCATTACTTGAGCTTTATAATATATTCTTTGAAAAGGGATATGTACCTCAGGCCTGGACAAAAAGCATAATTGTGGCCATACCAAAACCAGGCACGGATAAATTTCAGCCTATCTCTCTCACCTCATGCTTCAGCAAGGTACTTGAACGTATATTTCTGTGTCATCTAATGTTCCGTCTGCAATTTTAAGCTCTCAACCAGGGTATCTAGTTTTCTGCCTCAGTGGGGTATGCATCACTGCCTCATGGAGCTGTATACCCGCCTGTCGCCCACCAGTATCACAACATTCATTGATCTTAAGAGTGTGTTTGATATCGTAAATGGAGAGATCATACTCGATCAGTTGGTGGATTTTGGTGTGAAAGGGAACGTGCTGAGATGGCTGATGGGCTACATTGGTAACAGAGCTGCTTGTGTCCTATTTAGAGATGCTTGCAGTTCAACCAAAGGCTTCGAATTAGGTACTCCCTAAGGTGGTGTTCTTAGTTCATTTCTATTTAATATTCTGGTGCATTTTATCCCTGACATCCATGGAGTTACAATCACTTGTCATGCTGATGACATATGTATTCACCCTGACACACCACATAATGTGTGTGTTGTAGAGGACATGGGAGTGACACAATAGTAATGAAAGAACAGCAACATGAACAACACAAAACACACCAAGAAAACCAATATACTATATGTGTAATGTATGAGTAAATACATTGACTTAGTAACATATTAGGTAGAGAAAAGAGGTTGTATGAGAGACAAACAATGTTGAATGATAAGTGACTGTTGTGACTCTAGTTGTAACATCTTTAATGTGTTACCCTTCCCACTAACCAAGATGACAAATATAATATTAATGTCTTTACATTATCTTATTCGTTCCTCTTCCTCCCCTTTCTATACCCTACCTACCCTTTCCTTCCCTCTCCTACCCCTCTTATCCCTTTCTTCCTTTACAGCTTCATATCCCTTTCTCTTCCTTTCCTTTACCATCCCCAACCATCACTTCCTTCCCATTAACCTTTTTCTCCTATCCCTTCCTTCATTCCTACTCTCCTTCCCCTCACACACCCTACCCTCCACCCTTACACACCCTACCCTCCACCAAATAGTATATACAACTGCCTACAAGACTTATCACAGGATGTATTCATAATATCTAAGATATATATTGTTAATATTAGACAAATAATAATGTAATAAATATTACATGTCACATATACAGAGAAAATGTATTCATGTAGTGTTACAAGAAAAGATAAACATACATGAAAGATATTGGTTTTATATACTGAATGTGTGTTAATGTGTGTGTGGCCTTGTGATAGTATATGTGTGTTAATGTGTGTGTGGCCTTGTAATAGCACATAATACACATATACATACGTACATACACAGGAAACAGACCCACCACAAGTGTCCTTCACCAGGGTGCTGTTCTCCGTCATACATTTACTACCAAGATAGCACTCGTATATAAAGGGACCCTGTACTCGTGTATGAGATCTGGTGGCTTTGGATTCCTCCTGCCTATGCCACGAAACAAGAACCTTTAATTAGATGGTGTTTGGTGGCAACATTTGAAGGACTCATTTATCTCCAATTTTCTGACTACCTAACAGGGTCCCTTAATCTATACCAATGGGAATATGAAATCCAATAAACCAAACCACTTTCTGAAACCCGAATAAAAAAGAAAAGTTCATAGTTGCCCTATAGTTCCACACTATACCAGTGGGATCAGTGCAGTGAAGAAACTTGTACAGTCGGAGGAAAAAGTAGAGTCGTCACGTGACATCTGCCAAGTCATGAAATACAGTATGGAGATTTATGTTTCACAGGCTCGTAAAATGACTTACCTTATATAGTTTTAAACTCTCTGTAGCTGGCCTGCTTCACTGGTCCAACCCAACTTGAAGGTACAGTGCCATAAGGAGTTATAACAATAGATTTTACTCTTTTTTCTTTAGCATGGTTTACGTACAAGGTTTTTACTTTAATCATTTACCTTCCACGTTTTTTTTCCTTTCTTAAGTTTTGTTTTTGTAAGTTGATGTCGTAGTGTGGCGGGTAAAGCATGTACACAAAAACTGTATATAACATAAACAGCAAATACTTTACTGTGTTATGGTCAAACTTTCATTGCAAAACTTCAGTGCACACAATAGTTTTTGTGTTTTGGTTTGGAGTCAATATATAGACGTTTTCTATAGAGCTGCCCATATGTGAAGGCTGGATATTCAGAGAGATCAAGCCCTATAGATGAGTTTGTTTAACCTTGGCTTTTATTAATTAATAGTCATTCCAAAGGACAGTTTTAGAAGTTATTGTGATCTTTTAATTGTGAAGTTTTTATGAACATTCCTTAAACCTTCCCTGAGTCATGTACTTTCAGATATATATATTATCTGAAGGAGAGAGTGATAATGGCTAAGGATAAGAAAACATGAACCAGTAAATAGTTGATGTGTTGTCTGTGTGTGTTACTTACCTTTCCTTTGTGACCACCAGACCACAGATGGACTTGTCCAGCGGGACTTCACCTGTCGTTTCAGATGTGCAACCAGACCCTGAGGAATACATATAAAGGTGTATATTAATATTGTAAACATGTACTGTGTTATAGATGTCCCTGAGTACTGTACATATAAAGGTGTATATTAATATTGTAAACATGTACTGTGTTACAGATGTCCCTCAGTACTGTACATATAAAGGTGTATATTAATATTGTAAACATGTACTGTGTTATAGATGTCCCTGAGTACTGTACATATAAAGGTGTATATTAATATTGTAAACATGTACTGTGTTACAGATGTCCCTGAGTACTGTACATATAAAGGTGTATATTAATATTGTAAACATGTACTGTGTTACACATGTCCCTGAGTACTGTACAATCATATAAAGGTGTATATTATAACATAGAACAAGTATTAGTAACAAAAGTAATCAATAAAGAACCACATACAAAATAGACCAAACTATCATTGTTAACTATTAATAAAGAGTGAATGTTATCATGTAATGTTAGATTCACCAATAACCAATACAATAATTAATTATTAATTATATTGTGGTCACAGATTAGATCCAGGGATGAATGTTAATTATTCATGTACTAATTATTCTACCACCTACCCCACCCCTACACATACACGTGTACACATGCATACATGCACGAACACACACACACGTACGCACGCACGCACAGGCAAGCACGGACGCACGCACACGGATGTACACACAAGGGCACATGCACGCAGGCCAGCACACACACACAACTCTCTATCTCTTCCTGTTCAGTAATCTATACAACTTAGTAAAAGTGTTCACACCATGATAAGTAAAGGTTGAGTTATTACTACTGTCAACATTCACTGTGTGTGTGTGTGTGTGTTTGTATGTGTGTGTGTGTGTGTGTGTGTGTGTGTATAATACATATATGTGTATACTGTTTGGGTATATGTGTGTGTGTTTGTGTGTGTGTGTGTGTGTGTGTGTGTGTAATACATATATGTGTATACTGTTTGGGCATGTGTGTGTGTGTATGTGTGTGTAATACATATATGTGTATACTGTTTGGGTATGTGTGTGTGTATGTGTGTGTTAATACATATATATGTATACTGTTTGGGTATGTGTGTGTGTGTGTGTGTGTGTGTGTGTGTGTGTGTGTGTGTGTTAATACATATGTGTGTATACTATTAGTATATGTGTGTGTCTTAATTATGTACGTGTGTATAATATTATAGTATGTGTGTGTGTGAATACATCCGTGTATATACTGTTTGGATTATGATTGTGTGTGTATGTGTGTGTGTGTGTGTGTATGTGTGTGTGTGTGTGTATGTGTGTGTTCATACCATAATAAAGGTTGAGTCATTACTGTTGTCAGATTTTGCACAATGTTATATTTTACATTAAATTATATTGGATGAAATATAACATTATAATGGTAATACAAGATGTTAGTGCTTCCTTGTTATTTATATTAATAAATAAATAAAGTGGCTTTAGAAACATGCCAACAGATAGCCAGGAAGTTAAATGGAAATAGTACAGTGTTGGTAAATCTGGAGCAACTGATTCCTCCATACTATTCCCTTCCCTACCCTACCCCTCCTCTCCCTACCCCTCCCTCTCCCTCCACTTTCGTTACCCTATCTCCCCCTTTCTTTCCTTCCCTTCCCCTCCTCCCTTCCCCTCCTCTCCCTTCCCTTCCTTTACAGCTTCAAATCCCTCTCGTTTCCCATCCCCAATCCTCCCTTAACCTTTTTCACCTCTACCTTCCTTTAATTTCCTCCCTTTCCTTCATTCCTCCTCTTCCCTCCATCCTTCCCCTCACACACCCTACCCTCCATCCTTCCTCTCTCCTTCCCTTCACACACCCTACCCTCCATCCTTCCCCTCACAATCCCTACCCTCCATCCTTCCTCTCTCCTTCCCTTCACACACCCTACCCTCCATCCTTCCCCTCACAATCCCTACCCTCCATCCTTCCTCTCTCCTTCCCTTCACACACCCTACCCTCCATCCTTCCCCTCACACACCCTACCCTCCATCCTTCCCCTCACACACCCTACCCTCCATCCTTCCCCTCACACACCCTACCCTCCATCCTTCCCCTCACACACCCTACCCTCCATCCTTCCTCTCTCCTTCCCTTCACACACCCTACCCTCCATCCTTCCCTTCACACACCCTACCCTCCATCCTTCCCCTCACACACCCTACCCTCCATCCTTCTTCCATCCTTCCCTTCACATATCCTACCCTCCATTCCACAGTATATACGACTGCCTGCAGGACTTACCACAGGATGTATCCCAAAAAAATAATACATTTATCATTTGCACATTATCAGGAAATTTCTACTGTCACAAGAGAGAGAGAGAGAGAGAGAGAGAGAGAGAGAGAGAGAGAGAGAGAGAGAGAGAGAGAGTTAAACCCTCCATCACCTTGCCTTAACAGTAAAGAATATATACTATTTTTATCTACAATAAACAATATTACTGATAGAAAATATGAAATTAAGATAAATTATATTTTTTTCTCATGACAAACTAAGTGGAAAGATAGGAAGTGATAAAGAGAGGGAGAGATTATGAAGAAATACTGAGCATTTCAAAGGAAGACAATCCAAAATAGTTGAGAGCAGGATTTAATTAATAGTAACACCAAAATACTTTACCCAATATGTAGAAAGTTCTTCTTGATAATAAACTCCAAAGATTGAAGCACTGTATTGTTGAAGTTGAGAAGGATTTACACAAACACAACACTACAAGATGGATACTAATGCTGTAGTGACCAGTGACCACACACACATACACACAGGATGTGTCATGGCGTCATCCGTTGGGGGAGTGAAAGAAAAGATAAAACATATTAGATAATGAACTCCAGTGTACTGTGAGCAATTATTTAATTATTTATAACTTATTATGTTGTTTTTTCATATCAAATCAATGTAGTATACTTTATTGGAAGCGAGGCAATTGATTCATATTTGTGTAAGCAATTGATTCATATTTGTGTAAGCAATTGATTCATATTTGTGTAAGCAATTGATTCATATTTGTGTAAGCAATTGATTCATATTTGTGTGAGCAATTGATTCATATTTGTGTAAGCAATTGATTCATATTTGTGTAAGCAATTGATTCATATTTGTGTAAGCAATTGATTCATATTTGTGTAAGCAATTGATTCATATTTGTGTAAGCAATTGATTCATATTTGTGTAAACAATTGATTCATATTTGTGTAAGCAATTGATTCATATTTGTGTAAGCAATTGATTCATATTTGTGTGAGCAATTGATTCATATTTGTGTAAGCAATTGATTCATATTTGTGTGAGCAATTGATTCATATTTGTGTGAGCAATTGATTCATATTTGTGTGAGCAATTGATTCATATTTGTGTGAGCAATTGATTCATATTTGTGTAAGCAATTGATTCATATTTGTGTAAGCAATTGATTCATATTTGTGTGAGCAATTGATTCATATTTGTGTGAGCAATTGATTCATATTTGTGTGAGCAATTGATTCATATTTGTGTGAGCAATTGATTCATATTTGTGTAACAATTACCAAACAACTTTTCTCTATCTAGTGAGTTTATAATACAACTTTCACCACAAACATCAGCTGAAGTCAGGATTAAAAAAGTATAAGCAATGATAACACGTCAGTCAACGATAGGGATAGTACGAACACAACACACACACACACACACATACACACACACACACACATATACATACACACGTTTCCTGTCACTTACAAATATATACATTTTTTTTTCTCTCTCTCATGAAATAAGAAAAGAGTGTTACTGTCAACATCTCCATATAAGACTCTCTTACGCAAAACATCTATGAATGGGCAGTACAACGACTGGCAAAAAAAAAGAAACACTTAAATTACTAAGTCAATAAGATGTTTGTCGATATATATAATAATACATATGATAATTATATTGGTGGCGCGGTGATGGTGGGATAGTGTTACACCCGTAGTTTTAAAACATTTGAGGGCCCTTACTGGAGCTCTATGAACCCTCCAAACTACTCCAGGCAACAGATTCCCTATTCGAAACACTGAAGCGTTCTGTGGCCTGGATTATTTGGAGGGTTCATAGAGCTCCTGTAAGGGCCCTCAAATGTTTTAAAACTACGGGTGTTAGTGTTATCTATTTATTGTAAAGTCATGGTCTAATGTACTGCAACACCTTCCAATGAGATGGCTTCGAAAAATTATCCGAAACTATAGCTGTTGGTGTGTGCAATTTTGGTTCATAAAATTAACTCAAATAGCTCGCTTTTATTCACCAGGTTGCAGTACATTAGACCATGACTTTACAGCTCCGGACAGATCAATGGTCCACACTTCTTCCACCCTTGCCTTGGTGTGGGCCTCTACGGATATGGTATCACTGACAGGTGGAGGGGGGAGGGGAGAAATGTGGGCGGAGTTATATAGGGGGGGGGGGGGGTAATGTGGGAGTCTTTACCACGTAGCGTTATCAATGTTGAGCCATCCAGAAATTTGAATCCCGAACCACTTGTGATCATGGATGTGAACCACTCACTTGAAGGTGGTAGGAGAGGAGGGGTTGGGTTGGGGAGAGGGGGTAAAGCTTCACCAGTGATCGAGATGGAGAGAATTATTGGATCAAGTAGCTAAATGTTTTTTTCTGTAATCTAAATCCAACTCTGATGCTGTATTCCATGGGATATTCTTTATTATTTGAAATGAATCCAGATTTTACCTAATATAATTAACACGACACCAGTTTTTTATGACTAATATATCAAGCGATGCACCACCTACCCAGTGTTAAGTTACATTTCAAGTAAATCCTTTATTTTTATCCTGTATCATTTATGACATTTTCTAAGAAACGTCTATTGTGTAACTGGTTACCAAAGGATAATAGTTATAGTGTATGATGTTAATTACCCAATTACTACTCCATCTGTTCTTCCTCACCCCGTCCTCCCTTATTCAATTCACTGCTTCCTCTCCCTCCATCCCACCATTCCTTTACTCTCCATCTTACCACCACCACCATCATTCTGTGTGTTGCTGCATAATCTGTTAATGCGCAAACACGACCACAATAGAAATAAAAGTGATATTTGGTATGCAAAAACAATCCGATATATATGACAAATATATTTATTACCGTTATTTATTTATCTGAGGTCAACATCTAGGCCAGCCATTCAGACGCCCAGTATAGTGAACCAATCACAAGATTTAGAGGATATTGTGTCACAACTATTGTTATTACTAATTAAAACAGGGAAAAATTTAAATCAGACATTTATTGGTTATTGTTTACATCTCCACAAGTCCTCGTCACGAAGCATTCAAACCCATAATCCAACTGGGTCTGTAGGCACCACACTGTAATTATAATAACCACAATTATAATAACTGTTAACTTATTATAACCTGAAGTTAATACTTCGACCTCACGTTTGCATTAAGCATGTGTAATGTTTGTTTTGTTTTCTTATTATTATTATAAGCACCGATATATGTATTGCTTTAGACCCTTAGCCACGATGATATACAGTATATACACTATTTATATACACTTCTATGAAGATATTAAGGCTTGAAATACTGTAGATTACATATTTCATTTTATTACTCATCAATTTGTTGCTAGTATCGTGTTCAACCACCCTCCTTCTCAATGACAGCCTGCAGTCGCTCGGGCATTGAGGCACCATGCCTCCTCACTGTATAATATATATGGTTTTCCCCGAAAAATCTCCCACTGTGTTCTGGTGTGACGTAACAAATCTGCTGTGGTTCTCTGTCGTTCTGGCTCCCACGTGTTAACGATAGAACCTCATAGATTTTCTATAGGGTTCATATCGCAGTCTTAAATAGACAAATCTATCACCTGCAAATAATCATGAGCAGTAAACCATTCTTGAACTTTCCTCGCCATATGGATAGGGCATCGGTCGTGTATAGGACAGATAAGGGTGAGTAGTTGAAAAGAAATTAAAAACATTTAGAATATGTGCTTCATTATATTGCATTTGATCGATCTATTAAATAAAGACACTGTCTATTGTTCACCCCCGTAGAGAGATACTGATTATAATTATTATCCTTTGGATATTAAGCAACAAATAACGGAGCTGAGACAATTAATTTTCTGTCTTCAGCTTTACCTGTATTCTTTTCACCCCTCATGCTGGCAGTCCCCCTCTTTATCACCTCTTCTCGCCGTAAAATAAATAAATTTCTACCTATATTTTTCAAGTAACTGGCAACCTCACACAACCTCCTCTCACCTGTCTTCTCTCTCTCTCACGTCCCCTTCCTTCCTTGCCTTCTGTAGTATTTTTTATCTTTTGTTTCTCATATTTTTAACCTTCTCATTCGTTCTTTGAAAGTTTTAATGACATAAGCTTTTCTCTCTTATCACCCATAACCAAATTATTAAGTAAAAATTTACCGATAATCCACTGTTTTTATTAAACCTGGAGAATCAAAGGTGACAAACATATATATTCTCTTTGTCGGGAGAATAATATGTAACAGTTCTGGCTCTCAAAATACATTGGTTTGCACGATTGCCAACATTAATAATTAAGTCTTGTGGGTGATAACTAGACGTGTATATATAGGCCTATAGGCCGCATCTAAATTCATAATTTTAAACACTAAGAAGAATGGAAGACAAATATGTAATGCTTTATAGAAATGGAACTGGAATTTGTATTTCTGTATATTGTATTTTACTTTAATGTTGTCACTATTAAGAGTTTTATTATATAAATTTTGTGGAATACAAGGTGCAATAATATCTTTATAAAGTTAGTATTAAAAGTAATAGCAAGATGCTGATGGTAGTCTTCTATTGAATTAATCCTTTATATTATAGTGTGCACATAAATACTCTTCATTAGAAATGTGTAGGGTTATGAAGGCTGACGTCTCATAGGTTGTCACCACTGATTATCATATGTTTCATAAATAGTAACTAGCTTTATTCTGCTTTGTCTACGTGTTAATGATTTCCTTGTTATGGCCAGAAATTTACTTGTAATCCAATAATACACTATATGTAACGTAGAACAAGTTATTTTCCCCCCCGTGTGTTAGGTTGGTAAGCCTGCGAAAGCTACAAGATGTGGGATTGGTGTGTGTGTGTGTGTGTGTGTAAAGGGAACTGTGGTTCACATGACTCGAACCCTCACTTCACCAGAAATAAGCCTATATTCTGCAGGAGAGATTCGATTGTCTCATTCCGTTCCACAGAATATTATTCTTTTCACATATAATATATGGATAATTGTGGTTCTCATAATTTTGTTTAATATATTCATTATTGTTGAAACACATTTACCATTGAGTATAGCCATTTCATTACATATGTCCAAGTTTTATAGTCACCCATCCTATCTGATGTCATTACAGTTCTGCTGATATCGAACAATACTTAATTAGCCTACAGATGAGAGTAGAAAATAATGATATTATGATGACAATGATAAAATTCAATACTTAATTATATAGGTTTGTTAATGTGAACTCCATCTCCATTAGTTCCTTCGCCCAAAGTCAACCATAAATCTTCAAGAAAACGTCTCTACAGCCACGGTTATTGGCGTCTCTCTTGTTCTCTCTTTCTCCACCAGCCCCTCCATACCCCCCCCCCCCTTCTTTCTCTCTCATTTCATATATATATATATATATATATATATATATATATATATATATATATATATATTCTACATAACTATTATCATATCCTTTTGCTTGCATAAATTTGAAGGACAATGGGTGATAAGGGAGAAAGGCCTATGTCATTAAAACTTTCAAAGAACGAATGAGAAGGTTAAAATTATGAGAAACAAAAGATAAAAAATACTACAGAAGGCAAGGAAGGAAGGGGACGTGAGAGAGAGAGAAGACAGGTGAGAGGAGGTTGTGTGAGGTTGCCAGTTACTTGAAAAATATAGGTAGAAATTTATTTATTTTACGGCGAGAAGAGGTGATAAAGAGGGGGACTGCCAGCATGAGGGGTGAAAAGAATACAGGTAAAGCTGAAGACAGAAAATTAATTGTCTCAGCTCCGTTATTTGTTGCTTAATATCCAAAGGATAATAATTATAATCAGTATCTCTCTACGGGGGTGAACAATAGACAGTGTCTTTATTTAATAGATCGATCAAATACAATATAATGAAGCACATATTCTAAATGTTTTTAATTTCTTTTCAACTACTCACCCTTATCTGTCCTATACACGACCGATGCCCTATCCATATGGCGAGGAAAGTTCAAGAATGGTTTACTGCTCATGATTATTTGCAGGTGATAGATTTGTCTATTTAAGACTGCGATATGAACCCTATAGAAAATCTATGAGGTTCTATCGTTAACACGTGGGAGCCAGAACGACAGAGAACCACAGCAGATTTGTTACGTCACACCAGAACACAGTGGGAGATTTTTCGGGGAAAACTATATATATTATACAGTGAGGAGGCATGGTGCCTCAATGCCCGAGCGACTGCAGGCTGTCATTGAGAAGGAGGGTGGTTGAACACGATACTAGCAACAAATTGATGAGTAATAAAATGAAATATGTAATCTACAGTATTTCAAGCCTTAATATCTTCATAGAAGTGTATATAAATAGTGTATATACTGTATATCATCGTGGCTAAGGGTCTAAAGCAATACATATATCGGTGCTTATAATAATAAGAAAACAAAACAAACATTACACATGCTTAATGCAAACGTGAGGTCGAAGTATAAACTTCAGGTTATAATAAGTTAACAGTTATTATAATTGTGGTTATTATAATTACAGTGTGGTGCCTACAGACCCAGTTGGATTATGGGTTTGAATGCTTCGTGACAAGGACTTGTGGAGATGTAAACAATAACCAATAAATGTCTGATTTCAATTTTTCCCTGTTTTAATTAGTAATAACAATAGTTGTGACACAATATCCTCTAAATCTTGTGATTGGTTCACTATACTGGGCGTCTGAATGGCTGGCCTAGATGTTGACCTCAGATAAATAAATAAAGGTAATAAATATATTCGTCATATTATAACGGATTGTATTTGCATACCAAATATCACTTTTATTTCTATTGTGGTCGTGTTTGCGCATTAACAGATTATGCAGCAACACACAGAATGATGGTAGTGGTGGTAAGATGGAGAGCAAGGAATGCTGGGATGGAGGGAGAGGAAACAGTGAATTGAATAAGGGAGGACGGGGTGAGGAAGAACAGATGGAGTAGTTATTAGGTAATTAACATCTTACACTATAACTATTATCCTTTGGTAACCAGTTACACAATAGACGTTTCTTAGAAAATGTCATAAATGATACAGGATAAAAATAAAGGATTTACTTGAAATGTAACTTAACACTGGGTAGGTTGTGCATCGCTTGATATATTAGTCATAAAAAACTGGTGTCGTGTTAATTATATTAGGTAAAATCTGGATTCATTTCAAATAATAAAGAATATCCCATGGAATGCAGCATCAGAGTTGGATTTAGATTACAGAAGAAAACATTTAGCTACTTGATCCAATAATTCTCTCCATCTCGATCACTGGTGAAGCTTTACCCCTCTCTCCCCAACCCAACCCCTCCTCTCCTACCACCTTCAAGTGAGTGGTTCACATCCATGAGAACATCATCTCCAGATAAGTTGGAAGAGCGACCTCGAGTGGTTGGACGGACAGACTTTTGTTCCTCCTCAGGCAGTTATTTTCTGTGTGTCCGTTACGCCCGCAATTTTTGCAGTAATCTTCTGGCTGGTTACGTAGCGAGGTTCGGGGCGTTACTGTATTACCTGAGAGGGATTTATTAGATTGTCCAGTTTGCAGTTGCGATTTGTTATTTCTGTTTTTGTTATTCTCCGTATTCCTACCATTACGGGAATTTTTAGGTGCTGCAGCTGGCACAGTCGCCGTGTAGGCATCCTTAGATGGAGCAATAGTAGTCTGTGGTGGTGATGGGTGGCTGGGGCCAGACGAGGAGTTGGTGATGGTGGAGGTGGAGGCGACGGTAGACTGAAGTAGTCGAGGTTTCACTGACTTCCACCAGTTTGCTGTTACGTCACTGGAGGCTACTTGTCTGTCCCACTCCTCGTCTATTCTGTGAGACTTGGCAGTGGCAGCGATAGATCGTGTGTCTAGTTCCTCTGCATTGGATCGTGTAGAACAGATGTTATCAATGAGATCCAGGACAGTAACTACAGCATCAATTTTCTCGGCCAGTGTTTGAGAAGTGGCTTCGAAAAAGCTTAAAATAGTTTTCTTCCTCTTTAATTCCTTCCTCAGCTGCCGAATATTTTCGACTAGTTCTCTAGGATCTAGCTGCAAAAGATCTTCGAGATCATCATCATCATCTGCTGCAGTAACATCAGAAGTGTCAGAGAAGTCTTGTGAGTCTGTCGTGGCCACCGGGAAAAACACCGGGGCGGTGATTCCCAGAGCTGTGCGCAGAGCAGAGACCTCGCAGCAGTCAAATGTGTTGCTGTTACCGAGACAGGTGGTGTGGGAAGTGTTGGGGCAATCACCAGATGAACAGTCAATGATGGTCTTGTCAGAGGTGGTTTTGCCACAAACAGCACACCATCTATCCGGCTGGTATCCAGGGAGACCCGGGGGTTGTGTGATGAGGTGGTGGTGACTCACATCTCCTGGCATAGTCGTAGTATTGAGGTGTTAGTGAAGGGATGAAGGGAGGGGGTACTATCATACACTCGGGAGATTGAACGGTGTTTATTCACCCAGGGTTGAGTTCTCCCTGCAAATCCTCTAGAGGCTGTGTCAGTACCAGTGAGAGAGTGGAGAAGGAAAACAGAAATAAAGCAAGTGATGATAGAAATAGCGAAACAGAGAGATAATGAGATGGTGAAGCAGTTGTTGGTGTCGAGCTGTGGTGAAGCAGTTGTTGGTGTCGAGCTGTGGTGAAGCAGTTGTTGGTGTCGAGCTGTGGTGAAGCAGTTGTTGGTGTCGAGCTGTGATGAAGCAGTTGTTGGTGTCGAGCTGTGGTGAAGCAGTTGTTGGTGTCGAGCTGTGATGAAGCAGTTGTTGGTGTCGAGCTGTGGTGAAGCAGTTGGTAGGCGGTGCAAGCTGTGTGTTAAGCAGACACCCACCACGACATTCCAGCACTGCCTTTGTTATTTATTTTCACTATTACAAGTGAAGTTTGACACTGTCAGGTCAAGTTATTGCACCTGGCTGTTCAGTGTACATTCATGTACAGGTGGTGAGTAAACCAGTGCTGTGAGAGCAGTATAACAGCTGATATTTGGGATTTTATCAGGAGCTGTGTGGACGTGTGTAGCGTGTCCTGTACTCTCTCTCTCTCTCTCTGTTAACACTCAGGAAGTCCCCATCGTTGAGGCAATATTGGAGTTAGTTTATTTCCTCTCTCCAAGGTTGACACCAACGGGAACTATTGGGTGTAAGGTTACCCTCCATACACACGGGTCTGGGACTACAAACAATATTATAGTAACAACAAAGGTTTTTTATCCCTTTCTTTACCCAGTATATTAATATTATCAGGTGTCACAGAGCAGTTATTACACAGAAGAAGTTATTAATGGTTATTATGACACGTACATTGTGTGTGTGTGTGTGTGTGAGTGTGTGTGAGTGTGTGTCTTCCTACAAGTTCTCTACTCATAGATTCTAGTGTTCTTCCATACATCCTAAAAGTTTGTATGGTAATAAATATACAACCCTTGTCAGGGGGAATATGAAAGTTACTATATTGATTTAACAAGATGTAATAACCAATAATTTACAAAGCATTAAGTTGTTCACAGTACACTCGAGTTTATTATCTAATATGTTTTATTTCTTCCTCCACTGTCCTTACGGATGACGCCATGACACTTCCTGTGTGTGTATGTGTATGTGTGTGTGTGTGTATGTATGTGTGTTCACTACCGGATTGGCAACCATCTTGTAGTGTTGTGTTTGTCACAGTTTGTGTAAATCCATTTCAAATTTTGCCTTACAGTGCTGGATTCAACCTCTGGAGTTTATTATCAAGAAGAACCTTCCATATATTGGGTAAAGTATTTTGGTGTTACTATTAATTAAATCCTGCACTCAACTATTTTGGATTGTCTTCCTTTGAAATGCTCAGTATTTCTTCATAATCTCTCCCTCTCTTTATCACTTCCTATCTTTCCTCTCCTATATTCTTTGGTCAAGTTTCTTCTGTGGCAACATTGTTTTCTGTACTGAACAGTTGCACCTTGCAATGCTCCCTCAATTCTTCTTTGAGTAATAATAGGTTACACTTGGACATTGTGAACCAACACTACCAACATTAACCATCACATTATCAGGTAATAGTTTAATATTTAATATTGATCATAATAAGTTGTTGAAGACAAATTTAGTTTTAATAAATACAGTAATGGTAATATTATGAATGTATAGTAACTATGGCAATAGATGGTAATTAATCCTAACCCATATGAATGAACAAATGGGATGCATAGTTAACATAATCCCATGTTATATAAATATGTTTTATGCAACCATAATTTAAAATAGATATTTGTTATGAAAACAGTATTTCTGTAAACAATTTTAAAAACCACTTGTGACAAGCAATAAGAGTCACCACCCCGTGTAATAACTGGTCACGTCGTGCACCATGTCTGTGATCAAGATGATGATTTATGTTTCTATTATTACAACGTTATGAAAGATTTCCATCATAGTGAGACTATAACACCGATAATTTAGATTCAAATCACATGACTTGTTAGTCAAATAATTGTCAATCATGATTTCTTTTAGACACTGGATGCCAGTGAAACACCTTTATGAGGCATCGTGTCTTCATGAACCATTCTAACATATATATCAGACATTTATCTCTATGCTGGAGGTATCCCTTTGCTAGGGAAATCTTACAGGGAAGGGGTTCCCCGTGCTCCTCGCCGTGAGGCCATTGCACCATAGATAATGGGTGATAGGGTCGCCACATCCCTACGCCAATTACATTATGACTGACTTAATTAAACATGAACAATGAGCCTTCTAACGTTAATTGGAAAACACTTAAATATTGGTCAATACAATTTTATTAAATGTTAGCTAAAATATACGGTTTTGTGGATTGTTTCACAGAATAAGAAGTCTCGAAGCATCACTACAACACCAACACGCACATCCCCCGTTTCCTAATACCCTCTCCCTTCCTTCCTCTCACAAGCTGCACCTCACTACGCCGTTTTTTTGCACCTAACAACATTAATTGAGTTTTATATTTTATATATTCTAGTATATGTTGTATTTGAAATGATGTAGGAAATTTATGCATTTTCAGATAGACAATTTTACTTATATTGTGTCCATTTGGAGACTATAGCGAGGGTTAGTCGAGTCCATTCACTGACTCTGACCACGAGTAAACAAACCCAGTGCTGCCACATTTCTCCAAACACACCTGAGACTGGGGTCGCTACGAGTGGAGGCAACTGTACATGAGAGATAGAAAGGTGAATGGAAGGGGAGGACTTTTGCAGTGACCATACTCTTGGGGGAGTTGCCAGAAGGAGCCATTCGTATGTTTGTATTTATGACCGCACCATAGTGTTTCAGGCTCATTTCGAAGCAGTGAATGGTTTGTTATTCTATTGGTATGAGCTTATATTATGATTTCGAAGCAGTGAATGGTTTGTTATTCTGTTGGTATGAGCTTATATTATGATTTCGAAGCAGTGAATGGTTTGTTATTCTATTGGTATGAGCTTATATTATGATTTCGAAGCAGTGAATGGTTTGTTATTCTGTTGGTATGAGCTTATATTATGATTTCGAAGCAGTGAATGGTTTGTTATTCTGTTGGTATGAGCTTATATTATGATTTCGAAGCAGTGAATGGTTTGTTATTCTGTTAGTATGAGCTTATATTATGATTTCGAAGCAGTGAATGGTTTGTTATTCTGTTGGTATGACCTAATATTATGATTTCGAAGCAGTGAATGGTTTGCTATTCTGTTGGTATGAGCTTATATTATGATTTCGAAGCAGTGAATGGTTTGTTATTCTGTTGGTATGAGCTTATATTATGATTTCGAAGCAGTGAATGGTTTGTTATTCTGTTAGTATGAGCTTATATTATGATTTCGAAGCAGTGAATGGTTTGTTATTCTGTTAGTTTGAGCTTATATTATGATTTCGAAGCTATGTTGGGTACTATAGTCCTTGCCATGAATGAATGCTTACGAATAAAATTTTAAGTTAAAGAGTAAACTTTGCTTTTGTAAATACGGGCCCAGAGCTATAAATAGATAATTGGATACGACCAAATATATTAGCAAATTTGCTTTACTTGTTCTCATCTCACAAAGTGTAAGTATTTCTGCTTTTAAATCACCAAATATAATATAATAGAATAGAATAGAATAAGATCATATAACTTACTTCAGATATCAGGAACCTGCATCAGATAAGGATAAGAATCTAAATATATACAAAACTAAAGGAATAATTCTAGTGATTTGGACAGCATTACTAGTCAAGAGTAACTAATAGTGTTAATATTTGGGGGGAGAGTATAGTTTTGGTACAATCAAAGAAGAATCAAACCAAAACAAATATATATGGAGCCATTTTTGTAGAAAAGAGACTTTAGTGTAAATTTTCTGGTCCATTATATTTTGTATCTTGGCTTACAGGTGAAACTGATGGTAATGTCATGTGGCTGATGGTGCTGATTAAGTCAAGAACTATATCTACAGGCATATCTTCTTATGGTATTGACTGCTTGGTGCCTTTAACATCATGAGGAAGAGATTGTCTACCAATAGGAAAGGAACATCTTCCACAACAAACCAACCCAACATTGCAAGTCAATCTAGCAATATGCAAGGAACATCTTCCACAACAAACCAACCCAACATTGCAAGTCAATCTAGCAATATGCAAGGAACATCTTCCACAACAAACCAACCCAACATTGCAAGTCAATCTAGCAATATGCAAGGAACATCTTCCACAACAAACCAACCCAACATTGCAAGTCAATCTAGCAATATGCAAGGAACATCTTCCACAACAAACCAACCCAACATGGATTATTACACTAAATTAATATATACGTTTCATGCCATAGCTCAACCAGTTGTATATATTGTTTTCCGCTTAGGAACTCCACAAAAATCTCCACAAGAGGATATCTTTACATACCTAAATCGCCTTCCCACTACTACTGCAGTAAACTTCCACACCGATAGTGATGCCCTTCGCACGTTATCCAAAATACAGAAAGGATTAATGAGAGAAAATCCAGATGGTAGTAAATGGAATATACCACTGCTGTTTCTTGCCATCAAACTTGCTTGTATACATGTGGCACCATTCAATGACCCTGCCTGGTCCAGTGACGGTACAGGAATAGAAAAATCATTATATATGCTTAAACAGCTATATAATAATGTCGTCCACCAGGCAAGTGAAATAAGTGAGTTTGAATTCAAGAACATAATGCATGGGCTACGTGAGACACTTGTTGACATTATACAGGAGGCTTCACTAAGATATGGAAAGTCAACAACCTATAGCAACGAACTCATTCAGAAGGTTCATAAAGCTGTGGACCACGTCATATCTGGAGATCTTCGTGAACCCATTTTTCCTTCTCCTACTGATCAATACTTCAATACAGCATTAAATGAATCCAGTCTACTCTATAGAGTTGAAATAATGGAAATAATCCGTACAATATACCAGCCTTTATTATATAAAATTCTCTACATTGGGACCCCAAAGAAACAACAAGACTTCCTTACTTATTTTTCTGATAAATTTACTTCATCAAAAAATCGGAAAATATTCACAAGCGAAGATAGAAAGATAATGAGTGAAAATCTAGATGGCAGTAAATGGAATATACCACTGCTTTTCAAATGCATCAAATATGGTTGTGAGGGCTTGGCTCCATTTGATGACCGTGTATGGACAGATAATGGAGGTACACAGCTGGAGAACTATTTATATAGAGTAATGAGTCAGCGGAATGAAGCAGTGCATTCATCTTACAGAATGAGTCGGCTAGAGATCCTAGACAGGGTGGATAAGATGTGTCAGACATGTATCGATACCCTCAATGCTGCACAGTTGAGATACCAAGAGTATATGACCACCAGCCAGTGTGACCAACTCATTCAGCAAGTCCTGGTTCATGTGGACCAGATCAAACAACGACACCAAAGTGAAGATGTACTGCTACCCATATTGAAGATGTACACACCAGGACCTGCCATCACTGCCAGTCCACCCACCAACACACCAGGACCTGCCATCACTGCCAGTCCACCCACCAACACACCAGGACCTGCCATCACTGCCAGTCCACCCACCAACACACCAGGACCTGCCATCACTGCCAGTCCACCCACCAACACACCAGGACCTGCCATCACTGCCAGTCCATCTATTGATCATCAAGGAACACATTCCATGACAGACCAACCCAGTGAGTATTATGGCCTTAAGCTGATAAAGATGCATTGGTTTGTACTTCAGCCATGTATGTATCATATTTTATGCTTGGGAACCCAAATGAAACCACCTGATAAAAACTTTATTGAATATCTTAAAGATCTGCCTCAACCTTCTACTGCCTGTGGCCTGGAACACAGTACTGCTAGCACCACACAGCCAATATACAATGTTCAACCACTTACTCCACCAAATTATAAACCTGGAGATCAAAGAATATTTAATGGGCAACAGAAGAAGAAGATTAGGAAAGACCTTGATGGCAAAGGCTTTGATATAGCCCTCCTTCATCCATGCATCATGTTAGGATGTGTGGGTGTGGCACCACGAGATGATCCTGTCTGGATAAATGAGGGCACTGAATTGGAAAATTGCCTATTCTTGATAAAAAAGGAACGTAATGATGTAATGCATGAAACTCTAAAATTAAACGAGTCACAGTTCTTGGAGAAAGTAGTAAAGCTGCGTGAAATAATTCATAATACTCTCATTAATACTCAGCACAGATATGTGCACCTGATGTCCCTTTCTGAATGTAACCAATACAAAGAGAAAGTGGACAAGGATATAGACAATATTAGGGATGAGAGACTTGGTATAGATGAATTGCAGAAACACTCTCTACCCATGTTGATGCAGATGTTTATCCCAGACGCAGCCGATGAGCTCAAGGAAAAACTTAAAGTTCATAATGTTGTAACTTTGTTGGATTTTGTTAAATCTTGTGATAGCAAAGAAATGTGCCTTAAAATTCAGAACATATTTACAAGAATAAAGATGGTAAAGGGTAAGGAACAAACATCTCAGACTCATATGGACTATACAAAATTATTAACATGGATCCAGCCTAAAGCTAAGGATAAGGAGGAGGAAGAGGAAGAGCAACAGGAAGAAGAGGAGGAAGATAAACAACATGAAGGCAATGAGGAAGAGCAACAGGAAGAAGAGGAGGAAGATAAACAACATGAAGGCAATGAGGAAGAGCAACAGGAAGAAGAGGAGGAAGATAAACAACATGAAGGCAATGAGGAAGAGCAACAGGAAGAAGAGGAGGAAGATAAGCAAGATGAAGGCAATGAGGAAGAGCAACAGGAAGAAGAGGAGGAAGATAAACAACATGAAGGCAATGAGGAAGAGCAACAGGAAGAAGAGGAGGAAGATAAACAACATGAAGGCACTGAGGAAGAGCAACAGGAAGAAGTGGAGGAAGATAAACAACATGAAGGCAATGAGGAAGAGCAACAGGAAGAAGAGGAGGAAGATAAACAAGAGGAATGCACTCCCAAGCCTCAAATGTTAATACTGGAGGGACCAGCTGGAATGGGTAAAACTACCCTAACAATGTTAATGGTTAATGAATGGCTGGATAGTGTGAGAGACACTATGGAAGAAAGTGTTGAGAGAACCATTGAAGGTTTGGACTATTATGATTTGGTGTTGAAAATAAATTGTCGGGATTCCCACCTCACCTCATTTGAAGACCTGCTGAAACACTACATGAATAAGACTTTCTGTAAATACAGAAACCTTCTCCCATGTCTTACCAAAGAGTGTCGTCTCCTCATTATCATTGATGGGTATGACGAAAGAAATTCTAAATCACGCGAATTGATTGAAGACGTACTGCTTCATCTGAAACATTCCAATAACAGTACTATTCTGTGCACAACTAGACCAGAACATCTTGTAGATTTTATACAAATTGTCCCTTCTGAATATGAAAAGAATGTGATGGAACTGACTGGCATCCCAGTGGATCTAAGAGCAGACTTTATGGAAAAGTACTTTCAAGAGATCAAGAGAGTGATGGGTAGTAAAGAGAGTGGCCAGGAACTGGTGGACAAGGTAGAAAGAGAGAAACATAAGGAACATTACAATGTGCCCCTGAACTTGGCCATACTTGCTTGGTTGTTTCATTTCCAACCAGCTAAAGTGACTGATGTAAGCTCCCAAACTGAACTCTACTATCACACTCACCAGATGCTTAAAGATAAATTAGATGATAGGTTAGTCATGCATAACTTGAAAAAAACGATGACAAATGGGAAAGAGAAGATAAAATTGAGGAATGGTTACTAGAATTCTACCTGAAGACATTCCTAACACTGTCTGACAACATATTATATTTGGATAAACCTATTATTAATGATCTTAGGTCTGTTTGTCGCAGACTGAAGCTTCCACCTCTTGAAGTCTTGGGAGCCTTCCTCACCTTAAAAACCACATCAGAACATGGTACCATTCTAAAACAGTATTCAATCGCTCACAAGGGATTGCAGGAAAATTATGCAGCATTACACATATTGAAGACCTTCCAAAAGCACCCAAAAAACACCATAATAGCAACAATGGAGAATACTTTGGGAGTAAAGATTGAAAAATTTAAAATTTACTTGAATATGTTCAAACATCTGGCAGGCTTGTTGGACTTGGAAATAAGCAATCCCTCTGAAGGTTTGATATGGGAGATAGTCGAGCTGATTGAGAAGGCTGGAGAATCTAGTCAGAATGCCTGGCTGGACATCTTAGAGGAAGTTAAGATATCAGAAGTTTTCCTCAAAGCCGTCGCTAGATGCTTCCCAATTCAAGATGGTATAGTGGTGAAAGAAACAAGAGCTGCAGTGTATTCAATACTTCTGCCTCTTCTGTGTCCAGCACGAGTGATAGTTGATATCAGAAGTGACCCAACTCCACTACTTCCTGCTCTAACTAATCACACATGTACCAGAGTAGAACTATGGCATCATTGGTACCATCCTAACAACTCAACTTCTCAACTTCGTAACCTTCTTTCCTGGTGAGTGTTGTCCAGCCAACCTACTGAGTTACATACTCTACTAATGATCAACTAGCCATATACTTTGCAGTTGTAGATACTTTTCATTTTTCATACCAATAACCTCAGCTCCTGTTTCAAGTTAATGGATGTCTGCATATGTTTCAGATAATTTCAGGGTATCATATGATTGAAAACAGCTCAATTAATCTTAAACTACTCATAGCAGTTATGGACAGTGGTGTCATGTAGCTAAGATATGTTTGTATGTGTGTGAAGGAAAATTTTATGCTTATTGACAATCCAAAGTCCTTATACAAAAATAATATATATCCAGTCCAGAATTTATTCAACAATCATATGTCCCGGTACATAATTATCAGAAATGAAGCTTGGAGAATAATCATGGTACTAAATATGCATTTATTAATATGATATATTATATTATAATTAACACAGTGACAGTCTGAGGGTGTTCAGAGGTCATGGTACTGTGGAACTGGACAGGCTGCCAGCATCACTGAAGGAACTCATGATAGCCGTCTCTGAAGACAACCAGGCCAGATCAATGCTTCCTCTTCTAATGACACAACAAATGCATCTACAACATCTTGGTTATTATACTTCCATCCATTATCTAAGTTTATTCATTACCTTATTATTATTCCTTTCACTACAATATTTTATTATTATTCCTTTCACTACAATATTTTATTCTTCCTTCACTCCGATATTTTCAACCGTTACCTCGGGTATATTCTCCTTCACCTTTTACTATATGTTCTACTCTCTCTATATCAGATTTTTTGTTTCGTAACCAGTGATAAGCTTGTTATCTTTTATTGTTTTGGAACATTTTATTACCTTTTTATTGTATACCTAGTGACTAGGATATATATATATATATATATATATATATATATATATATATATATATATATATATATATATATATATATATATATATATATATATATATATATATATATATATATATATTTAAAGCATTGTTTACTACAGTACCTTATTAGGACACCTTGATTTTACAACATTGATTTCCATTTCATAAAGCAAGACAAGACCGAGTGGTTATTTATGGTTGGGTAATATGATCATCAGTCTATAAGGGAAACTTTATGGATAAACTAGGCTGGATACTTGCAACAGGTGATTATGAGGACAAAGTGACAACAAAATAAATATAACTATTCTATTTTATGTAACAGAGGTACATGTGACAACAAAAGTGTCAACAGAGGCCATCACCAACCCACTACCTGATGTGACTACTGTCTTTGAGAAGCCTGGTGTGTCTCTCATCCTCTCTAACGTGAAGGAAGGTGAAGAAGGTTGGGTGATTGAGGTGACAGCCAAGCTACAACCATCACAAGGGTGAGTTGGTTACAATTCAATGCTACTATTCCTAAAGTCATCAATATAGAGTACTGGATACTACATGGCTTAAATCACTTACATGATAACTTATTACATTCATGACAATCACTAGTACAGTACTTTATACTACTGTAGTGTACAGTCGGCAGCAAAAGTTCACTTCATTTCCACCTATGTATGTATTAGGTATAGTGATGATGTAATACAATTTTAATGTAGAGATGACATATATAGTTCTTATATGGTAAATTACGTATGTTGGTGGAATAAAAACGGGTTCAGAATGCAACTATCTGGTCATATTAGTAATATTAAGTACATGAGATGGATGCATATTTATGCTACCAGCAGTACAGTACTGTATAATATTATAATAGAAATACCTAGCATAGCCCAGACAAATATGAATAATAGGACAATATATCACATGTGTAAATAATTAGTACAATTATTGAGCCGTGTCCTTGCTTGCCATTAGTGTTCCCAGTATATATACTTATGTCCCAAGTACAGCCACAATATAATAACCAATGACACTTTCATTCCATCATGAAAATAAATCAGTATCATTTCAAAATATATCCATACAACACCAAACTCAACCCCTTCAATCATTAATATAAAGCGCTGCAAAATCATAAATGTGTTGTTCTTATTACTAAAATATTTACTATGATGGAAGGAAAGTGTCAGTGGATATTTGATTGTGGCTGTACCTCAACTCCCATCAATGTCCCGTAACTATTCCCTGTCACTATTATACCACTTGTGTTATCAGTTATCACCTAATATTGTTCTTTTATTGTACTGCATGAGACTATGGGCTGGTGCGACCATTGTTCTATCTATACTGTAACTCTGACGCCTCATTACCTCCAGGAACTGCCTCCAAGGGAGTGGCCACGGCAGAAGAGTCTCCAGTTTTCCCTGTTCCAACACTCTCTCCTTCCTTGCTCCATCCTCCCTCCCCCCCTCACACTTCTCTCTCACACATTCTCTTCCACTCTTTTCTGCCATCTAACCGGTGGTCTGCCTCTCACACCAGGTGCCACAACTTCACTTCCATACACCTTCTTTACAAACTCCTCACCTTGCATTCTCTCCACATGTTCAAACCATCTCAGTGTATTATGCTTCACTCTCTCAACCACTCCACACTCAATACCAATTGCCTTTTCACACACACATACACACACACACACACAATACAATACCAATTGCCTTTTCACAAATACCACATCTCTCATATACACTCATTACTTTCTCTATTTCCACAGCACCTATTCTAGACTGATGAGCCCTACTCCATGTCCAGGTCTCTGATGCATATGTCAGTGTTGGCAGGATTATACTATTTCGTAGTCCCCTTTTTCACTTCCATACTCACACTTCTACCCTTCATAATTCTCCCCAGTGATCCTATGACCTGTCTACCCCTCAATGCATAGCTGCTTGTAGTAAATTAAGGGAGGTAATACACTTTTGGTACATTGGAGTGCCTTGATTCCTCCAAAGTATGCCAGGAAACAGAACCAGATAAACATAAATAATGGTGTTCTGTTGCCTGGAAATATTTGTAGTAATCGTTTACTCCATATTTACCAAGAGTGTATTACCTCCTTATACGATGGCACTTCATCTATTTATTGGAGATTTTTTCAGCTAAGGAACAGAGGGAAATTGTCAAACTTTTATGTGATTTACCCCTATATGGATTATTATTATTAACCACGAATGTACAGTTGCCCACACATGAATCTGGTACGCCTCGCTACTTGTGAGATACCTACAACAGAAAGGAAAGTGAGCAAAAGTTATAGTTTGTTGACAAGCAGACAGTAATAATATTTTACTGTCTGCCTGTCAACAAACTACATCTTTTTTTTTTCCCTTTCCCTTTCTTTTGTAGCCAAGCCCCTCACAAGTAACGAGGCGTACCAGCTTCATGTGTGGCCAACTGTACATACCTAATAATGATAAAAATGTTGTACAGGTTTTCCTCTCATTTTGAACATTCATTAATTATCCCACCTCAGTTTGTATGTCCATCAGGAAAATGTATATTATAGTATGTATAGTATATGTATAGTATATGTATAGTATACGTATAGTATATGTATAGTATATGTATAGTATATGTATAGTATATGTATAGTATATGTATAGTATATGTATAGTATATGTATAGTATATGTATAGTATATGTATAATATAATATATATAGTACATGTATAATATAATATGTATAGTATATGTATAGTATATGTATAGTATATGTATAGTATATGTATAGGTATAGATCGGCCAGAGCTCAAGTTTGGTTAAAATGTATACATTATGTATGTGCCGTGAAAACACACACACACTAGACTGTATAAAACACAACTACTGTATATCCATTGTCATTAGATACTGGAGACTTGAGTTCCCACGAAGCACAGTGACAGCAGATGGCTGGATACAAATAATAGAAGGGTTACACCAGAAGAGGGTAAAGGTGCACCTATTGTGGTTGTCAAACTGCAACACCACTCAGGAACACAGACTGGATGATCTCGCTTCAAATAAACTTGGAGCAAAATTAAAAAGGTTAGTGCAAAGCCAAGAAGTAAGTGGTCTCTTGTTTTCTTATGAATCCCTATGATGTAGTCCGAAAATGGGAGGTAAATGTGTCCTTCAAATATTGCCACAAAATCCCACCTATAGGGTACGAGCTTGTTTTGTGGTATAGTCAGGTGGAATCAGAATCCTCCAATTCTCATATACGATCAAAGAGTCCTTAACCATTCTGATAAAGGACAGTCACTACCTTTAACCAAAAGGAAATTAGAGCCAAATATTATAACTGAGATGTCTTATGGATTTTCTCTTCACACATATTGAATACTGGATATAAACTAAACGGTGTTGAGACCCACAAAAGGACACAAAGGACTCAAGCTAGACAACATGCAGGCTTAATGAACTTGAAATACAGGGATTTCGAAGCTGGGAGAGTTATTTAATGAATTAATATATCCATATAGCACCCAATATCACTACTAACCTCACACATCCACAGGTGGGAGAGGTCACAGGGTCACCAGGGATTTCAAAGCTGGGAGAGTTATTTAATGAATTAATATATCCATATAGCACCCTCTATTACTACTAACCTCACACATCCACAGGTGGGAAGGGTCACACACCAGGGATAAGTTGTGAATTGGGGCCAGGGACTGTCGTTGTTTCACATTTTATGGGTGCAACTTATGTTTTAGGTTTCAGGTTGCAAAACCTGGGTGTTTCGTAGAAAGTGAATTGCCTTGTGGTAATATGGTTACTAAGAGTAAGAACTGTATTAGATAAAATACTGTAAATGTTTATTAGGTTCCATAAGTTTTAAATAAATACCACCATATTTTACCATTAGTATTCAAATTAGAGTGAGTGTTTAGTTGGTATAGAAGGAGGGAAGATTTAAAGTTTATTACTGGACACTGAGGTTCGTAAAATTGAAAGGTTACTGTTTGTTAGTCCCATTGATTGACATTGATCCCAGTAAGTAGTTTCCACCATCATCCCTATAATATTATCTACTACCATCATCACCCCACTAACCATCTCTATAATTATGATCACCGGACTACTGTACTGTTCTTTTTGACAGGATGGACTTCACTGCCTGGGAAAAATAACAACAACAACCATCACTTCCCTCGCCACCAACAACTTCAGTCCCAGCCACTAGCTTTTAGTAGGCTACTTCAACTATCCCTATTTTCTTTCTATTTCCTCCCTGCTGGCTGTCTCACCTCTCTATCACCTTGTTCTGGCGCTATATGACCTCACTGTTATGGTGCCTATAATATCATTAAATCAATCAATCACCACCACCAACATATAAGAAGAGAAAGTGTGAAGTGATTTCATTCCAAGTTATTGACATTGTAAAGAGGACATTTTAATCCAAGTTATTGACATTGTTAAGAGGACATTTTAATCCAAGTTATTGACATTGTAAAGAGGACATTTCAATCCAAGTTGCAGACATTGCAAGCAGTCACTCCAGGGTTATTTGCAGTGAAGGTCCCCAGGGTTTGCTCTGATCACGTCACTCCTTGTTCTGTGTTAGGTACAAGGTGCTGTTCTTGAAAGGCAAGCATTATTACAATGAGTGACATATGTGGTAAGCGTAGTCGAGAGGTCGTAAGGCTGAATAAATCGTGGAGGCTAGGTGTGATTTAATGTATTATTTACAATGCAGGGCAAAAATATACAGAGAGTAGGACTCGATAAGGTCGTAGCTGGCTAGGAAGTGACTGGCTCCAAGCAGCTGCTGTTGTTGTGAGGCTCTCAGTGTTGCCAAGTTATACATTTACTTAATATTCACTTAATTAACTAATACTAATGTCTCACACATATCCAACATTGGACAAACAGAATTAAGAAACATGACGTGAGAGAAAGTAAAATTTGAATGTGTACATAAAATGATATAGATATTTAAGTCATAGTGACACAGTAATTACTAATAATTACTTCTTAGTGTAAGATAAGATAAGATAATTTTATTGTCGCATTGAATAGAATACAGCATGAAAATTGTATTGGCAAAGATACAAAAAATAATGCATTATTCATAATATCATATACCAGTTCACTACCTTTATGTATGTACTATCAAAGACAAAACTCGTGTCATTGCCTTGTCCAATGATTTAATATACCTTATGAAACATAATGAAAACCTCACCATAATAACATTCATGTACCGTAGGTTTAGCTCTTTACCATATAGTATGTATATCAAGTTTTAGAGTGAACCTGAAATATGAGCATGTGACGATATCTGTAGACAACCTGGAATATGAACAATGTTATACATAAACATAAAGGTTGCCTGTCTGCTACAAGTATTTTCATCAGGTTTCACGACACGAGTTTTATCTTTGATACTGATTTATTTACACGGTGGAAGGAAAATGTTGGTTGTTATTTGATTGTGGCTGTAATTCACTATGTAATGTTTATTTACAGACTTAATAAGTTCTTGTATTAATGGTTATACAGTTTTATACTCTTTGGAATAATATAATTTGTAAACCTATTTGTGTGTTGCATAGGAAGTGTATTAGGAGGTGTGTGTGTGTGTGTGTGTGTGTGTGTGTGTGGATATTAGGATGTGTGTGTGTGTGTGGGTGTGTGTGGGTGTGGATATTAGGATGTGTGTGTTTATAATTATGTGAACTGTGTGTGTGTGTATGTGAACTGTTTTTGTGTGTGTGTATGTAGATATTAAGATGTGTGTATGGAAGCTGTGTGTGTGTGGGTATTAGGATGTATCTGTGTGTATGTGTGTGTGTGTGTGTGTGTGTAGATATTAAGATGTGTGTATGGAAGCTGTGTGTGTGTGGGTATTAGGATGTTTGTGTGTGTATGTGTGTGTGTGTGTATGTAGATATTAAGATGTGTGTATGGAAGCTGTGTGTGTGTGTCAGGATATTGTACAGTTCATTTAGTAATACAGTTTTTGCTTGGAGTCAACTTGCGGTCTTTACAATCTTTTTCAATTTATTCTTATTCTTACATGTTATTTTTCCATACCAAATTGCAATTGTGAAACACAGGATCGATTCTACTATGGACTTATAGAATAGGGATAATATTGTTTTGTGTAAGTGAATATTTTTCAGTACTCGTAAGAAATGATTATGTTGTTGACATTTTCTGTAGACTAGTGTAGTTACTGTTGTTTGTACAGTGTCAGAATAACAGTGTTAGTGTCCTAGCCAACTCTTGTAGTCAAATAATGGAGAGTAAATGTGTCCCTTAAATAATGTCACAAAACACCATCTATATGGAAGAGGCGTGTTTCGTGGGACAGACAGAAGGAATCAGGAGCCTCCAATTCCCATTAACGATGGCTAGGTCCTAAATTGAATAAAAACTCTATATTCTACTGGTTATATAAACACCAAAATGTTGGATACTACTGTACATGTATGAAGGTAATATATCATTATATTACATATAGTATTTACCACATATATTGTATACAAAGGTAATTATAACTTGAAGGTAATATATCATTATATTACATATAATATTTACCACATATATTGTATACAAAGGTAATTATAACTTGAAGGTAATATATCATTATATTACATATAATATTTACCACATATATTGTATACAAAGGTAATTATAACTTGAAGGTAATATATCATTATATTACATATAGTATTTACCACATATATTCCTGTGGGGATGTATTGTTTCTTATAACTATATATTAAGTTCATTACCAATAGTGAACTAGTTATTAAGTTTATATTCCACCTGTTAACTGTTTCGTTTTGTTCAATTAATATGTTCAAGAGGTTGAAGTTGCCTTAAGGACCCTGTGATCGTGTATGAAAATTGAAGGCTTCTGATTTCTCCTGACTAAGCCACGAAACAAGCTCCTTCCCTATAGATGGTGTTTCGTGGCCCTATTTGAAGGACTTATTTACCTCCAATTTTCTGACTACGACACAGGGTCCCTTAAGAACACAATGATGCTGGTAACGTGATTGTTGTTGTAGTTGTATTATTCTCTTCAGAGGTTTAGTTTATAACAAAGTTGAACTCTATGTTGAACAAGAAGTTTATTGAAGAAACCAAGGAATTTTACATATACATACATATGTATTGCTGAATAACTCGTAAGGAAAATGAAAAACGAAATACTGTACCAATCTTTTGTCTATTTCTCCAGACATCTTCAGAGTAATACGTATTACCCTGAAGATGTCTGGGGAAATAGACGAAAGTTTGGTATTCCGTTTTTCCTTTTCCTTACGAGTTATTCTGCAATTATCTAAATCATGTGTACTTGTGATTACTAATGGATATATTTCTTTGCTATTACATATAATCTTTAGATATACTGTATTTACTTGTACTATTTCTACAGATTAAAGATTATAACATGTAGCAATATATTTATTATAAACCTCCTAACTAAATATGTAATAATGTGTGATTAACTTATATATATGTATTATCCTCATTACTGTTGTTCACTGGTGCTTCTCTTTCACCAGCAGACAATTGCCTGTACCAAGCATAAACCTTCTGTATACACCAGCTGAAGACAATGATATAAGCAATTAAAGTGAGTGTAGGAATGATATAAAAAAGAAACACAACTTCCACCAAGTCACTAATTATTACTTTATTTATTTAACTCAGTTAGTTCCTGTACAACTATCTCTATGACTGCAATGTACTCACTTGTTCCATTTCTGGTACTAGAACAACTAATGTATTTACCACTGTAGGTAACTGATTACTTCTATTATTTCATGTTTATTTTCAGGTTTTGAAGTGGCTGGTAGGTTTAAATGAGCATCCTATTCTGTTTCCCCAGGGCAATAGTTACCTAATTGTTTACCTAAAGCAGTCACATCATCTGTCATTGCTGTGCCTAATAATTGTTTACTCAGATGTCCCATGAAGTTAAAAAGGCCTCGACTTTGTTGCTGCATTTCATGTGGTTCACAGGGAAGTGAATGCTTTATCCTGTTAATTATTTCTACCAACCTATTGACTCTGTCTGTAACTGTAGAGTCATTTTAATAGGTCCAGAAGTATTGTAGAAGTATTGTAGAAGTGGGTTAGTAGTAATGTCTTACCTAGTGTTCATGTCTTTGTTGTTATGAAAGTTATTTACATGAGTGGTGACATTCTCTATGTGTCGGTGTAATTCTGATACATGTTGTACAAGGTTGTAAATTAACTCTATTAGTCCATCTCCTTCCAGTTGTATGGTAACTATATATATAAGTCCTCCACTACCCAGACGGTTCCTCTATGTTCCACCAGGGCACCAGGTTTTAAGGACCCCGTAATCGTATATGGAAATTGGAGGCTCCTGATTCCTCCTACCCATGCCACGAAACAAGCTCCTTCTATGTAGTTGATGTTTCGTGGCAGTATTTAAAGGACTCGTATATATCCAATTTTCTGACTACATCACAGGGTCCCTTAGTGCGTTGGCAGGAACTGAATTTTGTTGAGCTAGTGTAACAAGCATTAAGGGGGTGTGGGAATAGGGGGCAGGCATGAGGGGGAACTGGGGGGCTGCGGGAGTAGGGGGACAGGTTTTGGGGGGGAACTGGGGGGCTGCGGGAGTAGGGGGACAGGTTTTGGGGGGTTTAGGGGGTGCGGGAATAGGAGGACAGGCTTTCTACCAACCCCAAGCCTGTCCCCCTATTCCCGCACCCCCCCAAGCCTGTCCCCTACTCCCACACCCCCTTAAACTCCATAAAAACAGTACTAACATTTTGTTCCCCATCTGTAATATGGAAACAAATATCCATTATTTAGTTTTATTAGCAAACCTAAGTTTTTGTCTGTATATATTTGTTGTACTGAATGTGGAAGTGGGATGTATATCTTGTGGATGTTCTGTATTTGTGTTATGTGTGTTATTTAAGTGAATCTTTATACACCTATCTACATGCACTATATTTCTTCCTTCCAAGTGTTTATATCCTTAACTTTTATTTTATTACCGTGGGCTATTTCTGTTATTTCATATGGACCTAAGAACTTTGAAGTTAGTTTAAACATTCTATCTGTGGTTTTTATCATGACATTATCCCCTATAGCAACAACTCTTTTTCACAGTTTGAGTATGTTGTTTAATCGTCATCTCATGCCTACTAGCCTGTAAATGTTTCCTAACTTTCTTATGGATGTTATTAATTAAATACCTGCAGTTGTCTAATGGAGTAGTCATTCATATTATATGTTGGTGAAGACGTACCAGTAAATAGGTCATATGGAAGTCTCTTATCAGTTCCATATAGGATATAATGTGGGGACTTATCCAATGATATAATGTAGGGACTTATCCAATGATGAATTTATGGATTCGTTGATGGAGGCTGCTGTAAATAATATCCAGTCTTCCCATGAGCCTTGTATAGGATGAGCTACATGTCACAAGACTTCTAGTATCTTACGATTTACTCTTTCAGTAAGACCATTACTAACTGGACGATATGCTGTTATGAAAGTCTGTTTAATATGATATTGGTCACATAATTATGTTACATAACAAACTATTAGAAAATTCTTTACCATTGTCTGTTAGGTGTGGTGTACAGACAAGGTAAGTTAGTTACAAGCTTGTGTGCAACCTCTTCTGCTGTTTTTGTCTGCAAAGGAGTAATGACAACATAATGTGAGAAATGGTTTACACATACAAGACAATATTTGGAGCCTTGATGACTCATTGGTAAGTTTAATATGTCTATACCAACTACATCCCGTGATTGTTCAGGTACAGTATAGGGTAATATAAAATAAGGGCTGGACCCATGGTTATACCCTTATGAGCATGGCATGAGAAGAGTGAACCAATACTATTTTAAGTCTAGTTTCTGCTATACAGCGATCCCTTCCTGGATGTCAGGCTTGTGGATGATTATGCATTAATGTTAGTACAGTATTAATCACTGTATCAGGGACTACCACATGTGAAGATATGTTAGTTTGTTTATTAAACTTCCTGACCAAAATGTTATCTATTACCTCAAACTGTGTTAGTGGATTGGGTAATTCTGGTAAGTTACTCTCGTCACCTGAAACCAAAGCATAAATGACCCTTGACCAAATTTTTTTTTTATTATTTGTTCAGTTTTAACAAGTTTCACATTGAAGTCTACTTCACTACTAGTAGGAATGACAGCAGCAGCAGATACATTGCGAGATAAGGCATCTGCAATTCTATTAAAACGCCCAGGAAGATATTAAATAGTAGGCTGAAATTCTGAGATAGTTAGATACCACGTAGCTAATTGTCCTGTCAAATGTTTACCATGAAAGAGACCACAAACAGGTTGATAATCGGTATATATTGTGATAGGATACCCTAGAATTATTTCCCTAAAGGTCTTTAAGGCTCACACCACCGCCATAGCCTCCAAGTTAGTGACACAGTATTTCCCCTCTGCATCATTTACAACACGACTGACATATGCACAAACCTTGCAACAACCCTCAGTGGAATGTTGCATAAGCACTGCACCTAGGCCATCATTTGATACATCAGTACAGAGAGAAAAAGGGAGGTTAGAGTTTGGATAACTTAAAATTGTTGCAGTTGTGAGCTTAAATTTTAACTGATCAAAGCTATCTTGCTCTGCCAGTAGGGGCAGAAGTCAGTATTGAGGATGGTGTGTGTGTGTGTGTGTTCCTTAGTGCCAAATAGGAGACATCAGGGGCAGAAGTCAGTATTGAGGATGGTAATAAAAAGCAAGTACCTGATAATAGACACACAATGGTTACTCAAATGGGACAAGTATCTTTCACCTGTGCTGTACCACCCATTCCTGTGTCCAACTGTACATTCCACTGCAAACACTAGTGATGTGTATATGGTTGACAAATTTCCTGCATGGGTTCAAGTTGATGAAGGGAAGGGGAATTATATGGGTTGTTTCATAATTGCTGCCTGTATGTAACCATTCCAGCCAGGGATTATATTGGTACTGTACTTAGGTAATTTCCACATATCCATAAGGTATCCATCTGCTGAGCGTTCCTTACACTTGCTGGTTGAACACTGCTACATGAAATAAATGCCTTTGTTGTGATATTCTGCAGTCCTGACAAGTTTGAAGGCTTCTTGTATGTCTTTGGGGGAACTGTTCCTCCAGCATTACTTGAACTGTTTACATTCATGATTCTGGGAGCTGCAGTGCTGGTTGATACTGCACTTGTAGGTGTCACACATTTCACACCACCCCTACAGTGAAATGTTCCAAACCCATCAAGTGTACGAATAGTAAAATCTGCATTGTCAAAGATATATTGCAGAAAACCATCTTTCTTGATTTCCACAGTTTCAGTTCTAATTACTGAGTAAACATAGCGTAAAGCCTCTTTATATGATGCAGTTACTCCTTACTTTGCTAGAATATCAATTAACTGGCGAGAGCCATAGCGTCTGTGTAGGAAAACAGATAGAGAGATTTGAAGGCTGGATAGAAATGAACGTGGCCGCACTGCAGATATAATTACATGTTGTATACTCAATCTTTTCTAAACCTTATGCTCATATAGCTATCCTTAGATTTCGTTACTTCATCAACAAAGTCAAGGAGAGTGTCTGGCATCTGTTGTGTAGAGGAAGTAGCGATGTGTTCACATAGTGGATACACTGAACTGTCATACACACATGTGCCTCTGGCTAGCACAGTGGTAAAGTCTGTGGCTGCAATTCCGTAGCCCAGCGTTCGTTCCTTGCTCGGGACACTGTTAAAAATACCACTGATGCCAGAGGTTACCACCCCTGTGAGCAGGGGGTGGGGGGTTTGAGTCAGCTGTCTGAGGTCTTCCTGCTTAGTCAGCCATAGCCGAAAGCTGACTCGGGTCTCACGTGGGTGGAGTGGTTGCTGGGCCATACATTACATCCTTGTGATGTGTGCTATAGTGTGTTTCATACACACACTGTCCCAGTGACTGCCACTCGCTGGCACCTTTAATTAATAACCTTTAATGTACGAATATCTTCACATAGGATAGCAGCAGCAGTCAATACAATTCCACGTCTCTCATCATTTATGTCACTTTCTCTGTTACTATACCATGAATCTGCCAAGGTTTTACTGACTGCTTCTGTAAACGAAACAATATAATTTCCATGATGTTTACTAACGGTGATGTCTCTTCCATATTTATCTATTAACATTTGTTTCAGTACGTGTGTGAACTGTGTATAACAACAGTCTCTGTATCTGCAGCTTCCATTATCATCCTGTGCAGTTCCTGAAGTGTATAATATTGGCATTCATTGTTGGTGTTTAAAATGTCACACAGCCATTGAAAGATCCTGTTGTATTTGCTTTATAATATGATAACATCAACCCATCAGTCTCATCTGTATTTGTGTTGTAATCATGATAACACTTTCCATGATATTTGGCCTCTGCAACTACAAAATCGATAATATCAAGTCTTAATTCTTAGTACAGCTCCGGACAGATCATATCCACCTGTGTCTTGGTTTGGACCTCATCGTATCTGGCAACAGTGGTGGAGGGAGGGGGGGATGATAGTGGGAGAGAAGGAGAGAAATGTGGGTGGGGCTATATGGAGGGTAACGAATTATCAGGTAAAGAAGACGGTGTGTCAGGAGGAAGGAAGGAATAGTATCGAATCACCAGTAGTTCAAAGCAAGGTTCATCAAACTTTTTCAGTCGTGACCCAGTTTTTACAATGACATCATTCTCGCGACCCAAACAGAAAGATGTTACAAATGACCAGAATAATTATCAACCTAAGAAATTACAAGGCCAGAAAATGAAATGCAATAAGTATGATTAAAAAGCATTTTAACCAGAATTATTTACAGAATTATAAATACTGCGGCCACTGCCTCATCTACCTCTCTCTCTCTCTCTCTCTCTCTCTCTCTCTCTCTCTCTCTCTCTATAGAAGGCTAATATTTGTGCAATTACTTTGTTTTATTGATAATTAAATATATGAATATTCGATTCTACAAATATGTATATAAGATTTTAGAGTGAACCTGAAATACATGAATAAAAGGATTCCTGCCTGCTACACTATTAGAACCCATCAGGCGAGAGGGCTGATGCTTGTGGCGGGTAGCTGATTCTAGCCGCCACAGTGGATTCATGTATGAACTTCATATTTATTTTTATTGTCACGAACATTATTATTCTATTTTATTCATGCGTTAATTTTTGTGAGTTTGGAGGAATTCGGGACCCGTAGTTTGAACTTTGAAATACCAGGGTTTAGAGAAGTGCATACTGCATTAACGTAGGTGGATATAGGAGAGAAGAAATGTGATGATTTGAGGCGAGGCTGAAGGGGAAAAGGGTAAGAAAAATGAAGGTGATTAGTTGAAAAATAATAACAAACAAATATAATTCGAATATCTGCTACATTATATCCCTTAAATAAAGGCAGTTTCTTTTGTTCACCCTCGTAGTGGGATAGACTACTGAATATATATTATACTTTGGATATTAGACAACTATCCCTGTATTACTTTTATCTCTAGTGCTTACCTCGTAGGGGGGTATTGCCTGTAATGATGTGGGCAATATCTTAAGGGTTTTGGCGCCCCTTCAGCCCCAGCCACTAGCTTACATTTCTTCAACTGTCCTTCCGTTCTTCCTATTTCCTTCTTGCTTGCTGTTACATCTCTCTATCACCTTTTCCTGGTGTTCTTTGACCTCGCTGTTGCGCCACCTAATATCAATCTAATCCAGTGGTTCCCAATCTTTTTTCTGTAATTTCCCCCTGCACCTAATTCAACCATCCAGATTTCCCAGATTTCCCCAGCCCGTGGTTTAACTACAATTAAGAGCTCTACCCTATAATGAAGCCAAGAATGTCCCCAACCAAATTAGGTGAAAAATTCCACTGTAAACTACATGTGAGCAATACAAGAGCAAATTATATCTTTAATCACGAATCAGTAACCGCTTCATTTGAGCGTGGGAAAAAAAATATCTCTACCATCTCCCGGGCGTTACATAACTACTGATAATTTCCAGAATTTTAATTCCAGACTAGAATTTCCCCCCTGAAACATCCAAATTTCCCCCCGGTTGGGAACCACTGATCTAATCCCTCGTGCTTGTAGTCCACCTTGTTTATCACCTTCTCCCAAGCACAGCTGTTTGTTTATTGTTTATGTTTTCGGTAGAAGACGGTTTAATTTTCTAACTTTTTTATTCATCATATTTATCAACAAATTCATTAAGCTATTTATCAAAATTGTTTCTTCTAAATATGCCTTTCCTTAAAAATAATCGATTTTAAACTTGAATGGCGTTTTCAACAAACTTGGTAAAATTTTATGCCTAGGCTATAATTATATATTACAGTATTTCTCAAGTAACTGGCAACCTTACATATCCTAGGCTATAATTATATATTACAGTATTTCTCAAGTAAGTGGCAACCTTACATATCCTAGGCTATAATTATATATTACAGTATCTCTCAAGTAACTGGCAACCTTACATATCCTCCCTAATGTCTTATCCCTCTTTCGCTTGCCCTTCCCTCCTTTCTTACCGTTTATCTTTTTTTTTTCTTATATTTTTAACCTTCTCATTCGTTCTTAAAACGTTTTATGACATAGGCCTTTCTCCCTTATCACTTATAGACCAATTACTGTATATGATTCGAAAAACTGCGCCAGTAAACGGTGATAGAGAGGTGAGACAGCAAGCAGGAAGGATATAGAAAGAAAAGAGGGATAGTTGAAGAAATAAAACCTAGTGACTGGGGCCGAAGGGGCGCCAAAACCCTTAAAGTATTGCCCACATCACTAATGCAGGCAATACCCTCCTACGGGGTCAATATGTAGAGAAATTAGAAAACAACTAGAGATTAATGGGGAAAGATATATACATTATTTAGAATAAAAGTGTTGGCAGATACACATTAAAGACGGGATTATCCCAGCCACAGCATTTCGCCTTCATAAAACTGAAGAACTATAGGTTTCATGCATTGCCATTTGCCAGTCTGTTGCTAGTCACAATGTTAACTTGTTAAACCCATTTGAAGAAAAGATAAATATATTATATCTTTCTTTTTAAGTTACTTATAAGTATTTTTTTATTAAAATCTGTTTGGATATACATTACTTTACTTTTATCTAGTTCCAGCATTACTGCACCGATCACCATATGACACAATAATGACCACAAGGACAGTAATGGTGATCAATATGATGCTCATATATCTCTATATAGGTTAATGAACACAATGTTTTAAGCAC
>JAWZYT010001867.1:20000-245000 GCA_034508575.1 Petrolisthes manimaculis | reverse complement strand
CCTTTGTGTCCTTTTGTGGGTCTCAACACCGTTTAGTTTATATCCAGTATTCAATATGTGTGAAGAGAAAATCCATAAGACATCTCAGTTATAATATTTGGCTCTAATTTCCTTTTGGTTTAAGGTAGTGACTGTCCTTTATCAGAATGGTTAAGGACTCTTTGATCGTATATGAGAATTGGAGGATTCTGATTCCACCTGACTATACCACAAAACAAGCTCGTACCCTATAGGTGGGATTTTGTGGCAATATTTGAAGGACACATTTACCTCCCATTTTCGGACTACATCATAGGGATTCATAAGAAAACAAGAGACCACTTACTTCTTGGCTTTGCACTAACCTTTTTAATTTTGCTCCAAGTTTATTTGAAGCGAGATCATCCAGTCTGTGTTCCTGAGTGGTGTTGCAGTTTGACAACCACAATAGGTGCACCTTTACCCTCTTCTGGTGTAACCCTTCTATTATTTGTATCCAGCCATCTGCTGTCACTGTGCTTCGTGGGAACTCAAGTCTCCAGTATCTGATGACAATGGATATACAGTAGTTGTGTTTTATACAGTCTAGTGTGTGTGTGTTTTCACGGCACATACATAATGTATACATTTTAACCAAACCTGAGCTCTGGCCGACCTATACATATACATATACTATACATATACTATACATATACTATACATATTATATTATACATGTACTATATATATTATACTATACATATACTATACATATTATACTATACATATACTATACATATACTATACATATACTATACATATACTATACATATACTATACATATACTATACATATACTATACATATACTATACATATACTATACATATACTATACATATACTATACATACTATAATATACATTTTCCTGATGGACATACAAACTGAGGTGGGATAATTAATGAATGTTCAAAATGAGAGGAAAACCTGTACAACATTTTTATCATTATTAGGTATGTACAGTTGGCCACACATGAAGCTGGTACGCCTCGTTACTTGTGAGGGGCTTGGCTACAAAAGAAAGGGAAAGGGAAAAAAAAAAGATGTAGTTTGTTGACAGGCAGACAGTAAAATATTATTACTGTCTGCTTGTCAACAAACTATAACTTTTGCTCACTTTCCTTTCTGTTGTAGGTATCTCACAAGTAGCGAGGCGTACCAGATTCATGTGTGGGCAACTGTACATTCGTGGTTAATAATAATAATCCATATAGGGGTAAATCACATAAAAGTTTGACAATTTCCCTCTGTTCCTTAGCTGAAAAAATCTCCAATAAATAGATGAAGTGCCATCGTATAAGGAGGTAATACACTCTTGGTAAATATGGAGTAAACGATTACTACAAATATTTCCAGGCAACAGAACACCATTATTTATGTTTATCTGGTCCTGTTTCCTGGCATACTTTGGAGGAATCAAGGCACTCCAATGTACCAAAAGTGTATTACCTCCCTTAATTTACTACAAGCACCTATGCATTGAGGGGTAGACAGGTCATAGGATCACTGGGGAGAATTATGAAGGGTAGAAGTGTGAGTATGGAAGTGAAAAAGGGGACTACGAAATAGTATAATCCTGCCAACACTGACATATGCGTCGGAGATGTGGACATGGAGTAGGGCTCTTCAGTCTAGAATAGGTGCTGTGGAAATAGAGAAAGTAATGAGTGTATATGAGAGATGTGGTATTTGTGAAAAGGCAATTGGTATTGTATTGTGTGTGTGTGTGTGTGTGTGTGTGTGTGTGTGTGTGTGTGTGTGAAAAGGCAATTGGTATTGAGTGTGGAGTGGTTGAGAGAGTGAAGTATAATACACTGAGATGGTTTGAACATGTAGAGAGAATGCAAGGTGAGGAGTTTGTAAAGAAGGTGTATGGAAGTGAAGTTGTGGCACCTGGTGTGAGAGGCAGACCACCGGTTAGATGGCAGAACAGAGTGGAAGAGTATGTGTGAGAGAGAAGTGTGAGGGGGGGAGGGAGGATGGAGCAAGGAAGGAGAGAGTGTTGGAACAGGGAAAACTGGAGACTCTTCTGCCGTGGCCACTCCCTTGGAGGCAGTTCCTGGAGGTAATGAGGCGTCAGAGTTACAGTATAGATAGAACAATGGTCGCACCAGCCCATAGCCTCATGCAGTACAATAAAAAAACAATATTAGGTGATAACTGATAACACAAGTGGTATAATAGTGACAGGGAATAGTTACGGGACATTGATGGGAGTTGAGGTACAGCCACAATCAAATATCCACTGACACTTTCCTTCCATCATAGTAAATATTTTAGTAATAAGAACAACACATTTATGATTTTGCAGCGCTTTATATTAATGATTGAAGGGGTTGAGTTTGGTGATGTATGGTTATATTTTGAAATGATACTGATTTATTTTCATGATGGAATGAAAGTGTCATTGGTTATTATATTGTGGCTGTACTTGGGACATAAGTATATATACTGGGAACACTAATGGCAAGCAAGGACACGGCTCAATAATTGTACTAATTATTTACACATGTGATATATTGTCCTATTATTCATATTTGTCTGGGCTATGCTAGGTATTTCTATTATAATATTATACAGTACTGTACTGCTGGTAGCATAAATATGCATCCATCTCATGTACTTAATATTACTAATATGACCAGATAGTTGCATTCTGAACCCGTTTTTATTCCACCAACATACGTAATTTACCATATGAGAACTATATATGTCATCTCTACATTAAAATTGTATTACATCATCACTATACCTAATACATACATAGGTGGAAATGAAGTGAACTTTTGCTGCCGACTGTACACTACAGTAGTATAAAGTACTGTACTAGTGATTGTCATGAATGTAATAAGTTATCATGTAAGTGATTTAAGCCATGTAGTATCCAGTACTCTATATTGATGACTTTAGGAATAGTAGCATTGAATTGTAACCAACTCACCCTTGTGATGGTTGTAGCTTGGCTGTCACCTCACAAACCCAACCTTCTTCACCTTCCTTCACGTTAGAGAGGATGAGAGACACACCAGGCTTCTTAAAGACAGTAGTCACATCAGGTAGTGGGTTGGTGATGGCCTCTGTTGACACTTTTGTTGTCACATGTACCTCTGTTACATAAAATAGAATAGTTATATTTATTTTGTTGTCACTTTGTCCTCATAATCACCTGTTGCAAGTATCCAGCCTAGTTTATCCATAAAGTTTCCCTTATAGACTGATGATCATATTACCCAACCATAAATAACCACTCGGTCTTGTCTTGCTTTATGAAATGGAAATCAATGTTGTAAAATCAAGGTGTCCTAATAAGGTACTGTAGTAAACAATGCTTTAAATATATATATATATATATATATATATATATATATATATATATATATATATATATATATATATATATATATATATATATATATATATATATATATATATATATATATATATATATATCCTAGTCACTAGGTATACAATAAAAAGGTAATAAAATGTTCCAAAACAATAAAAGATAACAAGCTTATCACTGGTTACGAAACAAAAAATCTGATATAGAGAGAGTAGAACATATAGTAAAAGGTGAAGGAGAATATACCCGAGGTAACGGTTGAAAATATCGGAGTGAAGGAAGAATAAAATATTGTAGTGAAAGGAATAATAATAAAATATTGTAGTGAAAGGAATAATAATAAAATATTGTAGTGAAAGGAATAATAATAAGGTAATGAATAAACTTAGATAATGGATGGAAGTATAATAACCAAGATGTTGTAGATGCATTTGTTGTGTCATTAGAAGAGGAAGCATTGATCTGGCCTGGTTGTCTTCAGAGATGGCTATCATGAGTTCCTTCAGTGATGCTGGCAGCCTGTCCAGTTCCACAGTACCATGACCTCTGAACACCCTCAGACTGTCACTGTGTTAATTATAATATAATATATCATATTAATAAATGCATATTTAGTACCATGATTATTCTCAAAGCTTCATTTCTGATAATTATGTACCGGGACATATGATTGTTGAATAAATTCTGGACTGGATATATATTATTTTTGTATAAGGACTTTGGATTGTCAATAAGCATAAAATTTTCCTTCACACACATACAAACATATCTTAGCTACATGACACCACTGTTCATAACGGCTATGAGTAGTTTAAGATTAATTGAGCTGTTTTCAATCATATGATACCCTGAAATTATCTGAAACATATGCAGACATCCATTAACTTGAAACAGGAGCTGAGGTTATTGGTATGAAAAATGAAAAGTATCTACAACTGCAAAGCATATGGCTAGTTGATCATTAGTAGAGTATGTAACTCAGTAGGTTGGCTGGACAACACTCACCAGGAAAGAAGGTTACGAAGTTGAGAAGTTGAGTTGTTAGGATGGTACCAATGATGCCATAGTTCTACTCTGGTACATGTGTGATTAGTTAGAGCAGGAAGTAGTGGAGTTGGGTCACTTCTGATATCAACTATCACTCGTGCTGGACACAGAAGAGGCAGAAGTATTGAATACACTGCAGCTCTTGTTTCTTTCACCACTATACCATCTTGAATTGGGAAGCATCTAGCGACGGCTTTGAGGAAAACTTCTGATATCTTAACTTCCTCTAAGATGTCCAGCCAGGCATTCTGACTAGATTCTCCAGCCTTCTCAATCAGCTCGACTATCTCCCATATCAAACCTTCAGAGGGATTGCTTATTTCCAAGTCCAACAAGCCTGCCAGATGTTTGAACATATTCAAGTAAAATTTAAAATTTTCAATCTTTACTCCCAAAGTATTCTCCATTGTTGCTATTATGGTGTTTTTTGGGTGCTTTTGGAAGGTCTTCAATATGTGTAATGCTGCATAATTTTCCTGCAATCCCTTGTGAGCGATTGAATACTGTTCTAGAATGGTACCATGTTCTGATGTGGTTTTTAAAGTGAGGAAGGCTCCCAAGACTTCAAGAGGTGGAAGCTTCAGTCTGCGACAAACAGACCTAAGATCATTAATAATAGGTTTATCCAAATATAATATGTTGTCAGACAGTGTTAGGAATGTCTTCTGGTAGAATTCTAGTAACCATTCCTCAATTTTATCTTCTCTTTCCCATTTGTCATCGTTTTTTGTCAAGTTATGCATGACTAACCTATCATCTAATTTATCTTTAAGCATCTGGTGAGTGTGATAGTAGAGTTCAGTTTGGGAGCTTACATCAGTCACTTTAGCTGGTTGGAAATGAAACAACCAAGCAAGTATGGCCAAGTTCAGGGGCACATTGTAATGTTCCTTATGTTTCTCTCTTTCTACCTTGTCCACCAGTTCCTGGCCACTCTCTTTACTACCCATCACTCTCTTGATCTCTTGAAAGTACTTTTCCATAAAGTCTGCTCTTAGATCCACTGGGATGCCAGTCAGTTCCATCACATTCTTTTCATATTCAGAAGGGACAATTTGTATAAAATCTACAAGATGTTCTGGTCTAGTTGTGCACAGAATAGTACTGTTATTGGAATGTTTCAGATGAAGCAGTACGTCTTCAATCAATTCGCGTGATTTAGAATTTCTTTCGTCATACCCATCAATGATAATGAGGAGACGACACTCTTTGGTAAGACATGGGAGAAGGTTTCTGTATTTACAGAAAGTCTTATTCATGTAGTGTTTCAGCAGGTCTTCAAATGAGGTGAGGTGGGAATCCCGACAATTTATTTTCAACACCAAATCATAATAGTCCAAACCTTCAATGGTTCTCTTATCACTTTCTTCCTTAGTGTCTCTCACACTATCCAGCCATTCATTAACCATTAACATTGTTAGGGTAGTTTTACCCATTCCAGCTGGTCCCTCCAGTATTAACATTTGAGGCTTGGGAGTGCCTTCATGTTGTTTATCTTCCTCCTCTTCTTCCTGTTGCTCTTCCTCATTGCCTTCATGTTGTTTATCTTCCTCCTCTTCTTCCTGTTGCTCTTCCTCATTGCCTTCATGTTGTTTATCTTCCTCCTCTTCTTCCTGTTGCTCTTCCTCATTGCCTTCATGTTGTTTATCTTCCTCCTCTTCTTCCTGTTGCTCTTCCTCATTGCCTTCATGTTGTTTATCTTCCTCCTCTTCTTCCTGTTGCTCTTCCTCATTGCCTTCATGTTGTTTATCTTCCTCCTCTTCTTCCTGTTGCTCTTCCTCCTCCTCCTCCTTATCCTTAGCTTTAGCCTGGATCCATGTTAATAATTTTCTATAGTCCATATGAGTCTGAGATGTTTGTTCCTTACCCTTTACCATCTTTATTCTTGTAAATATGTTCTGAATTTTAAGGCACATTTCTTTGCTATCACAAGATTTAACAAAATCCAACAAAGTTACAACATTATGAACATTAAGTTTTTCCTTGAGCTCATCGGCTGCGTCTGGGATAAACATCTGCATCAACATGGGTAGAGAGTGTTTCTGCAATTCATCTATACCAAGTCTCTCATCCCTAATATTGTCTATATCCTTGTCCACTTTCTCTTTGTATTGGTTACATTCAGAAAGGGACATCAGGTGCACATATCTGTGCTGAGTATTAATGAGAGTATTATGAATTATTTCACGCAGCTTTACTACTTTCTCCAAGAACTGTGACTCGTTTAATTTTAGAGTTTCATGCATTACATCATTACGTTCCTTTTTTATCAAGAATAGGCAATTTTCTAATTCAGTGCCCTCATTTATCCAGACAGGATCCTTTTGTGGTGCCACACCCACACATCCTAACTTGATGCATGGATGAAGGAGGGCTATATCAAAGCCTTTGCCATCAAGGTCTTTCCTAATCTTCTTCTTCTGTTGCGCATTAAATATTCCTTGATCTCCAGGTTTATAATTTGGTGGAGTAAGTGGTTGAACATTGTATATTGGCTGTGTGATGCCAGCAGTACTGTGTTCCAGGCCACAGGCAGTAGAAGGTTGAGGCAGATCTTTAAGATATTCAATAAAGTTTTTATCAGGTGGTTTCATTTGGGTTCCCAAGCATAAAATATGATACATACATGGCTGAAGTACAAACCAATGCATCTTTATCAGCTTAAGGCCATAATACTCACTGGGTTGGTCTGTCATGGAAGGTGTTCCTTGATGATCAATAGATTGACTGGCAGTGATGGCAGGTCCTGGTGTGTTGGTGGGTGGACTGGCAGTGATGGCAGGTCCTGGTGTGTTGGTGGGTGGACTGGCAGTGATGGCAGGTTCTGGTGTGTTGGTGGGTGGACTGGCAGTGATGGCAGGTTCTGGTGTGTTGGTGGGTGGACTGGCAGTGATGGCAGGTTCTGGTGTGTTGGTGGGTGGACTGGCAGTGATGGCAGGTCCTGGTGGGTACATCTTCACTATGGGTAGCAGTACATCTTCACTTTGGTATCGTTGTTTGATCTGGTCCACATGAACCAGGACTTGCTGAATGAGTTGGTCACACTGGCTGGTGGTCATATACTCTTGGTATCTCAACTGTGCAGCATTGAGGGTATCGATACATGTCTGACACATCTCATCCACCGTGTGTAGGAACACTAGCAGACCCATTTCGAAAGATGAATTCCACTGACTCTTTACTCTATATAAATAGTTCTCCAGCTGTGTACCTCCATAATCTGTCCATACACGGTCATCAAATGGAGCCAAGCCCTCACAACCATATTTGATGCATTTGAAAAGCAGTGATATATCCCATTTACTACCATCTAGATTTTCACTCATTATCTTTTTATCTTCGCTTGTGAATATTTTCCGATTTTTTGATGAAGTAAATTCATTAGAAAAAGATTGAAAATAAGTAAGGAAGTCTTGTTGTTTCTTTGGGGTCCCAATGCAGAGAATTTGATATAATAAAGGCTGGTATATTGTATGGATTATTTCAATTATTTCAATCAAAATGGGTTCACGAAGATCTCCAGATATGACGTGGTCCACACCTTTATGAACATTCTGAATGAGTTCGTTGCTATAGGTTGTTGACTTTCCATATCTTAGTGAAGCCTCCAGTATAATGTCAACAAGTGTCTCACGTACCCTTTGCATTATGTTCTTGAATTCAGATTTATTTATTGCACTTGCCTGGTGGACGACTTTATTACGTAGCTGTTTAAGCATATATAATGAACTTTCTATTCCTGCACCGTCACTGGACCAGGCAGGGTCTTTGAATGGTGCCACATGTATACAAGCAAGTCTGATGGCAAGAAACAGCATTGGTATATTCCATTTACTACCATCTGGATTTTCTCTCATTAATTCTTTCTGTTTTGGGGATAACATGCGACGGGCATATCTATCGGGGTGGAAGTTTACTGCAGTAGTAGTGGGAAGGTGATTTAGGTATGTAAAGATATCCTCTTGTGGAGATTTTTGTGGAGTTCCTAAGCGGAAAACAATATATACAACTGGTTGAGCTATGGCATGAATCGTATATATTAATTTATTGTCATAATCCATGTTGGGTTGGTTTGTTGTGGAAGATGTTCCTTTCCTATTGGTAGATTGACTTGCAATGTTGGGTTGGTTTGTTGTGGAAGATGTTCCTTGCATATTGCTAGATTGACTTGCAATGTTGGGTTGGTTTGTTGTGGAAGATGTTCCTTTCCTATTGGTAGACAATCTCTTCCTCATGATGTTAAAGGCACCAAGCAGTCAATACCATAAGAAGATATGCCTGTAGATATAGTTCTTGACTTAATCAGCACCATCAGCCACATGACATTACCATCAGTTTCACCTGTAAGCCAAGATACAAAATATAATGGACCAAAAAATTTACACTAAAGTCTCTTTTCTACAAAAATGGCTCCATATATATTTGTTTTGGTTTGATTCTTCTTTGATTGTACCAAAACTATACTCTCCCCCCAAATATTAACACTATTAGTTACTCTTGACTAGTAATGCTGTCCAAATCACTAGAATTATTCCTTTAGGTTTGTATATATTTAGATTCTTATCCTTATCTGATGCAGGTTCCTGATATCTGAAGTTAGTTATATGATCTTATTCTATTCTATTATATTATATTATATTTGGTGATTTAAAAGCAGAAATACTTACACTTTGTGAGATGAGAACAAGTAAAGCAAATTTGCTAATATATTTGGTCGTATCCAATTATCTATTTATAGCTCTGGGCCCGTATTTACAAAAGCAAAGTTTACTCTTTAACTTAAAATTTTATTCGTAAGCATTCATTCATGGCAAGGACTATAGTACCCAACATAGCTTCGAAATTATAATATAAGCTCATACTAACAGAATAAGAAACCATTCACTGCTTCGAAATCATAATATAAGCTCATACTAACAGAATAACAAACCATTCACTGCTTCGAAATCATAATATAAGCTCATACCAACAGAATAACAAACCATTCACTGCTTCGAAATCATAATATAAGCTCATACCAACAGAATAGCAAACCATTCACTGCTTCGTAATCATAATATAAGCTCATACCAACAGAATAACAAACCATTCACTGCTTCGAAATGAGCCTGAACAACTATGGTGCAACTATGGTCACTGCAAAAGTCTTCCCCTTCCATTCCCCTTTCTATCTCTCATGTACCCCTACACTCTGTTCATCCACTTGACTGGTGGTCTGCCTCTCATTCCAAGTTCCTCCACCTCCTTTGTGACCTCTCCAAGCACGAACTTCCTTCTCATTCAGACATACTATATCTGTCATATACATTTTCATTACTTTCCCCATCCCACATTGTCATTCCGTATGTTCCTCTTAGGTAACTAATCTCCACTTCATCTACAGGTATTCTAGACTGTTGTGTCCAGTTCCATGTCCATGTCTTTAATGCATATGTTAGTGTTGGCAGGACTATACTATTACTCAGTTCTCTTATTACCTCTATGCTCATACTTCCATCCTTCATGATTCTCCCTAGAGAGCCTATGACCTTCCTACCTCGCACTGCTCTCTATTTTGGGGGGTGTACTGATAGTGAACACAATGAAGTAAATATTATCTTCACTATTTTTAAGCCATTACATAATTTTGAAAACACAATAAAATTGCAAGATATTTATTTTTTGCGCTCAAACTATTGCTATGAAGTTGATGAAATGTTTCATACATATGCATCACATACCCAAACACGTTGTGGAGAAACCATATTAGTGATTCAAGTCGACACATTAAGGCCTTAAGCTTACAGACAACATAATAATGAAAATGACTCCTGATTCTTATAGCCTGTCAAGCTGAGATAAAGAGCAGGAAATCATTGATTCTAAAACAAATATAACCGCTCCTCATTGTAAGGTTATAATGCTCTTGTGCAGGCCTATTGGTAATGACAATATGATACTGTACTTACTGTACAGTACTTATACAGTAGTTCATTATTTTGTAGTTTTAACTCTGGGCCCGGATACTCAAAGTTCGCCTTAAGCTACGGCGTCTTACAGCTCTAAGGTACAGCTCCGGACAAAACTCTCTCGACTTGGTTGGCAGCATTTGGCAACTCTGAATCTTGAGAGAAGCACAAACTACTGTACACTGGCTCTAAGTATACTATCATACATACATACACAGGTCCTCCCACTGATAGCACACATACACACACACTGAATATTTAGATTTAGTGAAGAGTCGCCCCTAACTCCAACCCCCATCACCCTATTAGATGCCAAATGCTGCTATACGAGTCGAGAGAGTTTTGTCCGGAGCTGTACTTTAAGTTACGCGCGCCTGTGGCGCCTCAGCTTGTGGCGTTGTGTCCCATACTCAAAATTTTACTATGGCGCCGTAGTGAGGAACGTTTGTCGTAAGTCCCACTAAGGTGCCTTTGTCGCCTGTGTCACGGGACTTCAGCTCAGCCAATGAGAGAAACGGACAGAAGCACCTCTTAGGAATAGTTAGCCAATCACATACGACTTGGTGCATCAGCTGAAGGTAAACAAATAACACATCGCAAGCTGCCACTGTACCACAACATAAGCTTCTAATTTACAAGCTTCTAATATTTACACGCTTTTATCATCTATGGAACATATATTGCATAATATATTATATGGACATATAGACAATATGAAATTTCACACTACTCACCAAGTAAATCGTTATATATTTGATTAATGATAAAAATCATACAAACAAAATATATAAAATTTATATCACAAATTATTCAGACAGTACTATCATGTACTTATGGGATACATAAAGGAAAGGGTAATTTCTTTACACACTTTATTGTTGTAGCAAACTGTTTTAAATTTGTAATTTACTTATACCTTCATATTTTGCCCTTTGTCATCCTCTGTGGATATATTTCAACATCATAGCAGTATTCAGTCTGCATTTCTACCGCACGTAGAGTATATTTCCTCATAGCAGACTAAATTTCCTCACATTGGTAACGCTGCATTTCGGCTCCCACAGATAGGTAGGGTTGTGTAAACGATAATTTTCGCCCTATTTCCGCGTCGGCCAGCGTTAAGGCCCCCGCTACAGGCGCTTAACTTAACCCTTAACGTCCGGACCGCGGTCATAGACGGCCCCAGGAAGCGGCCGGGTCGTGTCTTACACCCCTGCCATGTGGTGACCGGACGGGATGAAGCACCGCTATTGCCAATGTCGGCATTTGCGAGCCCAATTTGGCGGGGTTTTTTTTACTTGGCTATACTTCACCACCATCCCTACAAATCACCATCGTCAGTCAGTGTGTTACTGACTGTAAACATGGTTGGATGTGGATTAGATTTCTCGTGCGTGTCCGATTCTGTGGTGCGCCATGCTTACTTACAACACTGACTGCCACCCGCGCGGGCCGCGTTCAGTTGTCGTCAGAGCCACTCCACCTAAGCGAACGCAGCCGCGCTCACACGAGAAAGTACCCTTCATTCCTCACTTAATTTCTCGGCAACGGAGAGTTGTAGAGAGCTGAGGTTGGTTTTATTGGAAAGAGGAAGAGTTGATGGTGCTAACAAGACCAAATTTAAGTTGTTCAGTATCGTAGTTTAGACGTACAGAGTAAGTGGAATAGAGCGATTTTGGAAAAATCGGCCAAAAGCGCCTGGCCAGGCAGTAGGGAAAGTAAGATTAGCCCCGGACTGACAAAATGGCTATCCATAGTTATCCCGTCGCGGAGGGGTTAAGGCACCGTAACTCAAAGCAATATGGCGGCACCCATGTTTTGAGTATGGGACATTTTGGCTGCTGGGTCAGAGGCCGCCTTAAGCTAAGGTACCTTAGGGCTTATGGTGCCTTAAGTGGTTTTGAGTATCCCCCCATGGTCTGTAAAATCTGTGTGGCTATCCATTTCTTGAATTATAGGCTACATCAGGATACTTTAGAGCAGTGGCTCCCAAACTTTTTCTGGTCGTTACCCGCTTTTCATACCTGATCCTTGTCCATGCCCCCCCCCCCCCCCCACAACCATAAACCGTTAACTGAATAATATGAACTTCCTTGCTGATACGTAAGATTCAAGACCAGAGGTTATGATACAGAATACACAGCTTAGGAAGCCTTAGATTAGAATTATGTTGAGTTAAAATGATCTTGCTTCCTTAATACATCCCCATGTCTTGTTTTATGTCAACAACACAGAATCATATAAAAAAGGACGTATTACTCATGTGTCTGACAGCAAGGCATTGCACAAACCTGTACTGAACCTGTAAGTTCCCTCCACTGGCTACCTACCCGCTAAACTCCTTTGGTTTTATTTATGCATAGCCTCAGATTATGGCCCCCTACATTTTTCTATATGGCCCCCCAGGGGGCCATGGTCCCCAGTTTGGGAACCACTGCTTTAGAGAAACAACATTGTAGATATCATAAACATGTAATAATTACTCATTTTAGATACACTCGACCCTCTATTTAATGGATTTCGGATTTAACGGACACAAACATAATTTGGAAATTAGTCTAACCTAACCTGACCTAACCTAACCTAGACCACGGCAAACTACCGGGATATAACTGGTGTAAATTATTATAAAGTGACTGGGGCAAATTCCTGGGATCTAGCTGGATGTGGTAACACTGCACGGCCCTAGCCAAGAACACAGTACTTCTGTAATAATACTAAAAATACCTTTTTGTAGTCGAAGTGATACATGATTAGTGTTCAAGTTATAGCTCATGGGCAGCATAATACACTGGGGTTATGCAGGGTAATTAGGGATCCAGGGTATCAGTGCTTGTCTGGTATGTATGGTATTTTAAGTTGTGGCTGCCTCTAGTGGATCGTATACTTGTAGGGTGTAGATATGTGTCTTTGTCTATGTCAACTAACTTGTTTGTGATTTAACTAACTTGTTTGTGATTTTGTATATCATCTGTTGTTTGTGATTTTGTATATCATCTGTTGTTTGTGTATTTGTTTTCGTGTTGCCAATGGGTCTAGTGTTGTGTCTTGTTTAAGCAAAGTGACTGATGCAGTGTGTCTGTTATTACGTCTGGCCCATCTTGCAGTTTTGTTTTGTATGGACTCTAATTTATTGATATTATTGTAAGTATGTGGGTCCCAGACGGTCTCTGATATTGGCCGAACGAAAGTGTTATAAGCGATAATTTTGATGTCTGTGTTACACCTGCTGAGGTTCCTGGACAAGAACCCCAGGACCCTACTAGCTTTGGTCCTGACACTAACTATGTGTGTGTTCCACCTCATGTCCGCTGAGATGTGGATGCCAAAGTATTTGTGGGAAGTGACTGTGTTGAGGTTGGTGTTGTGTAGGTGATATGTATATGGAATGGGATTATGAGCACGGGTAAAACGGATGTGATGGCATTTGTCTGGTCTAAATGTCATCTGCCACTTGACTTCCCAGTCTTCAAGTGCAGTTAGGTCGTCCTGTAGTCGAAGGCAGTCATTCCTATATTTAATTAGTCTGTAAACTAAGCTATCGTCTGCAAAGAGTCTAGTGGTAGAGGAAAGTGAGAGTTGGAGGTCATTAATGTATGAAAGGAAGAAAAGGGGGCCCAGGACAGTGCCCTGGGGTACCCTAGAGGTCACAGGAACAGGTGGAGACTGACTACCATCAAGAACTACACGTTGCTTTCTGGTAGTCAAGAACGTTCTAATCCAGTGAAGAAGTTGTCCCTGTATGCCATAGAATTCTAACTTGTGTAGCAGTCTTTGGTGATTGACTTTGTCGAAGGCTTTGGCAAAGTCTAATCCTATGGCGTCAACTTGTCTAATATTTGTATCATTGAGGGACTGCAAGATGTCATGAGTAGTTACCAGTAGCTGCGTCTCACACTAGCATTTAGGCTGAAAACCGTGTTGATTGTCAGTCAGTATAATTTGCCTATCAAAATGGTCCATTATATGTCTGTGAATTATGTGCCCTAAATTCTTGCAGGGGACTGAGGTAAGTGAAATGGGTCTATAATTAATGGGAAGGATTCTGTCTCCGGATTTAAACATTGGGGTCACATTTGCCAAAAGCCAGTCTTGAGGGAGTTCACCGGTCTGTAAAGTCTGTGTTTCGGGGAATATGTGTGATATGCTGTATTTATAACACTTACGAATTCCTCTGAATTTGTGGTAATCTCGGGAAGGAAGTTTTGCTTGTTATTGAATGATCGTCATCTGCCAGTTTTCAGTTAATAGGTAGGATATACTGCATTTCTCAAAATAATGCACATTTTCTGGAGTAAGCACGTCACCCAAAACGATCAAAGGTGAAATAGAGGAGCTGAGATGAGTATAATGTTATCCTTATTATTAGTCTGACTCTCACCCCAGCACCCACCCACCCCCCTCCCCCTCCCCCTCCTCCCATCACTTGAATATTTTATTGTTTAATTTTATAACAATACTTTGCCGTACGAAGTAATTATAACAACATCATGTATGCAGTATAACAAAATTATAAGGTCCTGGAGTGGCGGCGTCTTCGTCATGGGACCACCCCCCAACTGGAAGACCCTGCCGACCGGCGGGACGAGCCCATAATGGAGCAAGTTTCCGCCGGATGGAGAGGAGGCGCCCAGTGGGGGCCAAACCGTCACAACCAACCCCTGCTCCATTCTGGGGCACGAGAACCTGGGAGTTCATGACCATCAAAAACGAATGCATGCAAAGACTTAAAGCCCTCAGATCACTTGCCAGCACAACATTTGGACACAACAAAGAATCCACAATCACAGTATACAAACAATATATTCGATCAGTGATGGACTATGCAAGCCCTGCCTAGCTGGGCTTCAAACCTTGCTGAGACTCATCACAACACCCTACAGACCATACAGAACAGAGCCCTAAAGACAATCACAGGCTGCACAGCTACCACACCTACAGACCACCTACACCATGAAACCAAAGTCCTCAAAATCAAGGACCATCTTGACATGAGAGGCACACGAACACATGCTGCAGCCTCCACAAACCCACAACATCCACTACACTACATGGCACAACACCCACACACCAAGGAACATCAAAACAACACCTACTATGCATTTCAGGCCCTGCGAATCACGGTTTTTCGTGATTATCAGCCAAATTATTGTTTAATAGGATTGGTACTTTGGCACATCAACTTCCATAATACAGGTGGTAGAATCACTCTGCTGCTCAAGTGGAAGAGAAACTGAATCTTTTAAAGTCATAACATCCGAGGCATCCACATTCACTTCACGCCCCTCCAATTTTCCCGAAGGAAAATTGCGAGGGTAAATATTTGTTGAATCAAGAGATTCATCATAGCCACGAGAACGCTTCTGGTGAAATTGAGAGGAACTATGGATGAGTTCTCAGAGACAGCTGCCTTGCAAGGAGGAACATCTATGGAGTCAAGTGTCTCAGTGGAACCACGAAGGCGTCTCTGTTGCTATTTAGTTGACTTAAGTTTCGTTTTTAGAGAACGTGTGGCAGCGTGAACCTTTACCACATGGATACCTTTAGCAAAAGTCTGAGAATTGTCATCAGTTGAAGGGTCACCAGAATGAGTGTTTGATACAGTTTCCAAGACAGAGAAACTATTATGTAGTAAAACCTAAGTAAAGTTCTCACTAGAGCAAGAAGCAGCTACGTTTTCAGCGAGTTCAGTGGGTGTTGCAACCGATATAGGGCAATGGGAGCAGGCGTATGTCTTCACACCACCATCCTTCTGTCGCCTGAAGTTGAGTTGCCTTCTGGCACTACCAATGCTGATGAATTGAGTATTAGCCAAGTGGAGGATATCCTGTTCAAGGAGGTACATCTTGCATTGGCGAGAACGCAAGGGGTGAGCATCTCTGCTGTAAAAACAGTAACTCTCTGACTGACACTCAGAAGTAGTATGTGAGTCAAGAGCAGAACAATTACTACACCAAGAACGATTGTTGCAGTTCCTCCTCCCATGACCAAACTCATAACAGCAGAAACACTGTAAGGGACGCTCAAAAAAAGGCTTCACCTCAAAAGAGGTGGGGTTAATGTTAATGCGATCTGGGATATACATTATACAAGCCATAGAAAGTGAGGACGATCAATATTTTTACTGCCTTTCATCTTTGTTACTCGTTGGACATTGTCTGGGCACATAGCAGGAATGTCCTCTTCTGAGAATTCATATAGGTCTTCATTATATATACGCCCCTTGCTATAATTGAATGTTCGGTGTGGTTTGATGGATTCAAACATGCTATCAGAAGGACAGGGGAAATTGAGGAGCATGATGGCCTGTGTAAGATCTTTGGCTCTGATTAAAACGCCCTTACCGTATTTTATATGTGGCCCATTGATAGTTATCCAATTTGTTTCTCCAGATATCTAGAAGCATGGATGAGGTTACCACGTCCCTTCCTGTAGTAAGCCACAAACCAAAAGGGTGTAGAAACCCGAGGCTCCTTGGGTACATGCTCTACACAGTCATCGAAGATGTTAGGGCAGTGGTCATTGTCACTGTCAACTACATTGGTGAAGTGCATCATCTGAACCTTAGTAACAGTGAGTATTCCCCACAGTCAGATAATCTTTTTCATCAAAAGCTGCTTTGGCAGCAGCATTTGTATTAAAAGTAATATAGCATCAATTAGATCTACAGTCACTATCATAGGTGTTTCGGATACAAAGAACCACTGCAAAACACTTAAAACATTATTGGATGCAAGCATACTGTATTAATCAACATTAACATGTTGGGGCTGTTCGTCCAGACAGCTTGAGGAACTTCAATAACGTTAACATGTCCAAACTGCTTACAGTGTTTGTCGACACGACACCTAACCTGCTCTGGTCGACCACTGCTCGAGGAAGAGAAATTGGCTTTTCGTTATCCATATAACATTATTAATACTGAAATGGCCCCAGGAGCCAAGAGCTACTAACTACCAGGCAGATGAAGGAACCAAGAGCTGGTCGACATGGGCGGGATACCTCGTCCCCCAAGGGACCACATAGGTGCTGAGACCCCCTTCCCCAACATCTCCCAGACACTCAACCATCCTACACAGGACGACCCTCTGGCGGGCAGCCTATTGCATGGGAACCATTAGTCTGGTCTCTCACTGGCGACCTTTCTAGCATGGGAAGCTCTCTCTCCCCGAAATTTAGACAGAGCATGAGTCGGAGCTTATTCAAGTCCAGCTCACCAAGTTTCAGAGACAGGCAAGGCAGTTTACGATGGGAGGAGAGAGAACATAAAGGGGGAGGGAGTTTACACTGCTGCATGCAAAGGGATATTGTACCCCGGTGTGCTGGCTGTCCACACAGCAGTACACTTCACTTGAATTTTTAATCCATGTGGGCAGATTTCGTCAAATCCACTAGAAAGTGAACAGATTCTACAACAATCTTTATTCTAGCCCTGTGATACAAGAGTAAGACTTTGTACAGTCGGCCACACTTCTGGCTGTTACAGTCAGTACTACAAACTCCAGGTGTCTAACATTTGCATCCCTGACTTTCTGAATCATAGGCTCGAAGATTCTCAGTGGTGAAGAAGTGAGACGGTGTAGGGGGAGAAAGAGAGAGGGAGAGAAGGGGGAGGGAGGGGGGACCAAACCAGAGAGAAGGAAGGGGGGGAGGAGAAGGGGGGCTATATGGTTATAGTAATCTTTCTCCAAGTAATATAAAAATAAACTTTATTTTTTGAATAAGCTATATATTATATTGGTTACCTTAGATGATATTTTACCCTCCACTCGTTCTGTTCCCCTTACCTCTCTGTCTCCTTCAGCCCCCCTCTCCCCCCCCCCCCCTCTCTCTCTCTCTCTCTCTCTCTCTGGTTCGTCCCTCTCTCCCTCCCCCTTCCCTCCCTCACTTTTCTGTCCCCCCTTCTCTTCCCCCCTTCCTTCTCTCTGGTTTGGTCCCCCCTCCCTCCCCCTTCTCTCCCTCTCTCTTTCTCCCCCTACACCGTCTCACTTCTTCACCACTGAGAATCTTCGAGCCTATGATCCAGAAAGTCAGGGATGCAAACGTTAGACACCTGGAGTTTGTAGTACTGACTGTAACAACCAGAAGTGTGGCCGACTGTACCTGTGATGCAAGTTTTCTGGGACTTTTTCTCGGAGATTTTTGTAACCGCTCTTTCACATTTTTTCATCGTACACACTTCCAATCTCACAACCAGTCTTAAAATTGTCAACTTATTGATATTTGGGGCATCAGGATATCGTATTTGAAACGATCTTCTCACTTGTGCATAAAACCGTGTTGAAAAATATGGTTAAAAAAATAAATAAATGTTGTGCTTGTGAAAACACCCTCGTGCTTCAGCTGAGAACAAAACACTCCTTAGTGTGCACAGGACCCGTCACTCTCCAGGTGGCGTTAGTGTATCAGCAACATTGGTGCTATTTGGTGGAAGAAAACAAATTTACAACCTATTTTCTATTTTGTCAAGACCATGCTATGATGGATAAAGTTTCTTTTGAATCACCCTGTATATGTTAAAATGTATGTGTACTACAGTATAAATCACCTTTAGAAAATACATTTCATAAGAAATGCTGTAATTTCCTTAAAAAATAATAACATTTTTATGTAGGAATACTAATATTTAATACTTTTTCTCTTTTCAAACAGATTTATTTTAAATTCAGTATTTATATTTAAATTTGTAAGATAATTGATAACGCTATTTATTTATATGTCAAATTAAGTTTATCAAAAAATTATACTTCAATGTTACCTATGAAAGGAATCCCAAAATTAAATTAGCCTTTCCTTGTACTACATTAAATGTACAATATTTCTGTTGAGATAATTATTAATAGTGATGAAATTTACTAATGCAAGTATTATTAAGCTAGTTAATTGTATCATAATATTTTACACAATCTTAAATACGGCAATTCAAGTTTCTTTCCGAAAACTTTCCTGAACCAGTGATACACACACACACACACACACACACACACACACACACACACTGTACATGCACAATCTAATCTTGATTTCTCAACTTTCTCTGTCTTCTCTTACTTCCTCAGTTGTGCGTCATCAGTATACAACTATACATATACAAAGACTTTACTTACTTTCGTGTGGCTGAACTTGATATTCTAAATACTTTATCCTCGAGTTTTATCTCTCCCCTTGTTCTCAAACTAAATTTATCTGCGTTGCTGTTCTCTCCCCAAACACACACTACCCACTATGTATTCTTGTGTCAAACTGCTGCAGAAGGTAGATAGGCTATCTTATCAATACCTTATCACAAATGATGACACACACACACACACACACACACACACACACACACACACACACACACACACACTACAGTAAATTGTTAATTAACTGTATATTAAAATATGTGGTTATCGTTCGATTCGTATGTATTGTAATTATAGTTCTGCTATGAAGGATATGTCCTTTATACTTTTGTAAAAGTCTAATGCAAATAAACATTATTCATTTAAATTTTATTCACACACACACACACACACACACACACACACACACACACACACACACAAATAAGTCTCATGTTATTAAGATTGGAAGAAGTGAGAGAAGAATGAACTGCCAGTACAAACTTGGTAATATAATAGTAAATGAAGCAGAGAAAGAAATAGATTTTGGAGGAACTATAAATATGAAATTGCCACCAGATGATCATATAGATGAAAAAGTGAGAAACATGTATACATTGCCAGCAAAATTGAGACTGGCCTTCACTTCTATAGACGAAACAATGGTCAGAAAATAATCACATCCTTTATGAGGCCTACCTTGGTATATGCTGCAATAGTATGGAACCCAAATTTAAAGAAATATATCACTAAATTAGAAAATAAAATATAAATACAAAAAGCAGCATCAAGATGGGTACCAAATTTAAGAGAATTTGCCTATGAGGAAAGACTAGAAAAACTAAAGTTACCAAAACTGGAAGAAAGCTGAAGGAGAGGCAATATGATAATGATGTATAAATGGGTCACGTAAAAAGAAAAGACAGATATAGAGACATAGATAAAGAATATCTACAATGAGAGGTGACACCAAGAAATTGATTAAAAAGAAAGGAAACAAAGATGTATAGAAAAGCAGCTTTCCTAATAAAGTAATGAATCAATGGAGCGCATTTAAAAATAAAAGTGGTGTTTGTCAAAAACATATGTAAATAAAATAAAAAATATGACAATTAGGTTTTATAACACGGGACAATACAAGCTTGACTCAATCCTATAAAGATATAATTAATAAGAACAAATAGATAAGAACACACACACCTACACACAGGAGTAATCACATAAATACACACATAGCCTACCTACAGGGATACTTACAAGCACACACACACACACACACACATATAGAGGGACACTTACACACACATAAGAGTAATCATATACAGGGATACTTACAAGCACACACACACACACACATATAGAGGGACATTTACACACACACACATAATTATACAGTAGTACTTACACACACACATATACAGGGGTACTAAAACACACACATAAACAGGAGTATCTACACACACACACACACACACACACACACACACACAAGGTCTTCGAGACATAAGATGTTTTTTTTCCAACTTCAATACTTCTCTCTCTCTCTCTCTCTCTCTCTCTCTCTCTCTCTCTCTCTCTGTATGTGTGTGTGTCTTGTTACAAATTAGATAAATGGAAGATAAACTCACTTATCAATACCTTATCTCAAGAGCAGACGTATGGTCCTGATTACAGTGTGTGTCTGTGTGTGTGTGTGTGTGTGTACCTAATACCCGGCGTCTATAGTTTAATGAAATATACAGTTCTCATGCTTACAAATTTTTTAAAGCAATTTCCAGGCTTCCAAATGAAACATACACCTAGAAACTTGTATTTATATGAATACTGTCATTTTATGCCTATGGATTTAGTAACCGTTTTAAGGCATTTATTAAACTAAAGCATTATCTAAGATTACTATTAATATAATAACTGAAGAATAACATTAAGATGATATTATGTACTATAACCTCAGCAGCTGAAACATTTGACTCTGGTTTATATATTACTAAATTTTCTGGCTCAATTATCTTGGTAAACTCAAGTCAGGTGTTGCAAAATTTTAGCTAAAGTTGAATATTTTTTCCACTTTCATGAAAATTTAAAACACTGAGTCAGATCTGGCAAAGCTTAGCTCGGATTTCCATTTTTTTTTTATTCATTCATTACTTCTAGTACTGAATAACATACAAATATGCTAAAGTTGTATGTTTTGCACCAAACAAAACATATTCCCAAGTATGTTCAATATGTGGATGGGGGCTATTTCCAAAACAAAGCATTTCCGAAAAAAAATAACCACCAAATAAATCAAACCACACTATAACACACCACAAAAATATATACATTATTTAGGAAGGTGTATTGTCCTATAATACAGTTAGAGAGAAGAGAGGGAGAGGAATAATTTCTGCCATAATAACTAGGTAGATTAAAGAGAGAGAGAGAGAGAGAGAGAGAGAGAGAGAGAGAGAGAGAGAGAGAGAGAGAGAGAGAGAGAGAGAATAACATCTGCCGCAATAATTAGGTGTACACCTGTAGTAAGAGAGAGAGAGAGAGAGAGAGAGAGAGAGAGAGAGAGAGAGAGAGAGAGATTGCCATATCAATTAGATAGTGTATGTGAGAAAGAAGGTACAGTATAATGTGTGTGTATGTATGTGTGTTTGATAAAGAGAGAGAGAGAGAGAGAGAGAGAGAGAGAGAGAGATTGCCATATCAATTAGATAGTGTATGTGAGAAAGAAGGTACAGTATAATGTGTGTGTATGTATGTGTGTTTGATAAAGAGAGAGAGAGAGAGAGAGAGAGAGAGAGAGAGAGAGAGAGAGAGAGAGAGATTGCCATATCAATTAGATAGTGTGTGTGAGAAAGAAGGTACAGTATAATGTGTGTGTATGTATGTGTGTTTGATAAAGAGAGAGGGAGGTATAACTTCGGACATAACAATTCCCCGTTGTCTTTAACTCGAATATTGTGAGAGATCACAAGTGAGTTCAATATGGAAGTTGGACTACTGTAGATTATAATGGGAAAGTTGTATAAATTCTAATATATTCCCTTGATAGTTTATGATACACTATAGGTATACCTTTCATTATGTGGTTGAAAAATAAGAGGAAACACAATTACATGAAATATAAACCTTAAATCAAATTATTATAACTAACCTTATTAATGAAGTTGTCACTGGAATGTTGTGAAGAGACAAGGGTAAGGGACACTAATGGTACTGCTGGTACTTGTATCGTGTTTTGCTAATGTTTTGTGCCTACTGCAATGCAATACCACAAATGTTTGTCTTCTAGATAAATAAAAGGTACGTTACAATTACTATAGTTTACACTTCTCGGTAGTACATGTTTTTTTTTTCTTTTATAATATCACTACTTCTTTGTTCTTGTTAAAATGGTGGTCTGAATTATCAAACTACTTAAAACTGAAGCCAGCACTAAGAGGGAGAATTTCAACACAACTACAGGGCTTGGCGTCTGTACATGTTGTGATTTTAGTAATAATGGTTTGGATATGGGCGAAGGAAGGTTAAATATGATTTGTCAGCATGAATAATACTTCTTAAATTTTATCTATCACAAGTAATGACGTATAGAGTAACCGTACATATCTTAGTAACACCAATGAAATAATACTGACTTAGTGATAAGACAATTCTATTGAAACCAATTGGCTGAAAATGTAACAGGGAGTGGTTTCATACCCATGGGGACCGCCCCAACCACTGAGCAAACTATATGTCTTGCCTCTCTCTCTCTCTCTCTCTCTCTCTCTCTCTCTCTCTCTCTCTCTCTCTCTCTCTCTCTCTCTCTATGGTGTGTGCAGAGGGAAGTAAATAAAAGATAATATCTACAATACATGCTTTAGAGAATAGTTATACACACGAAAAGTAACTCCTACTAATTCACACTTAATCAGTCATGCAGAGGGCACTGAGTACAATAACACTCATACTCAATCACTCACTTATGTGATAAGGAAAAATGTTTGTGTTATCACTCTGTGATAATAGAGCATTGCATTGATGTCCTTATGTCATTCAATCGTGTTTATGTGTTTATATATGACGTGTTTTAAATCTCTGGATAATAATTTAAATTTTATAATCTAGAAATAGCGAGACCTGACTTGATGTGATCAAACTTAATATAATCAGGACTGGAACAGACTACCGGTACTGAACCAGGGAAGACTACCAGGATATGACTGGGGCACACTATAGGATTTTACTGGGGCAGTCTTTTGGGGTCTAACCAAACACACTAAGTTGATCTACCCAGGCCACACTAATAACATCTAACTGGGGAGGACTACCAGATCCTAACTGGTGCTAACTACTGGTACAGACTACGGACAGATTAACATGAGCTACCCAAGGCACAATAATAATACTTATAACTGGGGAAGACTACCGGGACCTAACCGGTGCTAACTACTGGTACAAAGGTGGTGCACAGTACTAGGTCACTTACTCTCTCATTTAGTCACATATAAGAAATGAACTTGTGGGTACAGATAAAGTAATAAAGGATCCATTGTAGGAGATAATTATATTATCGTTGATCAAACACACGTGTAGATAATCTCTCTCTCTCTCTCTCTCTCTCTCTCTCTCTCTCTCTCTCTCTCTCTCTCTCTCAGTAGTGAAAGGAAAAGGAAATATACGAAAGTAATTCTATATAAACATTCGTGACATTAAGTTTACACTTCCTTCGTATACTTACAACAATAACATTCATATTCACATGCTCAGTGATTGTTGAAGAGGGTAGCCAAGTGATTGTCTACTTATCATAATGTGATAGATCAAGAAACAGTGAATCTACACACACACACACACACACACACACATTATATATATACAGGGTGTCCCAGATGTCTGTGCCAAATAGCAGGGGGTGTAATGCTGGCACAGAAGTGAGTGTAAATTACTAAATGACCAATTTGTCAATTCTCATTAGTTTTCGAGTTAAAATTGTCACCTTAAAGGTCTGCCAGGGATGTGTTTAAATCTAGGGATTGTACCATAATATTAAAGAGACATGTGAAATTTCTTAACGACCATAAAGTCTTACGATAGGCAGCAAAGTTGAGAGGTTAATTAGGAATGTGCCAAAAGCTGTAGATTGAACAGTTGCAGCAAATAGTCCTGGAACAGATTTTAAAGGAAACCGTGTTCAAGGACCATTTGCCACGACTATACAGCATATGATAGCATATATTCTTTCTTTAAAAAAACCAAGAGAGATTAAAAGATACAGCATATCGGTGTTGACTAGTTTTTATTGGTTGCTTCAAATACAAGTTTTGTAGGAAACTTTACAAACTTTTGCCACTTTGTTCCAGCAACTCACAGAACAACATCGCTAACTTGTGAGAAGTATTGAAGGAACCAATAAACAAAATAATCAACACTGAACATGCCGTACCTTTTAATCTCTCTTGTTTTATTTTATTTTTACCTGGCTTCACTGATATGTAATTCCATTACGATAAGATTTGAATCTCGCCCATCATTGTCAAAGCCCTTTGGCGTTAGGGTTCATTCAGAGTTGTCCGTTTTCTCTGCACCTTCCCTTCCTGTATGTTCCCACAAAAATCTAATATATGTTTTTTTATTCTTCTGATATTCTTATTTATAGATTTTTTGTAATTCATACAGTGCACTTTCTGCGCTGGAGCCTTTTAGTTCTCTTCATCCATTTGTTTTATCCATGTTAGAGTTGCTGTTTTTAATCAAGCCTCGTGGGTCGGCTACGTCTAATGTCTGCTCTGTTGCAAGATGATGACGATGATGCAGAGCAGATAACTGAGGAGGAGTTGTGCCGTGCTCTCTCCCTGGGTAAAGTTTCTACCCCTGGTGATGATGGTATTATTTATGCTGTGCTGTGCCTACTTCAACAAGTTCCTGGGAACTCTCTACTTCAATTATACAATCTTTGTCTTCGTGATGGTTGTGTACCACGAGCCTGGACCAGCAACACAATAATACCCATCCCTAAGCCCGGCACTGCGAAGTTCAGGCCAATTTCCCTTACTTCCTGTTTTTGTAAGGTTATGGAGAAAATCTTACCTAATCGTCTAATGTACAGACTCCAGGATCGCCTTTCTCCATGGCTGTTTGTTTTCCTTCCCCAGTGGAGCACACACCACTGCCTAGTCGACCAGTACTCTCGCCTTTCCAGAGACAGTGTGGTGGCTTTCATTGACCTTCGAATTGCCTTCGATGTTGCTAATACAGACGTCATTTTGGATCAACTGATTGACTTTGGGATAAAGGGTAATCTATTATGGTGGATTCAGGGCTAACTCTGTAGCAGAACCTCCCATGTGTTTTTCAGTGGTGCGCTCAGTCCTTTGCGCAGTTTTCATCTTGGTACACTTCAAGGGGGTGTTCTCAGTCCGTTGTTATTTAATTCTCTCCCTGATATTCCTGGTACTACAATTATGTGATATGTTGATGATATCTTCTAACACCATAGAGTACTATTGCCTGGCCTGCTCCACTGTCCGACATTTGCTGCCCCGGGGCCTGCCACTTGATGTGGTTTGTTGACACCTGCTGAACCATCAGGTTTTGGAGGAGCTTCTGGTGCGCCATCCTCGTTTTGGTGGATTTAAATAGGACAAAATTTAAATATTTATCTGGATTCTTGTGCTTAATTCTGCTATGTTTTCGTGATGTGTGTGTGTGTGTGTGTGTGTAGTCATAGGAGTCTCAGGAGTCCCGCCTACCCGTATGTATTGTTGTCTGCCGGTGTAGCAGTAGGACACAGCCTGTCTCGGGAACATCTCACTGCGCATGCGTGGAGGTTTGAAGGTGCCAGGCGTACGAGTCACGATGGCAAGAGAGCAGCGTTGCCAATTTAGCAAACATTTACACTTCTTTTAAGAAGATAACGACAGAATAAATGGAAAAGCTTTGTTTGAGCTACACAGTCAAGAAGAGACATAAAATGTAAAGAAATATTGTATGATATGTGGATAATGAGTATAAACAAAGAAAAAAATTAGAATCAGGAGAAATTTCTAACCAACACAGAGAAGAAAGAGGATGACAGGGGGGGCGTTGAAAAGAGTGACATAAGACCCATTAGGGCCTGCTGATGCTAATCTTATTACTGTATACAAGAATATAATATTTAATGTCATCATGAACCAAGTTTGCCCAATAATTCGGCTAGCTACTTAGTGTATTCGCTTGTTTGTTGCAAATGAACAGTGGCCTAAATAGTGAAGGTTGATCAATTAAAAATATTACAGTACATGTACTGGTTATTTGTACATAATTATAGTACAGGCACAATCATCTCATCCTTAAGAATTGAAATAATGGTAAATCTCTACCACTAGTCAAAGATTAGGGAAAATTTAATTCTCTACCGTATTCTATATCCTGTCTCATTATAGGGTGACACTAGAGAGAACCCTTAGTTTCCTCACTTCTTCATCAAGTCATGCTTATTCAACAGAGGTGAAATAAGGTTCCCTACACTGAGGCCATATATTTTTGAACATATCCATATTTAGGAAATAAGGCCAGCAATTGCGACACTGTTTGCATAAGGAAATCATGAACTGAAATGATTAATAGAGGTAAACTGTATATTCAACAAAGTTTGTATTGATATCTTGTATTAAGATATCGGTAACATATATTAAGTTATATACAGTTATGATGTGATGAAGGGAGACATATACGCATTAATGTGGTACACAGATATCGGTAACATTATATTAAGTCATATACAGTGATGATGTGATGAAGGGAGACATATATATTTATTAAATTTAGCTTATCACTGCACATTCTCGTGATTAAGGTATGTGGTACACAGATATCGGTAACATTATATTAAGTCATATACAGCGATGATGTGATGAAAGGAGACATATATATTTATTAAGAGCTTGATATGTTACAAGTACGAATGATAATTGAATGCTTATTGTAGTAAAACGTGATTCTCGTGATCCAGGTATGTGGTACACACTACACAGAGCGGTATAGGGTCTGGTCTGGTGGTACGGAGCAGCACTCATCATGTCCTCCTCGTACACCCACTACTTATTTAGGACATTTTTTCCTTACTCGGGATATTCCAAGCGCTGTTTTTGGTGCCAATCTCTTGCAAATCATATCGAGTTTGCTATTTCATGCATAAATATTGACATAAACGAAATAAGAAATTATAAAATAATTACTGCTGGAGTATTTTTCCCATACTAAAACACATAGGGAGAGACGTCTTATCATAACAAAGGTCGTGTGTTTTGTGTACTATGGCGCGGTATGACATGTTGGGCCCACACGCATGCGCAGTGAGCCTTTCCCGAGACAGACCGTCTCCTACTGCTACTGTTCTTCGCTGATGACGGAATGCTCTTGGCTGGTAGTATAGAGGATGCAGAAAGAGTGATAGAGCAGGTTATAATAACAGGAAGGGAGTGTGGGCTAGAGATCAATAAACAAACGAGTAACATTATCATCTTTAATATGAAACAAAAACCACAGGAGATAGCGAGTATAAAGGTGGGCGATAGGATGAAGTATTTAGGAGTAACAGTTAATGATAGCAAAAACTTCTTTAAAGTCCAGAAAGAAATCATGATAGAAAAGGCAGTGAGAATGTCAAGCATGACATATTCCATAATAGCGAGGTGTTGTTCGAGGTTGTTAATAGGCAAAACATACTGGAAATGCATAGCCCTCCCAGCAATATTGTACGGATCTAATGTAATAGATTTCACCAAACAGGAGATAGTTAAGCTTCAAAGAATAGAGAATAGTGTGTGTAGGAAGATACTCGGGGCACCAAGATATGCACAGGAAACAGCACTTAGAGGAGAAGTAGGAATATCAAGTATGAAGGCAAGAATTATGGAAGGCCAGCTTAAGTATTTACAATATATATTGAGAGGGGAAGGGAACCAGATGCTAGAAAGAGTTTTAGAGGAGATGAGGGGACAAGCCAAACAAAATAGATGGATAAAAGAATTAAGAGAGGACAGAAAAAGGGTAGGTATTAGAGGAGAGAATGTAACAAATGATGAAATAGGAATGAGAGTGAAAAAGTGGGACACAGAAGTTTGGAAGCAAGAGATGCAAGAGAAAGTTAGTTTGAGAATATATAGAGAGTGGAGAAAAGAAATAGGAGGACAAGAGAAGATATATGACAACAGAGAAGAATCAGTTATAATCTTCAAGTGCAGAACCAACAACATGAACCTTGGAGAGAGAAGAAGATACCAGAATGAGAGTACAGCATGCATCATGTGTGGTGAAGAATTAGAAGACTTGAAACACTTCATTCTGCATTGCCCTGCCTATGAAGAGCAAAGATTAAGAAACCCTCAACTACAACGACCTTATCAAGATGACGATGGAATGCTAGGAAAACTTTTATATAATAATGATGAAATAGAAGCCAACAAAATAACAATATATAAATTTTGGAAAATAAGAGAGAAGAAAATCAAAGACTCCGTGTAAAAGACCCAGACCACGGCGAGAACACATCAGGAAGTGCCGATTCTAAGGCAATACTTCCGGAATTCGACTGAACTGAACTGAACTGAACAACCGAGAGGTCCAGGGTTCGAATCCCGGTTGGGTGGAGACAATTTGGGATTGTTTCCTTAAATGTGTAACCCCTGTTCACCTAACAGAGAATAGGTACGGGACGTAAGTCGAGGAGTTGTGACCTCGCTATCTCGGTGCCCCCCCTGGGGGTAAGGGGTCCTTCACATTTGGTGAAAGGGAAGAATATGCCTCACGTATCCTGCGCGTGTTGTAAAAGGCGACTTAAAAGGTTGGGCGGTTGGGCTTGCGACCCTCCCCCGTAAAAAATAGGACTGCAACATAAACAATAAACAATGACTTGCCTCGGATTCGGACTGACCGAGGCAATTCATTGTGGCCACCCCTTCGGGGATTAAGGCATCTGGCAATAGATAGATAGATAGGTTCCTGTAACAGTAAAGAACAAGGGCAAGGGTATGTAGTCTTTTCAACGGCACATATCTTATTTGTTTTATCCTTTGCTCTTGTTCCATGTCTCCTTCTTTAATTAATTAATCTTATTTTTACTTTATTTTATTTTGTTTTATAGAAGTTATATAACGCTATATTTAATCTATAATATATTGCCAGCATCACTGATAACTGTAACTTCTGGCAACACTGACAACAACCTCCCCTGGCCCTGGCAACACTGACATTATGACAACAACAACTGTAAGTACTCAACACCTCATGTTCCATGGTAAAAAAACATTCGTGGTGCATACGATGGCATGGTACCGATACGATGACTCCACATACAAACCAGAGAGCCGTCGTACAGTACCACACCATCGTATACACCACGGATGTTCTTGAATATGGCTTATTTATTGTATTTTTCTTATGTTTCTCCGTGGCCATGTGTCTTCTATAGATAAAATGGACATGTATTATATAAAGAAAAATAATAATTTGGTAGACAAATAATAAATATAATTTGGTAAATATTGAATGAATTACCGGTAGTTATTGTGTACAGTTTTTCTACCTTCATTATTCACTTATATAGACCATTCTAAGACTATTTTCGGTAATAGTCAAGTGTTTGTCCATTATCAGCTTTCGACTCAAGGTTTTCAGATTGCAATGTTTTATAGTGTGTTTTGGTATTATTACAGAATACCTGTAACTGTGTTTTTGGCTATATAGACTTGAGCAGTATTACCATATTAGGCTAGGTCCTGGAAATTTGCCCCAGTCACTTTATGATAGTATATATTGGTTATACCCGGTAGTTTGCCCAGGTTAGGTCCCGGTAGTTTGCCCAGGTTAGGTCCCGGTAGTTTGCCCAGGTTAGGTCCCGGTAGTTTGCCCAGGTTAGGTCCCGGTAGTTTGCCCAGGTTAGGTCCCGGTAGTTTGCCCAGGTTAGGTCCCGGTAGTTTGCCCAGGTTAGGTCCCGGTAGTTTGCCCAGGTTAGGTTTCGGTAGTTTGCCCAGGTTAGGTCCCGGTAGTTTGCCCAGGTTAGGTCCCGGTAGTTTGCCCAGGTTAGGTCCGGTAGTTTGCCCAGGTTAGGTCCCGGTAGTCTGCTGTGGTCTAGGTTAGGTCAGGTCTGGTCAGACTAGTTTTCCAATTATGTTTGTAAACGGGGCATTTCCGAGAGAAACACCATAGATGAAAAGTTTCTTAGAATGGTCCAAAATAGTGGATAATGATACAAATATATACAATATAGTGAACCCAGGTTTTCTGTAAATTTACCCTATTTTCGGTAATAGTCAAGCGTTTGTCCATAATCTCTTTTCGACTCAAAGGTTTTCAGATTGCAATGTTTTAGTGTTTTATTAATGCATTTATTGTTCAAGGCCGTCGCATTTTAATGTTTGGGGAGATACGACCCCACCTGTCCCCCCCCCCCCCCAATCTCCATAAACACTTCATTTTCGCCATATTTAAACTAGATTCGTCGGAAAAACACTACAGAGTATTGAATAGAATTAGTTTATTTAATAGACTGTTTGGTTAAATATATTGTATGCATCGACAAGAGTGGGTTTTATTCACCATACCTTGGCTGCTGTTGTTGTAGTTCCTCAAAATAATGTGTTTAATAGTATGAGGTGTTGTGTTGTTGGTGAGTGTGTTTGTGTGTATTGCAGTCTTCCAAAATGTGTTTAATAGTGTATGTTGCTGTGTTGCATGGATGTGTGTTTGTGTGTATTGCAGTCTTCCATAATGTGTTTAATAGTGTATGTTGCTGTGTTGCATGGATGTGTGTGTGTTGTTGGTGAGTGTGTTTGTGTGTATTACAGTCTTTAATTATGTGTTTAATAGAATGGGGTGTTATATGTTGTCTAATATCAATCAACATTTACAGGTCACACCACCAAGATGGGGGACATATAAATATATACAAGAGATCTACTGAAAGAATCAAGAGTGATGTGATGCAGTACTGTACTTGATGTGTGTCTGAGGTGATGACACTTTCATCACCTCAGCACCCTACACCCCAACACCAACATCACCAGAAAAGGCATCAAGGCTATAAGGCTAAGCAGGGTATGTATATATATGTACAGTGGCCAAAAAAGGTATTGCGTCAACTATTGATACAACATTATATATATTAATGTCCATAATTGTTTGTAGGGATTATAAGTATGTATTACAGAAGGATATGTATATTTCCTTCTGTTATACATGCTTATAGTCCATGTACAAATAGTTGTGGATATTACTAGGGTTAAAGTTCTATCAAGATTTGTTGCAATACCTTTTTTGGCAACTGTACATCAAGTGGGTATATTATAATGTTTGTATGTCTGTCAAGTGAGTATATTATATAGTATATAGTATATATAAGTACTGTACTGTTGGCCACAATAATTTGTACACACACTGTTGTGATTTTCAAGGATTTACAACATATAGAAAATGTCACACTGTTATTGAAATACAATATCAGAATTATTATTAAGTTTGTTATCTTGAAATGTCAGTATGTACAGAAATTGAAATACAATATCATTATTATTATTATTATTAGGTTTGTTATTTTGAATGGTCAGTATATACAGTATTTGTAATAAAACATTATTATTGAGTTTGTTATTTTGGTAATCACTGAGTGACTTTGTAAACCATATTAAAAGTAAAAATAACTTAAATATTGTATTGCCAGTGTGTGTGTGTGTGTTTGTGTGTTGTTTAAGTGGTGGTGATGACAAACCAATACAATATTATCACAAAAGTTAATTTGTTCTTCGTCAGTATTTCAGTTAATTTTATCATTCAATATATTTGGTTTAAGTCTTGGCTAAATTGGACTAATATGGCCTTTCACTTCTCTAGCTGACTTATTGTTTTGTTTTTTAATATTTTACCTTGTGTGTTTACCATCCCACCTCCTCTCTATCCACCTTCCTCCCACCTCCTCTCTATCCACCTTCCTCCCACCTCCTCTCTATCCACTTTCCCACCACCTCTCTATCCACCTTCTATTTGTTTGTAAGCTTCCCAACCAACCACACTTGTAAGGCTTCATTATTTTAGAGTTGATTCCACAGTGGTATTGGTTTGTTAGCTTCCCAACCAACCACTCTTATAAGGCTTCATTATTTTCCAAAGCTGAATATCTGTATTTATAAAATCTATTAAAACAGTTAGATAATAATGATTACTGTATAGTTTACTCACCAAATTCATTAAGTAATTCACCCCTAAGTCATTTACTATACATGGGTAACATTGTTTTGTTTGTATACTTACAAACCAATACCAATCACTGTGGAATCAACCCCTAGTGTTGTTATGATGAATTATGCACCACACAGAGAAAGGTTCTGTTGAAAACCTAAATCCTCTTCTGAACCACATGATACAATTAATGACTTAGAGTTAATGAAGTAATGTTATTGATATTAAAGGAACACATTGTTTACAGGTTGGTGTTGTTGTTGTTGTTGTTGTTCCTCAAGGTGTGTGGCCCAGCAGCCCTGAGCTCCTGAGGAAGGCCATGAAGGTGTGTTGCCCAGCAGCCCTGAACTCCTGAGGAAGGCCATGAAGGTGTGTGTCCCAGCAGCCCTGAGCTCCTGAGGAAGGCCATGAAGGTGTGTGTCCCAGCAGCCCTGAGCTCCTGAGGAAGGCCATGAAGGTGTGTGGCCCAGCAGCCCTGAGCTCCTGACGAAGTTGATGGCCTGAACCGGACTTTCTCACAGTGCCCTCACAGAGTGTATGTTGTTGGTGAGTGTGTGTTTGTGTACATTACAGTCTTCTGTATTGTGTTTAATAGAATGTAGTGTTGTGTTACATCCTGGACAAACAGACATTCACAGAGTGTATGTTGTTGGTGATTGTATTTATGTACAGTCACGGTCAAATATAATGCATCTATATATCACACTGTAACTCATGTAAGAGTTTGACACTTTCCCTCTGTTCCTTAGATGATAAACTCTTTTCAATAAATAGGTTAACTACCATCTTTTAATTTATTACAAGCAGCTACACACTACTTAAAACAATAATACAGACACACACACGTTAACTACCATCTTTTAATTTAACACAAGCAGCTACACACTACTTAAAACAAAAACACACACACACATTAACTATCATCTTTTAATTTATTACAAGCAGCTACACACTACTTAAATCAATATTACACACACACAACTTAACTACCATCTTTTAATTTAATACAAGCAGCTACACACTACTTAAAACAATAACATCATATGTGAACGTGAAAACATTAGACAGTAAATTGTTTGAGATGCCCATATGTTGGTGATTATTATTGACCACAACTGTACATGGCAGAATTTGCAGTCTTCCATAATGTGTTTAATAGAATGGTGTCCTGTTGCCTGGAATAGTTTGGAGGAATCATTTGCTCCAGATTTACCAACACTACTTGCACCTTAATTATTGTGTTGGGTTGGTGTGTATGTCAGGATAGCTTGGAGGAATTGATAGCCTTGTTATTGGGTTGATTCCACAGTGGTGTTTGTTTGTTAGCTTCCCAACCAACCACACATGTTAGGTTTCATTATTTTAGGGTTGATTCCACAGTGGTATTGGTTTGTAAGCTTCCCAACCAACCATACATGTAAGGCTTCATTATTTTAGAGTTGATTCTACAGTGGTATTGGTTTGTTAGCTTCCCAACCAACTACACTTGTTGGGCTTCATTATTTTAGAGTTGATTCCACAGTGGTATTTGTTTGTAAGCTTCCCAACTAACCACATTTATATGGCTTCATTATTTTCCAAAAGCTGAAAATCTGTATTCATAAAATCTATTAAAACAGTTAGATAATGATGATCACTGTATAGTTTACTCACCAAATTCATTAAGTAATTCACCTCTAAGTCATTTACTATACATGGGTAACATTGTTTTGTTTGTATACTTACAAACCAATACCAATCACTGTGGAATCAACCCCTAGTGTTGTTATGATGAATTATGCACCACACAGAGAAAGGTTCTGTTGAAAACCTAAATCCTCTTCTGAACCACATGATACAATTAATGACTTAGAGTTAATGAAGTAATGTTATTGATATTAAAGTTACACATTGTTTACAGGTTGTTGTTGTTGTTGCTGTTCCTCAAGGTGTGTGTCCCAGCAGCCCTGAGCTCCTGAGGAAGGCCATGAAGGTGTGTGTCCCAGCAGCCCTGAGCTCCTGAGGAAGGCCATGAAGGTGTGTGGCCCAGCAGCCCTGAGCTCCTGAGGAAGGCCATGAAGGTGTGTGTCCCAGCAGCCCTGAGCTCCTGAGGAAGGCCATGAAGGTGTGTGTCCCAACAGCCCTGAGCTCCTGAGGAAGGCCATGAAGGTGTGTAGCCCAGCAGCCCTTAGCTCCTGAGGAAGGCCATGAAGGTGTGTGTCCCAGCAGCCCTGAACTCCTGAAGAAGGTGTTGGCCTGAACCGGACTTTCTCACAGTGCCCTCACAGAGTGTATGTTGTTGGTGAGTGTGTTTGTGTACATTACAGTCTTCTGTATTGTGTTTAATAGAATGTAGTGTTGTGTTACATCCTGGACAGACAGACATTCACAGAGTGTATGTTGTTGGTGACTATTTATGTACAGTCACGGTCAAATATAATCATCTATATAGGGGTAACTCGCATAAGAGTTTGAAACCTTCCGTCTGTTCCTTAGATGATAAAATCTTTTCAATAAATAGGTTAACTACCATCTTTTAAATTATTACAAGCAGCTACACACTACTTAAAACACACACACAAATTAACTACCATCTTTTAATTTAATACCAGCAGCTACACACTACTTAATACAATAACATCATAATTATGTGAGCGTGAAAACATTAGACAGTAAATTGTTTGAGATGCCCATATGTTGGTGATTATTATTGACCACAACTGTACATGGCAGAATTTGCAGTCTTCCATAATGTGTTTAATAGAATGGTGTCCTGTTGCCTGGAATAGTTTGGAGGAATCATTTGCTCCAGATTTACCAACACTACTTGCACCTTAATTATTGTGTTGGGTTGGTGTGTATGTCAGGATAGCTTGGAGGAATTGATAGCCTTGTTATTGGGTTGATTCCACAGTGGTATTGGTTTGTTAGCTTCCCAACCGACCACACTTGTTAGGCTTCATTATTTTAGGGTTGATTCCACAGTGGTATTGGTTTGTTAGCTTCCCAACCAACCACACGTATAAGGCTTCATTATTTTCCAAAAGCTGAATATCTGTATTCATAAAATCTATTAAAACAGTTAGATAATGATGATCACTGTATAGTTTACTCACCAAATTCATTAAATAATTCACCCCTAAGTCATTTACTATACATGGGTAACATTATTTTGTTTGTATACTTACAAACCAATACCAATCACTGTGTTTTTATGATGAATTATGCACCACACAGAGAAAGGTTCTGTTGAAAACCTAAATCCTCTTCTGAACCACATGATACAATTAATGACTTAGAGTTAATGAAGTAATGTTATTGATATTAAAGGAACACATTGTTTACAGGTTGTTATTGTTGTTGTTGTTGCTGTTCCTCAAGGTGTGTGTCCCAGCAGCCCTGAGCTCCTGAGGAAGGCCATGAAGGTGTGTGTCCCAGCAGCCCTGAGCTCCTGAGGAAGGTGTTGGCCTGAACCGGACTTTCTCACAGTGCCCTCACAGAGTGTATGTTGTGTTGTTGGTGAGTGTGTTTGTGTACATTACAGTCCTCTGTAATGTGTTTAATAGAATGTAGTGTTATGTTACATCCTGGACAGACAGACATTCACAGAGTGTATGTTGTTGGTGACTATTTATGTACAGTTGTGGTCAAATATAATCATCTATATAGGGGTAACTCGCATAAGAGTTTGAAACTTTCCGTCTGTTCCTTAGATGATAAACTCTTTTCAATAAATAGGTTAACTACCATCTTTTAAATTATTACAAGCAGCTACACACTACTTAAAACAATATTACACACACTCGCACGTTAACTACCATCTTTTAATTTAACACAAGCAGCTACACACTACTTAAAACAAAAACACACACACACATTAACTACCATCTTTTAATTTAATACAAGCAGCTACACACTACTTAAAACAATAACATCATATGTGAACGTGAAAACATTAGACAGTAAATTGTTTGAGATGCCCATATGTTGGTGATTATTATTGACCACAACTGTACATGGCAGAATTTGCAGTCTTCCATAATGTGTTTAATAGAATGGTGTCCTGTTGCCTGGAATAGTTTGGAGGAATCATTTGCTCCAGATTTACCAACACTACTTGCACCTTAATTATTGTGTTGGGTTGGTGTGTATGTCAGGATAGCTTGGAGGAATTGATAGCCTTGTTATTGGGTTGATTCCACAGTGGTATTGGTTTGTTAGCTTCCCAACCAACCATACATGTAAGGCTTCATTATTTTAGGGTTGATTCCACAGTGGTATTGGTTTGTTAGCTTCCCAACCAACCACACTTATAAGGCTTCATTATTTTAGAGTTGATTCCACAGTGGTATTGGTTTGTTAGCTTCCCAACCAACCACACGTATAAGGCTTCATTATTTTCCAAAAGCTGAAAATCTGTATTCATAAAATCTATTAAAACAGTTAGATAATGATGATCACTGTATAGTTTACTCACCAAATTCATTAAGTAATTCACCTCTAAGTCATTTACTATACATGGGTAACATTGTTTTGTTTGTATACTTACAAACCAATACCAATCACTGTGGAATCAACCCCTAGTGTTGTTATGATGAATTATGCACCACACAGAGAAAGGTTCTGTTGAAAACCTAAATCCTCTTCTGAACCACATGATACAATTAATGACTTAGAGTTAATGAAGTAATGTTATTGATATTAAAGGAACACATTGTTTACAGGTTGTTGTTGTTGTTGTTGTTCCTCAAGGTGTGTGGCCAAGCAGCCCTGAGCTCCTGAGGAAGGCCATGAAGGTGTGTGTCCCAGCAGCCCTGAGCTCCTGAGGAAGGCCATGAAGGTGTGTGGCCAAGCAGCCCTGAGCTCCTGAGGAAGGTGATGGCCTGAACCGGACTTTTTCACAGTGCCCTCACAGAGTGTATGTTGTTGGTGAGTGTGTTTGTGTACATTACAGTCCTCTGTAATGTGTTTAATAGAATGTAGTGTTATGTTACATCCTGGACAGACTGACATTCACAGAGTGTATGTTGTTGGTGACTGTATTTATGTACAGTCGTGGTCAAATATAATGCATCTATATAGGGGTAACTCACGTAAGAGTTTGACACCTTCCCTCTGTTCCTTAGATGATAAAGTTTTCAATAAATAGGTTAATTACCATCTTTTAATTTATTACAAGCAACTACACACTACTTAAAACAATAATACAGACACTCACACGTTAACTATTATCTTTTAATTTAATACAAGCAGCTACACACTACTTAAAACAATATTACACACACTCACACGTTAACTATTATCTTTTAATTTAACACAAGCAGCTACACACTACTTAAAACAATAACATCATATGTGAACGTGAAAACATTAGACAGTAAATTGTTTGAGATGCCCATATGTTGGTGATTATTATTGACCACAACTGTACATGGCAGAATTTGCAGTCTTCCATAATGTGTTTAATAGAATGGTGTCCTGTTGCCTGGAATAGTTTGGAGGAATCATTTGCTCCAGATTTACCAACACTACTTGCACCTTAATTATTGTGTTGGGTTGGTGTGTATGTCAGGATAGCTTGGAGGAATTGATAGCCTTGTTATTGGGTTGATTCCACAGTGGTATTGGTTTGTTAGCTTCCCAACCAACCACACTTGTTAGGCTTCATTATTTTAGGGTTGATTCCACAGTGGTATTGGTTTGTTAGCTTCCCAACCAACCACACTTATAAGGCTTCATTATTTTCTAAAGGCTGAATATCCGTATTCATAAAACCTATTAAAACAGTTAGATAATGATGATCACTGTATAGTTTACTCACCAAATTCATTAAGTAATTCACCTCTAAGTCATTTACTATACATGGGTAACATTGTTTTGTTTGTATACTTACAAACCAATACCAATCACTGTGGAATCAACCCCTAGTGTTGTTATGATGAATTATGCACCACACAGAGAAAGGTTCTGTTGAAAACCTAAATCCTCTTCTGAACCACATGATACAATTAATGACTTAGAGTTAATGAAGTAATGTTATTGATATTAAAGGAACACATTGTTTACAGGTTGTTGTTGTTGTTGTTGTTCCTCAAGGTGTGTGGCCAAGCAGCCCTGAGCTCCTGAGGAAGGCCATGAAGGTGTGTGTCCCAGCAGCCCTGAGCTCCTGAGGAAGGCCATGAAGGTGTGTGGCCAAGCAGCCCTGAGCTCCTGAGGAAGGCCATGAAGGTGTGTGGCCGAGCAGCCCTGAGCTCCTGAGGAAGGCCATGAATGTGTGTGTCCCAGCAGCCCTGAGCTCCTGAGGAAGGCCATGAAGGTGTGTGTCCTAGCAGCCCTGAGCTCCTGAGGAAGGCCATGAAGGTGTGTGGCCCAGCAGCCCTGAGCTCCTGAGGAAGGTGATGGCCTGAACCGGACTTTCTCACAGTGCCCTCACAGAGTGTATGTTGTTGGTGAGTGTGTTTGTGTACATTACAGTCCTCTGTAATGTATTTAATAGAATGTAGTGTTGTGTTACATCCTGGACAGACAGACATTCACAGAGTGTATGTTGTTGGTGACTGTATTTATGTACAGTCGTGGTCAAATATAATGCATCTATATATCACACTGTAACTCATGTAAGAGTTTGACACTTTCCCCCTGTTCCTTAGATGATAAACTCTTTTCAATAAATTGGTTAACTACCATCTTTTAAATTATTACAAGCAGCTACACACTACTCGCACGTTAACTACCATCTTTTAATTTAACACAAGCAGCTACACACTACTTAAAACAATAACATCATATGTGAACGTGAAAACATTAGACAGTAAATTGTTTGAGATGCCCATATGTTGGTGATTATTATTGACCACAACTGTACATGGCAGAATTTGCAGTCTTCCATAATGTGTTTAATAGAATGGTGTCCTGTTGCCTGGAATAGTTTGGAGGAATCATTTGCTCCAGATTTACCAACACTACTTGCACCTTAATTATTGTGTTGGGTTGGTGTGTATGTCAGGATAGCTTGGAGGAATTGATAGCCTTGTTATTGGGTTGATTCCACAGTGGTATTGGTTTGTTAGCTTCCCAACCAACCACACTTGTTAGGCTTCATTATTTTAGAATTGATTCCACAGTAGTATTAGTTTGTATGCTTCCCAACTAACCACACTTATATGGCTTCATTATTTTCCAAAAGCTGAATATCCGTATTTATAAAATCTATTAAAACAGTTAGATAATGATGATCACTGTATAGTTTACTCACCAAATTCATTAAGTAATTCACCTCTAAGTCATTTACTATACATGGGTAACATTGTTTTGTTTGTATACTTACAAACCAATACCAATCACTGTGGAATCAACCCCTAGTGTTGTTATGATGAATTATGCACCACACAGAGAAAGGTTCTGTTGAAAACCTAAATCCTCTTCTGAACCACATGATACAATTAATGACTTAGAGTTAATGAAGTAATGTTATTGATATTAAAGGAACACATTGTTTACAGGTTGTTATTGTTGTTGTTGTTATTCCTCAAGGTGTGTTGCCCAGCAGCCCTGAGCTCCTGAGGAAGGCCATGAAGTTGTGTAGCCAAGCAGCCCTGAGCTCCTGAGGAAGGCCATGAAGGTGTGTGGCCCAGCAGCCCTGAGCTCCTGAGGAAGGCCATGAAGGTGTGTTGCCCAGCAGCCCTGAGCTCCTGAGGAAGGCCATGAAGGTGTGTGGCCAAGCAGCCCTGAGCTCCTGAGGAAGGTGATGGCCTGAACCGGACTTTCTCACAGTGCCCTCACAGAGTGTATCTTGTTGGTGAGTGTGTTTGTGTACATTACAGTCTTCTGTAATGTGTTTAATAGAATGTAGTGTTGTGTTACATCCTGGACAGACAGACATTCACAGAGTGTATGTTGTTGGTGACTATTTATGTACAGTCACGGTCAAATATAATCATCTATATAGGGGTAACTGGCATAAGAGTCTGACACCTTCCCTCTGTTCCTTAGATGATAAACTCTTTTCAATAAATAGGTTAACTACCATCTTTAAATTTATTACAAGCAGCTACACACTACTTAAAACAAAATCACACACACACATTAACTACCATCTTTTAATTTAATACAAGCAGCTACACACTACTTAAAACAATAACATCATATGTGAACGTGAAAACATTAGACAGTAAATTGTTTGAGATGCCCATATGTTGGTGATTATTATTGACCACAACTGTACATGGCAGAATTTGCAGTCTTCCATAATGTGTTTAATAGAATGGTGTCCTGTTGCCTGGAATAGTTTGGAGGAATCATTTGCTCCAGATTTACCAACACTACTTGCACCTTAATTATTGTGTTGGGTTGGTGTGTACGTCAGGATAGCTTGGAGGAATTGATAGCCTTGTTATTGGGTTGATTCCACAGTGGTAATGGTTTGTTAGCTTCCCAACCAACCACACATGTAAGGCTTCATTATTTTAGGGTTGATTCCACAGTGGTATTGGTTTGTAAGCTTCCCAACCAAACACAATTGTTAGGCTTAATTATTTTAGAGTTGATTCCACAGTAGTATTAGTTTGTATGCTTCCCAACCAACCACACTTATAAGGCTTCATTATTTTCCAAAAGCTGAATATCCGTATTCATAAAATCTATTAAAACAGTTAGATAATGATGATCACTGTATAGTTTACTCACCAAATTCATTAAGTAATTCACCACTAAGTCATTTACTATACATGGGTAACATTGTTTTGTTTGTATACTTACAAACCAATACCAATCACTGTGGAATCAACCCCTAGTGTTGTTATGATGAATTATGCACCACACAGAGAAAGGTTCTGTTGAAAACCTAAATCCTCTTCTGAACCACATGATACAATTAATGACTTAGAGTTAATGAAGTAATGTTATTGATATTAAAGGAACACATTGTTTACAGGTTGTTGTTGTTGTTGTTGTTGCTGTTCCTCAAGGTGTGTGGCCCAGCAGCCCTGAGCTCCTGAGGAAGGCCATGAAGGTGTGTGGCCCAGCAGCCCTGAGCTCCTGAGGAAGGCCATGAAGGTGTGTGTCCCAGCAGCCCTGAGCTCCTGAGGAAGGCCATGAAGGTGTGTGGCCCAGCAGCCCTGAGCTCCTGAGGAAGGTGATGGCCTGAACCGGACTTTCTCACAGTGCCCTCACAGAGTGTATGTTGTTGGTGAGTGTGTTTGTGTACATTACAGTCTTCTGTAATGTATTTAATAGAATGTAGTGTTGTGTTACATCCTGGACAGACAGACATTCACAGAGTGTATGTTGTTGGTGACTATTTATGTACAGTCACGGTCAAATATAATCATCTATATAGGGGTAACTGGCATAAGAGTTTGACACTTTCCCTCTGTTCCTTAGATGATAAACTCTTTTCAATAAATAGGTTAACTACCATCTTTAAATTTATTACAAGCAGCTACACACTACTTAAAACAAAATCACACACACACATTAACTACCATCTTTTAATTTAATACAAGCAGCTACACACTACTTAAAACAATAACATCATATGTGAACGTGAAAACATTAGACAGTAAATTGTTTGAGATGCCCATATGTTGGTGATTATTATTGACCACAACTGTACATGGCAGAATTTGCAGTCTTCCATAATGTGTTTAATAGAATGGTGTCCTGTTGCCTGGAATAGTTTGGAGGAATCATTTGCTCCAGATTTACCAACACTACTTGCACCTTAATTATTGTGTTGGGTTGGTGTGTATGTCAGGATAGCTTGGAGGAATTGATAGCCTTGTTATTGGGTTGATTCCACAGTGGTATTGGTTTGTTAGCTTCCCAACCAACCACACATGTAAGGCTTCATTATTTTAGGGTTGATTCCACAGTGGTAATGGTTTGTTAGCTTCCCAACCGACCACACTTGTTAGGCTTCATTATTTTAGGGTTGATTCCACAGTGGTATTTGTTTGTAAGCTTCCCAACTAACCACATTTATATGGCTTCATTATTTTCCAAAAGCTGAATATCTGTATTCATAAAATCTATTAAAACAGTTAGATAATGATGATCACTGTATAGTTTACTCACCAAATTCATTAAGTAATTCATCCCTAAGTCATTTACTATACATGGGTAACATTGTTTTGTTTGTATACTTACAAACCAATACCAATCACTGTGGAATCAACCCCTAGTGTTGTTATGATGAATTATGCACCACACAGAGAAAGGTTCTGTTGAAAACCTAAATCCTCTTCTGAACCACATGATACAATTAATGACTTAGAGTTAATGAAGTAATGTTATTGATATTAAAGGAACACATTGTTTACAGGTTGTTGTTGTTGTTGTTGTTGTTGTTCCTCAAGGTGTGTGGCCAAGCAGCCCTGAGCTCCTGAGGAAGGCCATGAAGGTGTCTGTCCCAGCAGCCCTGAGCTCCTGAGGAAGGCCATGAAGGTGTGTGGCCCAGCAGCCCTGAGCTCCTGAGGAAGGTGATGGCCTGAACCGGACTTTCTCACAGTGCCCTCACAGAGTGTATGTTGTTGGTGAGTGTGTTTGTGTACATTACAGTCTTCTGTAATGTGTTTAATAGAATGTAGTGTTGTGTTACATCCTGGACAGACAGACATTCACAGAGTGTATGTTGTTGGTGACTGTATTTATGTACAGTCACGGTCAAATATAATGCATCTATATAGGGGTAACTGGCGTAAGAGTTTGACACCTTCCCTCTGTTCCTTAGATGATAAACTCTTTTCAATAAATAGGTTAACTACCATCTTTAAATTTATTACAAGCAGCTACACACTACTTAAAACAAAATCACACACACACATTAACTACCATCTTTTAATTTAATACAAGCAGCTAACACTACTTAAAACAATAACATCATATGTGAACGTGAAAACATTAGACAGTAAATTGTTTGAGATGCCCATATGTTGGTGATTATTATTGACCACAACTGTACATGGCAGAATTTGCAGTCTTCCATAATGTGTTTAATAGAATGGTGTCCTGTTGCCTGGAATAGTTTGGAGGAATCATTTGCTCCAGATTTACCAACACTACTTGCACCTTAATTATTGTGTTGGGTTGGTGTGTATGTCAGGATAGCTTGGAGGAATTGATAGCCTTGTTATTGGGTTGATTCCACAGTGGTATTGGTTTGTTAGCTTCCCAACCAACCACACTTGTTAGGCTTCATTATTTTAGGGTTTATTCCACAGTGGTATTGGTTTGTTAGCTTCCCAACCAACCACACATGTAAGGCTTCATTATTTTAGGGTTGATTCCTCAGTGGTATTGGTTTGTTAGCTTCCCAACCAACCACACTTGTAAGGCTTCATTATTTTAGGGTTGATTCCTCAGTGGTATTGGTTTGTTAGCTTCCCAACCAACCACACATGTTAGGCTTCATTATTTTGGGGTTGATTCCACAGTGGTATTGGTTTGTTAGCTCCCCAACCAATTACACTTGTAAGGCTTCATTATTTTAGAGTTGATTCCACAGTGGTATTTGTTTGTTAGCTTCCCAACCAATTACACTTGTTAGGCTTCATTATTTTAGAGTTGATTCCACAGTGGTATTTGTTTGTAAGCTTCCCAACCAACCACTCTTATATGGCTTCATTATTTTCCAAAAGCTGAATATCCGTATTCATAAAATCTATTAAAACAGTTAGATAATGATGATCACTGTATAGTTTACTCACCAAATTCATTAAGTAATTCACCACTAAGTCATTTACTATACATGGGTAACATTGTTTTGTTTGTATACTTACAAACCAATACCAATCACTGTGGAATCAACCCCTAGTGTTGTTATGATGAATTATGCACCACACAGAGAAAGGATCTGTTGAAAACCTAAATCCTCTTCTGAACCACATGATACAATTAATGACTTAGAGTTTATGAAGTAATGTTATTGATATTAAAGGAACACATTGTTTACAGGTTGTTGTTGTTGTTGTTGTTGCTGTTCCTCAAGGTGTGTGTCCCAGCAGCCCTGAGCTCCTGAGGAAGGCCATGAAGGTGTGTGTCCCAGCAGCCCTGAGCTCCTGAGGAAGGCCATGAAGGTGTCTGTCCCAGCAGCCCTGAGCTCCTGAGGAAGGCCATGAAAGTGTGTGGCCCAGCAGCCCTGAGCTCCTGAGGAAGGCCATGAAGGTGTGTGTCCCAGCAGCCCTGACCTCCTGAGGAAGGTGATGGCCTGAACCAGACTTTCTCACAGTGCCCTCACAGAGTGTATGTTGTTGGTGAGTGTGTTTGTGTACATTACAGTCCTCTGTAATGTGTTTAATAGAATGTAGTGTTATGTTACATCCTGGACAGACAGACATTCACAGAGTTTGACACCTTCCCTCTTTTCCTTAGATGATAGACTTTCCAATAACTAGGTTTTCCACCATCTGTTAATTTAATACAAGCAGCTACACACTACTTAAAACAATAATACATACACACACACACATTAACTACCATCTTTTAATTTAATAAAAGCAGCTAAACAATATCATCATATGTGAGCGTGAAAACATTAGACAGTAAATTGTTTGAGATGCCCATATGTTGGTGATTATTATTGACCACAACTGTACATGGCAGAATTTGCAGTCTTCCATAATGTGTTTAATAGAATGGTGTTCTGTTGCCTGGAATAGTTTGGAGGAATCATTTGCTCCAGATTTACCAACACTACTTGCACCTTAATTATTGTGTTGGGTTGGTGTGTATGTCAGGATAGCTTGGAGGAATTGATAGCCTTGTTATTGGGTTGATTCCACAGTGGTGTTTGTTTGTAAGCTTCCCAACCAACCACACTTGTAAGGCTTCATTAATTTAGAGTTGATTCTACAGTGGTATTGGTTTGTAAGCTTCCCAACCAACCACACTTGTAAGGCTTCATTAATTTAGAGTTGATTCCACAGTGGTATTGGTTTGTTAGCTTCCCAACCAACCACACTTGTTAGGCTTCATTATTTTAGAATTGATTCCACAGTAGTATTGGTTTGTACGCTTCCCAACTAACCACACTTATATGGCTTCATTATTTTCCAAAAGCTGAATATCCGTATTTATAAAATCTATTAAAACAGTTAGATAATAATGATTACTGTATAGTTTACTCACCAAATTCATTAAGTAATTCATCCCTAAGTCATTTACTATACATGGGTAACATTGTTTTGTTTGTATACTTACAAACCAATACCAATCACTGTGGAATCAACCCCTAGTGTTGTTATGATGAATTATGCACCACACAGAGAAAGGTTCTGTTGAAAACCTAAATCCTCTTCTGAACCACATGATACAATTAATGACTTAGAGTTAATGAAGTAATGTTATTGATATTAAAGGAACACATTGTTTACAGGTTGGTGTTGTTGTTGTTGTTGTTGTTCCTCAAGGTGTGTGGCCCAGCAGCCCTGAGCTCCTGAGGAAGGCCATGAAGGTGTGTTGCCCAGCAGCCCTGAACTCCTGAGGAAGGCCATGAAGGTGTGTGTCCCAGCAGCCCTGAGCTCCTGAGGAAGGCCATGAAGGTGTGTGTCCCAGCAGCCCTGAGCTCCTGAGGAAGGCCATGAATGTGTGTGGCCCAGCAGCCCTGAGCTCCTGACGAAGTTGATGGCCTGAACCGGACTTTCTCACAGTGCCCTCACAGAGTGTATGTTGTTGGTGAGTGTGTGTTTGTGTACATTACAGTCTTCTGTATTGTGTTTAATAGAATGTAGTGTTGTGTTACATCCTGGACAAACAGACATTCACAGAGTGTATGTTGTTGGTGATTGTATTTATGTACAGTCACGGTCAAATATAATGCATCTATATATCACACTGTAACTCATGTAAGAGTTTGACACTTTCCCTCTGTTCCTTAGATGATAAACTCTTTTCAATAAATAGGTTAACTACCATCTTTTAATTTATTACAAGCAGCTACACACTACTTAAAACAATAATACAGACACACACACGTTAACTACCATCTTTTAATTTAACACAAGCAGCTACACACTACTTAAAACAAAAACACACACACACATTAACTATCATCTTTTAATTTATTACAAGCAGCTACACACTACTTAAATCAATATTACACACACACAACTTAACTACCATCTTTTAATTTAATACAAGCAGCTACACACTACTTAAAACAATAACATCATATGTGAACGTGAAAACATTAGACAGTAAATTGTTTGAGATGCCCATATGTTGGTGATTATTATTGACCACAACTGTACATGGCAGAATTTGCAGTCTTCCATAATGTGTTTAATAGAATGGTGTCCTGTTGCCTGGAATAGTTTGGAGGAATCATTTGCTCCAGATTTACCAACACTACTTGCACCTTAATTATTGTGTTGGGTTGGTGTGTATGTCAGGATAGCTTGGAGGAATTGATAGCCTTGTTATTGGGTTGATTCCACAGTGGTGTTTGTTTGTTAGCTTCCCAACCAACCACACATGTTAGGTTTCATTATTTTAGGGTTGATTCCACAGTGGTATTGGTTTGTAAGCTTCCCAACCAACCATACATGTAAGGCTTCATTATTTTAGAGTTGATTCTACAGTGGTATTGGTTTGTTAGCTTCCCAACCAACTACACTTGTTGGGCTTCATTATTTTAGAGTTGATTCCACAGTGGTATTTGTTTGTAAGCTTCCCAACTAACCACATTTATATGGCTTCATTATTTTCCAAAAGCTGAAAATCTGTATTCATAAAATCTATTAAAACAGTTAGATAATGATGATCACTGTATAGTTTACTCACCAAATTCATTAAGTAATTCACCTCTAAGTCATTTACTATACATGGGTAACATTGTTTTGTTTGTATACTTACAAACCAATACCAATCACTGTGGAATCAACCCCTAGTGTTGTTATGATGAATTATGCACCACACAGAGAAAGGTTCTGTTGAAAACCTAAATCCTCTTCTGAACCACATGATACAATTAATGACTTAGAGTTAATGAAGTAATGTTATTGATATTAAAGTTACACATTGTTTACAGGTTGTTGTTGTTGTTGTTGCTGTTCCTCAAGGTGTGTGTCCCAGCAGCCCTGAGCTCCTGAGGAAGGCCATGAAGGTGTGTGTCCCAGCAGCCCTGAGCTCCTGAGGAATGCCATGAAGGTGTGTGGCCCAGCAGCCCTGAGCTCCTGAGGAAGGCCATGAAGGTGTGTGTCCCAGCAGCCCTGAGCTCCTGAGGAAGGCCATGAAGGTGTGTGTCCCAACAGCCCTGAGCTCCTGAGGAAGGCTATGAAGGTGTGTAGCCCAGCAGCCCTTAGCTCCTGAGGAAGGCCATGAAGGTGTGTGTCCCAGCAGCCCTGAACTCCTGAAGAAGGTGTTGGCCTGAACCGGACTTTCTCACAGTGCCCTCACAGAGTGTATGTTGTTGGTGAGTGTGTTTGTGTACATTACAGTCTTCTGTATTGTGTTTAATAGAATGTAGTGTTGTGTTACATCCTGGACAGACAGACATTCACAGAGTGTATGTTGTTGGTGACTATTTATGTACAGTCACGGTCAAATATAATCATCTATATAGGGGTAACTCGCATAAGAGTTTGAAACCTTCCGTCTGTTCCTTAGATGATAAAATCTTTTCAATAAATAGGTTAACTACCATCTTTTAAATTATTACAAGCAGCTACACACTACTTAAAACACACACACAAATTAACTACCATCTTTTAATTTAATACCAGCAGCTACACACTACTTAATACAATAACATCATAATTATGTGAGCGTGAAAACATTAGACAGTAAATTGTTTGAGATGCCCATATGTTGGTGATTATTATTGACCACAACTGTACATGGCAGAATTTGCAGTCTTCCATAATGTGTTTAATAGAATGGTGTCCTGTTGCCTGGAATAGTTTGGAGGAATCATTTGCTCCAGATTTACCAACACTACTTGCACCTTAATTATTGTGTTGGGTTGGTGTGTATGTCAGGATAGCTTGGAGGAATTGATAGCCTTGTTATTGGGTTGATTCCACAGTGGTATTGGTTTGTTAGCTTCCCAACCGACCACACTTGTTAGGCTTCATTATTTTAGGGTTGATTCCACAGTGGTATTGGTTTGTTAGCTTCCCAACCAACCACACGTATAAGGCTTCATTATTTTCCAAAAGCTGAATATCTGTATTCATAAAATCTATTAAAACAGTTAGATAATGATGATCACTGTATAGTTTACTCACCAAATTCATTAAATAATTCACCCCTAAGTCATTTACTATACATGGGTAACATTATTTTGTTTGTATATATACAAACCAATACCAATCACTGTGTTTTTATGATGAATTATGCACCACACAGAGAAAGGTTCTGTTGAAAACCTAAATCCTCTTCTGAACCACATGATACAATTAATGACTTAGAGTTAATGAAGTAATGTTATTGATATTAAAGGAACACATTGTTTACAGGTTGTTATTGTTGTTGTTGTTGCTGTTCCTCAAGGTGTGTGTCCCAGCAGCCCTGAGCTCCTGAGGAAGGCCATGAAGGTGTGTGTCCCAGCAGCCCTGAGCTCCTGAGGAAGGTGTTGGCCTGAACCGGACTTTCTCACAGTGCCCTCACAGAGTGTATGTTGTGTTGTTGGTGAGTGTGTTTGTGTACATTACAGTCCTCTGTAATGTGTTTAATAGAATGTAGTGTTATGTTACATCCTGGACAGACAGACATTCACAGAGTGTATGTTGTTGGTGACTATTTATGTACAGTTGTGGTCAAATATAATCATCTATATAGGGGTAACTCGCATAAGAGTTTGAAACTTTCCGTCTGTTCCTTAGATGATAAACTCTTTTCAATAAATAGGTTAACTACCATCTTTTAAATTATTACAAGCAGCTACACACTACTTAAAACAATATTACACACACTCTCACGTTAACTACCATCTTTTAATTTAACACAAGCAGCTACACACTACTTAAAACAAAAACACACACACACATTAACTACCATCTTTTAATTTAATACAAGCAGCTACACACTACTTAAAACAATAACATCATATGTGAACGTGAAAACATTAGACAGTAAATTGTTTGAGATGCCCATATGTTGGTGATTATTATTGACCACAACTGTACATGGCAGAATTTGCAGTCTTCCATAATGTGTTTAATAGAATTGCCTGGAATAGTTTGGAGGAATCATTTGCTCCAGATTTACCAACACTACTTGCACCTTAATTATTGTGTTGGGTTGGTGTGTATGTCAGGATAGCTTGGAGGAATTGATAGCCTTGTTATTGGGTTGATTCCACAGTGGTATTGGTTTGTTAGCTTCCCAACCAACCATACATGTAAGGCTTCATTATTTTAGGGTTGATTCCACAGTGGTATTGGTTTGTTAGCTTCCCAACCAACCACACTTATAAGGCTTCATTATTTTAGAGTTGATTCCACAGTGGTATTGGTTTGTTAGCTTCCCAACCAACCACACGTATAAGGCTTCATTATTTTCCAAAAGCTGAAAATCTGTATTCATAAAATCTATTAAAACAGTTAGATAATGATGATCACTGTATAGTTTACTCACCAAATTCATTAAGTAATTCACCTCTAAGTCATTTACTATACATGGGTAACATTGTTTTGTTTGTATACTTACAAACCAATACCAATCACTGTGGAATCAACCCCTAGTGTTGTTATGATGAATTATGCACCACACAGAGAAAGGTTCTGTTGAAAACCTAAATCCTCTTCTGAACCACATGATACAATTAATGACTTAGAGTTAATGAAGTAATGTTATTGATATTAAAGGAACACATTGTTTACAGGTTGTTGTTGTTGTTGTTGTTGTTCCTCAAGGTGTGTGTCCCAGCAGCCCTGAGCTCCTGAGGAAGGCCATGAAGGTGTGTGTCCCAGCAGCCCTGAGCTCCTGAGGAAGGCCATGAAGGTGTGTGGCCAAGCAGCCCTGAGCTCCTGAGGAAGGTGATGGCCTGAACCGGACTTTTTCACAGTGCCCTCACAGAGTGTATGTTGTTGGTGAGTGTGTTTGTGTACATTACAGTCCTCTGTAATGTGTTTAATAGAATGTAGTGTTATGTTACATCCTGGACAGACTGACATTCACAGAGTGTATGTTGTTGGTGACTGTATTTATGTACAGTCGTGGTCAAATATAATGCATCTAGATAGGGGTAACTCACGTAAGAGTTTGACACCTTCCCTCTGTTCCTTAGATGATAAAGTTTTCAATAAATAGGTTAATTACCATCTTTTAATTTATTACAAGCAACTACACACTACTTAAAACAATAATACAGACACTCACACGTTAACTATTATCTTTTAATTTAATACAAGCAGCTACACACTACTTAAAACAATATTACACACACTCACACGTTAACTATTATCTTTTAATTTAACACAAGCAGCTACACACTACTTAAAACAATAACATCATATGTGAACGTGAAAACATTAGACAGTAAATTGTTTGAGATGCCCATATGTTGGTGATTATTATTGACCACAACTGTACATGGCAGAATTTGCAGTCTTCCATAATGTGTTTAATAGAATGGTGTCCTGTTGCCTGGAATAGTTTGGAGGAATCATTTGCTCCAGATTTACCAACACTACTTGCACCTTAATTATTGTGTTGGGTTGGTGTGTATGTCAGGATAGCTTGGAGGAATTGATAGCCTTGTTATTGGGTTGATTCCACAGTGGTATTGGTTTGTTAGCTTCCCAACCAACCACACTTGTTAGGCTTCATTATTTTAGGGTTGATTCCACAGTGGTATTGGTTTGTTAGCTTCCCAACCAACCACAATTGTTAGGCTTCATTATTTTAGAGTTGATTCCACAGTGGTGTTGGTTTGTAAGCTTCCCAACTGACCACACTTATAAGGCTTCATTATTTTCTAAAGGCTGAATATCCGTATTCATAAAATCTATTAAAACAGTTAGATAATGATGATCACTGTATAGTTTACTCACCAAATTCATTAAATAATTCACCTCTAAGTCATTTACTATACATGGGTAACATTGTTTTGTTTGTATACTTACAAACCAATACCAATCACTGTGGAATCAACCCCTAGTGTTGTTATGATGAATTATGCACCACACAGAGAAAGGTTCTGTTGAAAACCTAAATCCTCTTCTGAACCACATGATACAATTAATGACTTAGAGTTAATGAAGTAATGTTATTGATATTAAAGGAACACATTGTTTACAGGTTGTTGTTGTTGTTGTTGTTGTTCCTCAAGGTGTGTGGCCAAGCAGCCCTGAGCTCCTGAGGAAGGCCATGAAGGTGTGTGTCCCAGCAGCCCTGAGCTCCTGAGGAAGGCCATGAAGGTGTGTGGCCAAGCAGCCCTGAGCTCCTGAGGAAGGTGATGGCCTGAACCGGACTTTTTCACAGTGCCCTCACAGAGTGTATGTTGTTGGTGAGTGTGTTTGTGTACATTACAGTCCTCTGTAATGTGTTTAATAGAATGTAGTGTTATGTTACATCCTGGACAGACTGACATTCACAGAGTGTATGTTGTTGGTGACTGTATTTATGTACAGTCGTGGTCAAATATAATGCATCTATATAGGGGTAACTCACGTAAGAGTTTGACACCTTCCCTCTGTTCCTTAGATGATAAAGTTTTCAATAAATAGGTTAATTACCATCTTTTAATTTATTACAAGCAACTACACACTACTTAAAACAATAATACAGACACTCACACGTTAACTATTATCTTTTAATTTAATACAAGCAGCTACACACTACTTAAAACAATATTACACACACTCACACGTTAACTATTATCTTTTAATTTAACACAAGCAGCTACACACTACTTAAAACAATAACATCATATGTGAACGTGAAAACATTAGACAGTAAATTGTTTGAGATGCCCATATGTTGGTGATTATTATTGACCACAACTGTACATGGCAGAATTTGCAGTCTTCCATAATGTGTTTAATAGAATGGTGTCCTGTTGCCTGGAATAGTTTGGAGGAATCATTTGCTCCAGATTTACCAACACTACTTGCACCTTAATTATTGTGTTGGGTTGGTGTGTATGTCAGGATAGCTTGGAGGAATTGATAGCCTTGTTATTGGGTTGATTCCACAGTGGTATTGGTTTGTTAGCTTCCCAACCAACCACACTTGTTAGGCTTCATTATTTTAGGTTTCATTCCACAGTGGTATTGGTTTGTTAGCTTCCCAACCAACCACACTTGTAAGGCTTCATTATTTTAGGGTTGATTCCACAGTGGTATTTGTTTGTAAGCTTCCCAACCAACCACTCTTATAAGGCTTCATTATTTTCCAAAAGCTGAATATCCGTATTCATAAAATCTATTAAAACAGTTAGATAATGATGATTACTGTATAGTTTACTCACCAAATTCATTAAGTAATTCACCTCTAAGTCATTTACTATACATGGGTAACATTGTTTTGTTTGTATACTTACAAACCAATACCAATCACTGTGGAATCAACCCCTAGTGTTGTTATGATGAATTATGCACCACACAGAGAAAGGTTCTGTTGAAAACCTAAATCCTCTTCTGAACCACATGATACAATTAATGACTTAGAGTTAATGAAGTAATGTTATTGATATTAAAGGAACACATTGTTTACAGGTTGTTGTTGTTGTTGTTGTTGCTGTTCCTCAAGGTGTGTGGCCAAGCAGCCCTGAGCTCCTGAGGAAGGCCATGAAGGTGTGTGGCCAAGCAGCCCTGAGCTCCTGAGGAAGGCCATGAAGGTGTGTAGCCCAGCAGCCCTGAGCTCCTGAGGAAGGCCATGAAGGTGTGTGTCCCAGCAGCCCTGAGCTCCTGAGGAAGGTGATGGCCTGAACCAGACTTTCTCACAGTGCCCTCACAGAGTGTATGTTGTTGGTGAGTGTGTTTGTGTACATTACAGTCTTCTGTATTGTGTTTAATAGAATGTAGTGTTGTGTTACATCCTGGACAGACAGACATTCACAGAGTGTATGTTGTTGGTGACTGTATTTATGTACAGTCGTGGTCAAATATAATGCATCTATATAGGGGTAACTCACGTAAGAGTTTGACACCTTCCCTCTGTTCCCTAGAGGATAAACTCTTTTCAATAAATAGGTTAACTACCATCTTTTAAATTATTACAAGCAGCTACACACTACTTAAAACAATGTTACACACACTCGCACGTTAACTACCATCTTTTAATTTAACACAAGCAGCTACACACTACTTAAAACGAAAACACACACACACATTAACTACCATCTTTTAATTTAATATCAGCAGCTACACACTACTTAAAACAAAAACTCACACACACACATTAACTATCATCTTTTAATTTAATACCAGCAGCTACACACTACTTAAAACAAAATCACACACACACATTAACTACCATCTTTTAATTTAATACCAGCAGCTACACACTACTTAATACAATAACATCATAATTATGTGAGCGTGAAAACATTAGACAGTAAATTGTTTGAGATGCCCATATGTTGGTGATTATTATTGACCACAACTGTACATGGCAGAATTTGCAGTCTTCCATAATGTGTTTAATAGAATGGTGTCCTGTTGCCTGGAATAGTTTGGAGGAATCATTTGCTCCAGATTTACCAACACTACTTGCACCTTAATTATTGTGTTGGGTTGGTGTGTATGTCAGGATAGCTTGGAGGAATTGATAGCCTTGTTATTGGGTTGATTCCACAGTGGTATTGGTTTGTTAGCTTCCCAACCAACCATACATGTAAGGCTTCATTATTTTAGAGTTGATTCTACAGTGGTATTGGTTTGTAAGCTTCCCAACCAACCACACTTGTAAGGCTTCATTAATTTAGAGTTGATTCCACAGTGATATTGGTTTGTTAGCTTCCCAACCAACTACACTTGTTGGGCTTCATTATTTTAGAGTTGATTCCACAGTGGTATTTGTTCGTAAGCTTCCCAACTAACCACATTTATATGGCTTCATTATTTTCCAAAAGCTGAATATCTGTATTCATAAAATCTATTAAAACAGTTAGATAATGATGATCACTGTATAGTTTACTCACCAAATTCATTAAATAATTCACCTCTAAGTCATTTACTATACATGGGTAACATTGTTTTGTTTGTATACTTACAAACCAATACCAATCACTGTGGAATCAACCCCTAGTGTTGTTATGATGAATTATGCACCACACAGAGAAAGGTTCTGTTGAAAACCTAAATCCTCTTCTGAACCACATGATACAATTAATGACTTAGAGTTAATGAAGTAATGTTATTGATATTAAAGGAACACATTGTTTACAGGTTGTTGTTGTTGTTGTTGTTGTTCCTCAAGGTGTGTGGCCAAGCAGCCCTGAGCTCCTGAGGAAGGCCATGAAGGTGTGTGTCCCAGCAGCCCTGAGCTCCTGAGGAAGGCCATGAAGGTGTGTTGCCCAGCAGCCCTGAACTCCTGAGGAAGGCCATGAAGGTGTGTGTCCCAGCAGCCCTGAGCTCCTGAGGAAGGCCATGAAGGTGTGTGTCCCAGCAGCCCTGAGCTCCTGAGGAAGGCCATGAAGGTGTGTGACCAAGCAGCCCTGAGCTCCTGAGGAAGGCCATGAAGGTGTGTGGCCCAGCAGCCCTGAGCTCCTGACGAAGTTGATGGCCTGAACCGGACTTTCTCACAGTGCCCTCACAGAGTGTATGTTGTTGGTGAGTGTGTTTGTGTACATTACAGTCTTCTGTAATGTGTTTAATAGAATGTAGTGTTGTGTTACATCCTGGACAAACAGACATTCACAGAGTGTATGTTGTTGGTGATTGTATTTATGTACAGTCACGGTCAAATATAATGCATCTATATATCACACTGTAACTCATGTAAGAGTTTGACACTTTCCCTCTGTTCCTTAGATGATAAACTCTTTTCAATAAATAGGTTAACTACCATCTTTTAGTTTATTACAAGCAGCTACACACTACTTAAAACAATAATACAGACACACACACATTAACTACCATCTTTTAATTTAACACAAGCAGCTACACACTACTTAAAACAAAAACACACACACACATTAACTATCATCTTTTAATTTATTACAAGCAGCTACACACTACTTAAATCAATATTACACACACACAACTTAACTACCATCTTTTAATTTAATACAAGCAGCTACACACTACTTAAAACAATAACATCATATGTGAACGTGAAAACATTAGACAGTAAATTGTTTGAGATGCCCATATGTTGGTGATTATTATTGACCACAACTGTACATGGCAGAATTTGCAGTCTTCCATAATGTGTTTAATAGAATGGTGTCCTGTTGCCTGGAATAGTTTGGAGGAATCATTTGCTCCAGATTTACCAACACTACTTGCACCTTAATTATTGTGTTGGGTTGGTGTGTATGTCAGGATAGCTTGGAGGAATTGATAGCCTTGTTATTGGGTTGATTCCACAGTGGTAATGGTTTGTTAGCTTCCCAACCGACCACACTTGTTAGGCTTCATTATTTTAGGGTTGATTCCACAGTGGTATTGGTTTGTTAGCTTCCCAACCAACCACACGTATAAGGCTTCATTATTTTCCAAAAGCTGAATATCTGTATTCATAAAATCTATTAAAACAGTTAGATAATGATGATCACTGTATAGTTTACTCACCAAATTCATTAAATAATTCACCCCTAAGTCATTTACTATACATGGGTAACATTATTTTGTTTGTATACTTACAAACCAATACCAATCACTGTGTTTTTATGATGAATTATGCACCTCACAGAGAAAGGTTCTGTTGAAAACCTAAATCCTCTTCTGAACCACATGATACAATTAATGACTTAGAGTTAATGAAGTAATGTTATTGATATTAAAGGAACACATTGTTTACAGGTTGTTATTGTTGTTGTTGTTGCTGTTCCTCAAGGTGTGTGTCCCAGCAGCCCTGAGCTCCTGAGGAAGGCCATGAAGGTGTGTGTCCCAGCAGCCCTGAGCTCCTGAGGAAGGTGTTGGCCTGAACCGGACTTTCTCACAGTGCCCTCACAGAGTGTATGTTGTGTTGTTGGTGAGTGTGTTTGTGTACATTACAGTCCTCTGTAATGTGTTTAATAGAATGTAGTGTTATGTTACATCCTGGACAGACAGACATTCACAGAGTGTATGTTGTTGGTGACTATTTATGTACAGTTGTGGTCAAATATAATCATCTATATAGGGGTAACTCGCATAAGAGTTTGAAACTTTCCGTCTGTTCCTTAGATGATAAACTCTTTTCAATAAATAGGTTAATTACCATCTTTTAAATTATTACAAGCAGCTACACACTACTTAAAACAATATTACACACACTCGCACGTTAACTACCATCTTTTAATTTAACACAAGCAGCTACACACTACTTAAAACAAAAACACACACACACATTAACTACCATCTTTTAATTTAATACAAGCAGCTACACACTACTTAATACAATAACATCATAATTATGTGAGCGTGAAAACATTAGACAGTAAATTGTTTGAGATGCCCATATGTTGGTGATTATTATTGACCACAACTGTACATGGCAGAATTTGCAGTCTTCCATAATGTGTTTAATAGAATGGTGTCCTGTTGCCTGGAATAGTTTGGAGGAATCATTTGCTCCAGATTTACCAACACTACTTGCACCTTAATTATTGTGTTGGGTTGGTGTGTATGTCAGGATAGCTTGGAGGAATTGATAGCCTTGTTATTGGGTTGATTCCACAGTGGTATTGGTTTGTTAGCTTCCCAACCAACCACACTTGTTAGGCTTCATTATTTTAGGGTTGATTCCACAGTGGTATTAGTTTGTAAGCTTCCCAACCAACCACCCTTGTTAGGCTTCATTATTTTAGAGTTGATTCCACAGTGGTATTTGTTTGTAAGCTTCCCAACTAACCACATTTATATGGCTTTATTATTTTCCAAAGCTGAATATCTGTATTTATAAAATCTATTAAAACAGTTAGATAATGATGATTACTGTATAGTTTACTCACCAAATTCATTAAGTAATTCACCACTAAGTCATTTACTATACATGGGTAACATTGTTTTGTTTGTATACTTACAAACCAATACCAATCACTGTGGAATCAACCCCTAGTGTTGTTATGATGAATTATGCACCACACAGAGAAAGGTTCTGTTGAAAACCTAAATCCTCTTCTGAACCACATGATACAATTAATGACTTAGAGTTAATGAAGTAATGTTATTGATATTAAAGGAACACATTGTTTACAGGTTGTTGTTGTTGTTGTTCCTCAAGGTGTGTGGCCAAGCAGCCCTGAGCTCCTGAGGAAGGCCATGAAGGTGTGTGGCCAAGCAGCCCTGAGCTCCTGAGGAAGGCCATGAAGGTGTGTGGCCAAGCAGCCCTGAGCTCCTGAGGAAGGCCATGAAGGTGTGTGGCCGAGCAGCCTTGAGCTCCTGAGGAAGGCCATGAATGTGTGTGTCCCAGCAGCCCTGAGCTCCTGAGGAAGGCCATGAAGGTGTGTGTCCCAGCAGCCCTGAGCTCCTGAGGAAGGCCATGAAGGTGTGTGGCCAAGCAGCCCTGAGCTCCTGAGGAAGGCCATGAAGGTGTGTGGCCCAGCAGCCCTGAGCTCCTGAGGAAGGTGATGACCTGAACCGGACTTTCTCACAGTGCCCTCACAGAGTGTATGTTGTTGGTGAGTGTGTTTGTGTACATTACAGTCCTCTGTAATGTGTTTAATAGAATGTAGTGTTGTGTTACATCCTGGACAGACAGACATTCACAGAGTGTATGTTGTTGGTGACTGTATTTATGTACAGTCACGGTCAAATATAATCATCTATATAGGGGTAACTGGCATAAGAGTCTGACACCTTCCCTCTGTTCCTTAGATGATAAACTCTTTTCAATAAATAGGTTAACTACCATCTTTAAATTTATTACAAGCAGCTACACACTACTTAAAACAAAATCACACACACACATTAACTACCATCTTTTAATTTAATACAAGCAGCTAATACTACTTAAAACAATAACATCATATGTGAACGTGAAAACATTAGACAGTAAATTGTTTGAGATGCCCATATGTTGGTGATTATTATTGACCACAACTGTACATGGCAGAATTTGCAGTCTTCCATAATGTGTTTGATAGAATGGTGTCCTGTTGCCTGGAATAGTTTGGAGGAATCATTTGCTCCAGATTTACCAACACTACTTGCACCTTAATTATTGTGTTGGGTTGGTGTGTATGTCAGGATAGCTTGGAGGAATTGATAGCCTTGTTATTGGGTTGATTCCACAGTGGTATTGGTTTGTTAGCTTCCCAACCAACCACACATGTAAGGCTTCATTAATTTAGGGTTGATTCCACAGTGGTAATGGTTTGTTAGCTTCCCAACTAACCACACTTGTAAGGCTTCATTATTTTAGGGTTGATTCCACAGTGGTATTTGTTTGTTAGCTTCCCAACCGACCACAATTGTTAGGCTTAATTATTTTAGAGTTGATTCCACAGTGGTATTGGTTTGTTAGCTTCCCAACCAACCACACTTATAAGGCTTCATTATTTTCCAAAAGCTGAATATCCGTATTCATAAAATCTATTAAAACAGTTAGATAATGATGATCACTGTATAGTTTACTCACCAAATTCATTAAGTAATTCACCACTAAGTCATTTACTATACATGGGTAACATTGTTTTGTTTGTATACTTACAAACCAATACCAATCACTGTGGAATCAACCCCTAGTGTTGTTATGATGAATTATGCACCACACAGAGAAAGGTTCTGTTGAAAACCTAAATCCTCTTCTGAACCACATGATACAATTAATGACTTAGAGTTAATGAAGTAATGTTATTGATATTAAAGGAACACATTGTTTACAGGTTGTTGTTGTTGTTGTTGTTGCTGTTCCTCAAGGTGTGTGGCCAAGCAGCCCTGAGCTCCTGAGGAAGGCCATGAAGGTGAGTGGCCCAGCAGCCCTGAGCTCCTGAGGAAGGTGATGGCCTGAACCGGACTTTCTCACAGTGCCCTCACAGAGTGTATGTTGTTGGTGAGTTTGTTTGTGTACATTACAGTCTTCTGTATTGTGTTTAATAGAATGTAGTGTTGTGTTACATCCTGGACAGACAGACATTCACAGAGTGTATGTTGTTGGTGACTGTATTTATGTACAGTCACGGTCAAATATAATGCATCTATATAGGGGTAACTGGCGTAAGAGTTTGACACCTTCCCTCTGTTCCTTAGATGATAAACTCTTTTCAATAAATAGGTTAACTACCATCTTTAAATTTATTACAAGCAGCTACACACTACTTAAAACAAAATCACACACACACATTAACTACCATCTTTTAATTTAATACAAGCAGCTAACACTACTTAAAACAATAACATCATATGTGAACGTGAAAACATTAGACAGTAAATTGTTTGAGATGCCCATATGTTGGTGATTATTATTGACCACAACTGTACATGGCAGAATTTGCAGTCTTCCATAATGTGTTTAATAGAATGGTGTCCTGTTGCCTGGAATAGTTTGGAGGAATAATTTGCTCCAGATTTACCAACACTACTTGCACCTTAATTATTGTGTTGGGTTGGTGTGTATGTCAGGATAGCTTGGAGGAATTGATAGCCTTGTTATTGGGTTGATTCCACAGTGGTATTGGTTTGTTAGCTTCCCAACCAACCACACATGTAAGGCTTCATTATTTTAGGGTTGATTCCACAGTGGTATTGGTTTGTTAGCTTCCCAACCAACCACACTTGTAAGGCTTCATTATTTTAGGGTTGATTCCACAGTGGTATTGGTTTGTTAGCTTCCCAACCAATTACACTTGTTAGGCTTCATTATTTTAGAGTTGATTCCACAGTAGTATTAGTTTGTATGCTTCCCAACTGACCACACTTATAAGGCTTCATTATTTTCCAAAAGCTGAATATCCGTATTCATAAAATCTATTAAAACAGTTAGATAATGATGATCACTGTATAGTTTACTCACCAAATTCATTAAATAATTCATCCCTAAGTCATTTACTATACATGGGTAACATTGTTTTGTTTGTATACTTACAAACCAATACCAATCACTGTGGAATCAACCCCTAGTGTTGTTATGATGAATTATGCACCACACAGAGAAAGGTTCTGTTGAAAACCTAAATCCTCTTCTGAACCACATGATACAATTAATGACTTAGAGTTAATGAAGTAATGTTATTGATATTAAAGGAACACATTGTTTACAGGTTGTTGTTGTTGTTGCTGTTGTTGTTCCTCAAGGTGTGTGGCCAAGCAGCCCTGAGCTCCTGAGGAAGGCCATGAAGGTGTGTGTCCCAGCAGCCCTGAACTCCTGAGGAAGGCCATGAAGGTGTCTGTCCCAGCAGCCCTGAGCTCCTGAGGAAGGCCATGAAGGTGTGTGTCCCAGCAGCCCTGAGCTCCTGAGGAAGGCCATGAAGGTGTGTGGCCAAGCAGCCCTGAGCTCCTGAGGAAGGCCAAGAAGGTGTGTGGCCCAGCAGCCCTGAGCTCCTGAGGAAGGCCATGAAGGTGTGTGGCCCAGCAGCCCTGAGCTCCAGAGGAAGGCCATGAAGGTGTGTGGCTAAGCAGCCCTGAGCTCCTGAGGAAGGTGATGGCCTGAACCGGACTTTCTCACAGTGCCCTCACAGAGTGTATGTTGTTGGTGAGTTTGTTTGTGTACATTACAGTCTTCTGTATTGTGTTTAATAGAATGTAGTGTTATGTTACATCCTGGACAGACAGACATTCACAGAGTGTATGTTGTTGGTGACTGTATTTATGTACAGTCACGGTCAAATATAATGCATCTATATATGGGTAACTCACTTAAGAGTTTGACACCTTCCCTCTGTTCCCTAGAGGATAAACTCTTTTCAATAAATAGGTTAACTACCATCTTTTAAATTATTACAAGCAGCTACACACTACTTAAAACAATATTACACACACTCGTACGTTAACTACCATCTTTTAATTTAACACAAGCAGCTACACACTACTTAAAACGAAAACTGACACACACATTAACTACCATCTGTTAATTTAATATCAGCAGCTACACACTACTTAAAACAAAAACTCACACACACACATTAACTATCATCTTTTAATTTAATACCAGCAGCTACACACTACTTAAAACAAAATCACACACACACATTAACTACCATCTTTTAATTTAATACCAGCAGCTACACACTACTTAAAACAAAAACACACACACACATTAACTATCATCTTTTAATTTATTACAAGCAGCTACACACTACTTAAATCAATATTACACACACACAACTTAACTACCATCTTTTAATTTAATACAAGCAGCTACACACTACTTAAAACAATAACATCATATGTGAACGTGAAAACATTAGACAGTAAATTGTTTGAGATGCCCATATGTTGGTGATTATTATTGACCACAACTGTACATGGCAGAATTTGCAGTCTTCCATAATGTGTTTAATAGAATGGTGTCCTGTTGCCTGGATTAGTTTGGAGGAATCATTTGCTCCAGATTTACCAACACTACTTGCACCTTAATTATTGTGTTGGGTTGGTGTGTATGTCAGGATAGCTTGGAGGAATTGATAGCCTTGTTATTGGGTTGATTCCACAGTGGTATTGGTTTGTAAGCTTCCCAACCAACCATACATGTAAGGCTTCATTATTTTAGAGTTGATTCTACAGTGGTATTGGTTTGTAAGCTTCCCAACCTACCACACTTGTAAGGCTTCATTAATTTAGAGTTGATTCCACAGTGGTATTGGTTTGTTAGCTTCCCAACCAACTACACTTGTTGGGCTTCATTATTTTAGAGTTGATTCCACAGTGGTATTTGTTTGTAAGCTTCCCAACTGACCACACTTATAAGGCTTCATTATTTTCTAAAGGCTGAATATCCGTATTCATAAAACCTATTAAAACAGTTAGATAATGATGATCACTGTATAGTTTACTCACCAAATTCATTAAGTAATTCACCTCTAAGTCATTTACTATACATGGGTAACATTGTTTTGTTTGTATACTTACAAACCAATACCAATCACTGTGGAATCAACCCCTAGTGTTGTTATGATGAATTATGCACCACACAGAGAAAGGTTCTGTTGAAAACCTAAATCCTCTTCTGAACCACATGATACAATTAATGACTTAGAGTTAATGAAGTAATGTTATTGATATTAAAGGAACACATTGTTTATAGGTTGTTGTTGTTGTTGTTGCTATTCCTCAAGGTGTGTGGCCAAGCAGCCCTGAGCTCCTGAGGAAGGCCATGAAGGTGTGTGGCCCAGCAGCCCTGAGCTCCTGAGGAAGGCCATGAAGGTGTGTAGCCCAGCAGCCCTGAGCTCCTGAGGAAGGCCATGAAGGTGTGTAGCCCAGCAGCCCTGAGCTCCTGAGGAAGGTGTTGGCCTGAACCGGACTTTCTCACAGTGCCCTCACAGAGTGTATGTTGTGTTGTTGGTGAGTGTGTTTGTGTACATTACAGTCCTCTGTAATGTGTTTAATAAAATGTAGTGTTATGTTACATCCTGGACAGACAGACATTCACAGAGTGTATGTTGTTGGTGACTATTTATGTACAGTTGTGGTCAAATATAATCATCTATATAGGGGTAACTGGCATAAGAGTTTGAAACCTTCCGTCTGTTCCTTAGATGATAAACTCTTTTCAATAAATAGGTTAACTACCATCTTTTAAATTATTACAAGCAGCTACACACTACTTAAAACAAAAACTCACACACACGAATTAACTACCATCTTTTAATTTAATACCAGCAGCTACACACTACTTAAAACAAAAACTCACACACACACATTAACTACCATCTTTTAATTTAATACCAGCAGCTACACACTACTTAAAACAAAATCACACACACACATTAACTACCATCTTTTAATTTAATACCAGCAGCTACACACTACTTAATACAATAACATCATAATTATGTGAATGTGAAAACATTAGACAGTAAATTGTTTGAGATGCCCATATGTTGGTGATTATTATTGACCACAACTGTACATGGCAGAATTTGCAGTCTTCCATAATGTGTTTAATAGAATGGTGTCCTGTTGCCTGGAATAGTTTGGAGGAATCATTTGCTCCAGATTTACCAACACTACTTGCACCTTAATTATTGTGTTGGGTTGGTGTGTATGTCAGGATAGCTTGGAGGAATTGATAGCCTTGTTATTGGGTTGATTCCACAGTGGTATTGGTTTGTTAGCTTCCCAACCAACCATACATGTAAGGCTTCATTATTTTAGAATTGATTCTACAGTGGTATTGGTTTGTAAGCTTCCCAACCAACCATACATGTAAGGCTTCATTATTTTAGAGTTGATTCTACAGTGGTATTGGTTTGTAAGCTTCCCAACCAACCACACTTGTAAGGCTTCATTAATTTAGAGTTGATTCCACAGTGGTATTGGTTTGTTAGCTTCCCAACCAACTACACTTGTTGGGCTTCATTATTTTAGAGTTGATTCCACAGTGGTATTTGTTCGTAAGCTTCCCAACTAACCACATTTATATGGCTTCATTATTTTCCAAAAGCTGAATATCTGTATTCATAAAATCTATTAAAACAGTTAGATAATGATGATTACTGTATAGTTTACTCACCAAATTCATTAAATAATTCACCTCTAAGTCATTTACTATACATGGGTAACATTGTTTTGTTTGTATACTTACAAACCAATACCAATCACTGTGGAATCAACCCCTAGTGTTGTTATGATGAATTATGCACCACACAGAGAAAGGTTCTGTTGAAAGCCTAAATCCTCTTCTGAACCACATGATACAATTAATGACTTAGAGTTAATGAAGTAATGTTATTGATATTAAAGGAACACATTGTTTACAGGTTGTTGTTGTTGTTGTTGCTGTTCCTCAAAGTGTGTGGCCCAGCAGCCCTGAGCTCCTGAGGAAGGCCATGAAGGTGTGTGTCCCAGCAGCCCTGAGCTCCTGAGGAAGGCCATGAAGGTGTGTGGCCCAGCAGCCCTGAGCTCCTGAGGAAGGTGTTGGCCTGAACCGGACTTTCTCACAGTGCCCTCACAGAGTGTATGTTGTGTTGTTGGTGAGTGTGTTTGTGTACATTACAGTCCTCTGTAATGTGTTTAATAGAATGTAGTGTTATGTTACATCCTGGACAGACAGACATTCACAGAGTGTATGTTGTTGGTGACTATTTATGTACAGTTGTGGTCAAATATAATCATCTATATAGGGGTAACTCGCATAAGAGTTTGAAACTTTCCGTCTGTTCCTTAGATGATAAACTCTTTTCAATAAATAGGTTAACTACCATCTTTTAAATTATTACAAGCAGCTACACACTACTTAAAACAATATTACACACACTCGCACGTTAACTACCATCTTTTAATTTAACACAAGCAGCTACACACTACTTAAAACAAAAACACACACACACAAATTAACTACCATCTTTTAATTTAATACAAGCAGCTACACACTACTTAAATCAATATTACACACACACAACTTAACTACCATCTTTTAATTTAATACAAGCAGCTACACACTACTTAAAACAATAACATCATATGTGAACGTGAAAACATTAGACAGTAAATTGTTTGAGATGCCCATATGTTGGTGATTATTATTGACCACAACTGTACATGGCAGAATTTTCAGTCTTCCATAATGTGTTTAATAGAATGGTGTCCTGTTGCCTGGAATAGTTTGGAGGAATCATTTGCTCCAGATTTACCAACACTACTTGCACCTTAATTATTGTGTTGGGTTGGTGTGTATGTCAGGATAGCTTGGAGGAATTGATAGCCTTGTTATTGGGTTGATTCCACAGTGGTATTGGTTTGTTAGCTTCCCAACCAACCACACTTGTTAGGCTTCATTATTTTAGGTTTCATTCCACAGTGGTATTGGTTTGTTAGCTTCCCAACCAACCACACTTGTAAGGCTTCATTATTTTAGGGTTTATTCCACAGTGGTATTTGTTTGTAAGCTTCCCAACCAACCACTCTTATAAGGCTTCATTATTTTCCAAAAGCTGAATATCCGTATTCATAAAATCTATTAAAACAGTTAGATAATGATGATTACTGTATAGTTTACTCACCAAATTCATTAAGTAATTCACCACTAAGTCATTTACTATACATGGGTAACATTGTTTTGTTTGTATACTTACAAACCAATACCAATCACTGTGGAATCAACCCCTAGTGTTGTTATGATGAATTATGCACCACACAGAGAAAGGTTTTGTTGAAAACCTAAATCCTCTTCTGAACCACATGATACAATTAATGACTTAGAGTTAATGAAGTAATGTTATTGATATTAAAGGAACACATTGTTTACAGGTTGTTGTTGTTGTTGTTGTTGCTGTTCCTCAAGGTGTGTGGCCAAGCAGCCCTGAGCTCCTGAGGAAGGCCATGAAGGTGTGTGGCCGAGCAGCCCTGAGCTCCTGAGGAAGGCCATGAAGGTGTGTAGCCCAGCAGCCCTGAGCTCCTGAGGAAGGCCATGAAGGTGTGTGTCCCAGCAGCCCTGAGCTCCTGAGGAAGGTGATGGCCTGAACCAGACTTTCTCACAGTGCCCTCACAGAGTGTATGTTGTTGGTGAGTGTGTTTGTGTACATTACAGTCTTCTGTATTGTGTTTAATAGAATGTAGTGTTGTGTTACATCCTGGACAGACGGACATTCACAGAGTGTATGTTGTTGGTGACTGTATTTATGTACAGTCACGGTCAAATATAATGCATCTATATAGGGGTAACTCACGTAAGAGTTTGACACCTTCCCTCTGTTCCCTAGAGGACAAACTCTTTTCAATAAATAGGTTAACTACCATCTTTTAAATTATTACAAGCAGCTACACACTACTTAAAACAATGTTACACACACTCGCACGTTAACTACCATCTTTTAATTTAACACAAGCAGCTACACACTACTTAAAACGAAAACACACACACACATTAACTACCATCTTTTAATTTAATATCAGCAGCTACACACTACTTAAAACAAAAACTCACACACACACATTAACTATCATCTTTTAATTTAATACCAGCAGCTACACACTACTTAAAACAAAATCACACACACACATTAACTACCCTCTTTTAATTTAATACCAGCAGCTACACACTACTTAATACAATAACATCATAATTATGTGAGCGTGAAAACATTAGACAGTAAATTGTTTGAGATGCCCATATGTTGGTGATTATTATTGACCACAACTGTACATGGCAGAATTTGCAGTCTTCCATAATGTGTTTAATAGAATGGTGTCCTGTTGCCTGGAATAGTTTGGAGGAATCATTTGCTCCAGATTTACCAACACTACTTGCACCTTAATTATTGTGTTGGGTTGGTGTGTATGTCAGGATAGCTTGGAGGAATTGATAGCCTTGTTATTGGGTTGATTCCACAGTGGTATTGGTTTGTTAGCTTCCCAACCAACCACACATGTAAGGCTTCATTATTTTATGGTTGATTCCACAGTGGTATTGGTTTGTTAGCTTCCCAACCGACCACACTTGTTAAGCTTCATTATTTTAGGGTTGATTCCACAGTGGTATTGGTTTGTTAGCTTCCCAACCAACCACCCTTGTTAGGCTTCATTATTTTAGAGTTGATTCCACAGTGGTAATGGTTTGTAAGCTTCCCAACTAACCACATTTATATGGCTTTATTATTTTCCAAAGCTGAATATCTGTATTTATAAAATCTATTAAAACAGTTAGATAATGATGATCACTGTATAGTTTACTCACCAAATTCATTAAGTAATTCACCTCTAAGTCATTTACTATACATGGGTAACATTGTTTTGTTTGTATACTTACAAACCAATACCAATCACTGTGGAATCAACCCCTAGTGTTGTTATGATGAATTATGCACCACACAGAGAAAGGTTCTGTTGAAAACCTAAATCCTCTTCTGAACCACATGATACAATTAATGACTTAGAGTTAATGAAGTAATGTTATTGATATTAAAGGAACACATTGTTTACAGGTTGTTGTTGTTGTTGTTGTTGTTCCTCAAGGTGTGTGGCCCAGCAGCCCTGAGCTCCTGAGGAAGGCCATGAAGGTGTGTGTCCCAGCAGCCCTGAGCTCCTGAGGAAGGCCATGAAGGTGTGTGGCCCAGCAGCCCTGAGCTCCTGAGGAAGGCCATGAAGGTGTGTTGCCCAGCAGCCCTGAGCTCCTGAGGGAGGCCATGAAGGTGTGTGGCCAAGCAGCCCTGAGCTCCTGAGGAAGGTGATGGCCTGAACCGGACTTTCTCACAGTGCCCTCACAGAGTGTATGTTGTTGGTGAGTTTGTTTGTGTACATTACAGTCTTCTGTAATGTGTTTAATAGAATGTAGTGTTATGTTACATCCTGGACAGACAGACATTCACAGAGTGTATGTTGTTGGTGACTGTATTTATGTACAGTCACGGTCAAATATAATGCATCTATATAGGGGTAACTGGTATAAGAGTCTGACACCTTCCCTCTGTTCCTTAGATGATAAACTCTTTTCAATAAATAGGTTAACTACCATCTTTAAATTTATTACAAGCAGCTACACAGTACTTAAAACAAAATCACACACACACATTAACTACCATCTTTTAATTTAATACAAGCAGCTAACACTACTTAAAACAATAACATCATATGTGAACGTGAAAACATTAGACAGTAAATTGTTTGAGATGCCCATATGTTGGTGATTATTATTGACCACAACTGTACATGGCAGAATTTGCAGTCTTCCATAATGTGTTTAATAGAATGGTGTTCTGTTGCCTGGAATAGTTTGGAGGAATCATTTGCTCCAGATTTACCAACACTACTTGCACCTTAATTATTGTGTTGGGTTGGTGTGTATGTCAGGATAGCTTGGAGGAATTGATAGCCTTGTTATTGGGTTGATTCCACAGTGGTATTGGTTTGTTAGCTTCCCAACCAACCACACTTGTTAGGCTTCATTATTTTAGGGTTGATTCCACAGTGGTATTGGTTTGTTAGCTTCCCAACCAACCACAATTGTTAGGCTTCATTATTTTAGAGTTGATTCCACAGTGGTGTTGGTTTGTAAGCTTCCCAACTGACCACACTTATAAGGCTTCATTATTTTCTAAAGGCTGAATATCCGTATTCATAAAACCTATTAAAACAGTTAGATAATGATGATCACTGTATAGTTTACTCACCAAATTCATTAAGTAATTCACCTCTAAGTCATTTACTATACATGGGTAACATTGTTTTGTTTGTATACTTACAAACCAATACCAATCACTGTGGAATCAACCCCTAGTGTTGTTATGATGAATTATGCACCACACAGAGAAAGGTTCTGTTGAAAACCTAAATCCTCTTCTGAACCACATGATACAATTAATGACTTAGAGTTAATGAAGTAATGTTATTGATATTAAAGGAACACATTGTTTACAGGTTGTTGTTGTTGTTGTTGTTCCTCAAGGTGTGTGGCCAAGCAGCCCTGAGCTCCTGAGGAAGGCCATGAAGGTGTGTGTCCCAGCAGCCCTGAGCTCCTGAGGAAGGCCATGAAGGTGTGTGGCCAAGCAGCCCTGAGCTCCTGAGGAAGGCCATGAAGGTGTGTGGCCGAGCAGCCCTGAGCTCCTGAGGAAGGCCATGAATGTGTGTGTCCCAGCAGCCCTGAGCTCCTGAGGAAGGCCATGAAGGTGTGTGTCCCAGCAGCCCTGAGCTCCTGAGGAAGGCCATGAAGGTGTGTGGCCCAGCAGCCCTGAGCTCCTGAGGAAGGTGATGGCCTGAACCAGACTTTCTCACAGTGCCCTCACAGAGTGTATGTTGTTGGTGAGTGTGTTTGTGTACATTACAGTCCTCTGTAATGTGTTTAATAGAATGTAGTGTTGTGTTACATCCTGGACAGACAGACATTCACAGAGTGTATGTTGTTGGTGACTGTATTTATGTACAGTCGTGGTCAAATATAATGCATCTATATATCACACTGTAACTCATGTAAGAGTTTGACACTTTCCCCCTGTTCCTTAGATGATAAACTCTTTTCAATAAATTGGTTAACTACCATCTTTTAAATTATTACAAGCAGCTACACACTACTTAAAACAATATTACACACACTCGCACGTTAACTACCATCTTTTAATTTAACACAAGCAGCTACACACTACTTAAAACAATAACATCATATGTGAACGTGAAAACATTAGACAGTAAATTGTTTGAGATGCCCATATGTTGGTGATTATTATTGACCACAACTGTACATGGCAGAATTTGCAGTCTTCCATAATGTGTTTAATAGAATGGTGTCCTGTTGCCTGGAATAGTTTGGAGGAATCATTTGCTCCAGATTTACCAACACTACTTGCACCTTAATTATTGTGTTGGGTTGGTGTGTATGTCAGGATAGCTTGGAGGAATTGATAGCCTTGTTATTGGGTTGATTCCACAGTGGTGTTTGTTTGTAAGCTTCCCAACCAACCATACATGTAAGGCTTCATTATTTTAGGGTTGATTCCACAGTGGTAATGGTTTGTTAGCTTCCCAACCGACCACACTTGTTAAGCTTCATTATTTTAGGGTTGATTCCACAGTGGTATTGGTTTGTTAGCTTCCCAACCAACCACACTTATAAGGCTTCATTATTTTCCAAAAGCTGAATATCCGTATTCATAAAATCTATTAAAACAGTTAGATAATGATGATTACTGTATAGTTTACTCACCAAATTCATTAAGTAATTCACCTCTAAGTCATTTACTATACATGGGTAACATTGTTTTGTTTGTATACTTACAAACCAATACCAATCACTGTGGAATCAACCCCTAGTGTTGTTATGATGAATTATGCACCACACAGAGAAAGGTTCTGTTGAAAACCTAAATCCTCTTCTGAACCACATGATACAATTAATGACTTAGAGTTAATGAAGTAATGTTATTGATATTAAAGGAACACATTGTTTACAGGTTGTTGTTGTTGTTGTTGTTGTTCCTCAAGGTGTGTGGCCAAGCAGTCCTGAGCTCCTGAGGAAGGCCATGAAGGTGTGTGTCCCAGCAGCCCTGAGCTCCTGAGGAAGGCCATGAAGGTGTGTGTCCCAGCAGCCCTGAGCTCCTGAGGAAGGCCATGAAGGTGTGTGTCCCAGCAGCCCTGAGCTCCTGAGGAAGGCCATGAAGGTGTGTTGCCCAGCAGCCCTGAGCTCCTGAGGAAGACCATGAAGGTGTGTGTCCCAGCAGCCCTGAGCTCCTGAGGAAGGCCATGAAGGTGTGTGTCCCAGCAGCCCTGAGCTCCTGAGGAAGGCCATGAAGGTGTGTGTCCCAGCAGCCCTGAACTCCTGAAGAAGGTGTTGGCCTGAACCGGACTTTCTCACAGTGCCCTCACAGAGTGTATGTTGTTGGTGAGTGTGTTTGTGTACATTACAGTCTTCTGTATTGTGTTTAATAGAATGTAGTGTTGCGTTACATCCTGGACAGACAGACATTCACAGAGTGTATGTTGTTGGTGACTGTATCTATGTACAGTCACGGTCAAATATAATGCATCTATATAGGGGTAACTGGCGTAAGAGTCTGACACCTTCCGTCTGTTCCTTAGATGATAAACTCTTTTCAATAAATAGGTTAACTACCATCTTTTAAATTATTACAAGCAGCTACACACTACTTAAAACAATATTACACACACTCGCACGTTAACTACCATCTTTTAATTTAACACAAGCAGCTACACACTACTTAAAACAAAAACACACACACACATTAACTACCATCTTTTAATTTAATACCAGCAGCTACACACTACTTAAAACAAAAACTCACACACACACATTAACTACCATCTTTTAATTTAATACCAGCAGCTACACACTACTTAAAACAAAATCACACACACACATTAACTACCATCTTTTAATTTAATACCAGCAGCTACACACTACTTAAAACACAAACACACACACACATTAACTACCATTTTTTAATTTAATACAAGCAGCTACACACTACTTAAAACAATAACATCATATGTGAACGTGAAAACATTAGACAGTAAATTGTTTGAGATGCCCATATGTTGGTGATTATTATTGACCACAACTGTACATGGCAGAATTTGCAGTCTTCCATAATGTGTTTAATAGAATGGTGTCCTGTTGCCTGGAATAGTTTGGAGGAATCATTTGCTCCAGATTTACCAACACTACTTGCACCTTAATTATTGTGTTGGGTTGGTGTGTATGTCAGGATAGCTTGGAGGAATTGATAGCCTTGTTATTGGGTTGATTCCACAGTGGTATTGGTTTGTTAGCTTCCCAACCAACCACACTTGTTAGGCTTCATTATTTTAGGGTTGATTCCACAGTGGTATTGGTTTGTTAGCTTCCCAACCAACCACACTTATAAGGCTTCATTATTTCAGGGTTGATTCCACAGTGGTTTTGGTTTGTTAGCTTCCCAACCAACTACACTAGTTAGGCTTCATTATTTTAGAGTTGATTCCACAGTGGTATTTGTTTGTAAGCTTCCCAACTGACCACACTTATAAGGCTTCATTATTTTCTAAAGGCTGAATATCCGTATTCATAAAACCTATTAAAACAGTTAGATAATGATGATCACTGTATAGTTTACTCACCAAATTCATTAAGTAATTCACCTCTAAGTCATTTACTATACATGGGTAACATTGTTTTGTTTGTATACTTACAAACCAATACCAATCACTGTGGAATCAACCCCTAGTGTTGTTATGATGAATTATGCACCACACAGAGAAAGGTTCTGTTGAAAACCTAAATCCTCTTCTGAACCACATGATACAATTAATGACTTAGAGTTAATGAAGTAATGTTATTGATATTAAAGGAACACATTGTTTACAGGTTGTTGTTGTTGTTGTTGTTGTTCCTCAAGGTGTATGGCCCAGCAGCCCTGAGCTCCTGAGGAAGCCCATGAAGGTGTGTGTCCCAGCAGCCCTGAGCTCCTGAGGAAGGCCATGAAGGTGTGTGGCCAAGCAGCCCTGAGCTCCTGAGGAAGGCCATGAAGGTGTGTGGCCGAGCAGCCCTGAGCTCCTGAGGAAGGCCATGAAGGTGTGTGTCCCAGCAGCCCTGAGCTCCTGAGGAAGGCCATGAAGGTGTGTGGCCAAGCAGCCCTGAGCTCCTGAGGAAGGCCATGAATGTGTGTGTCCCAGCAGCCCTGAGCTCCTGAGGAAGGCCATGAAGGTGTGTGTCCCAGCAGCCCTGAGCTCCTGAGGAAGGCCATGAAGGTGTGTGGCCAAGCAGCCCTGAGCTCCTGAGGAAGGCCATGAAGGTGTGTGGCCCAGCAGCCCTGAGCTCCTGAGGAAGGTGATGGCCTGAACCGGACTTTCTCACAGTGCCCTCACAGAGTGTATGTTGTTGGTGAGTGTGTTTGTGTACATTACATTCCTCTGTAATGTGTTTAATAGAATGTAGTGTTATGTTACATCCTGGACAGACAGACATTCACAGAGTGTATGTTGTTGGTGACTGTATATATGTACAGTCACGGTCAAATATAATCATCTATATAGGGGTAACTGGCATAAGAGTCTGACACCTTCCCTCTGTTCCTTAGATGATAAACTCTTTTCAATAAATAGGTTAACTACCATCTTTAAATTTATTACAAGCAGCTACACTCTACTTAAAACAAAATCACACACACACATTAACTACCATCTTTTAATTTAATACAAGCAGCTAACACTACTTAAAACAATAACATCATATGTGAACGTGAAAACATTAGACAGTAAATTGTTTGAGATGCCCATATGTTGGTGATTATTATTGACCACAACTGTACATGGCAGAATTTTCAGTCTTCCATAATGTGTTTAATAGAATGGTGTTCTGTTGCCTGGAATAGTTTGGAGGAATCATTTGCTCCAGATTTACCAACACTACTTGCACCTTAATTATTGTGTTGGGTTGGTGTGTATGTCAGGATAGCTTGGAGGAATTGATAGCCTTGTTATTGGGTTGATTCCACAGTGGTATTGGTTTGTTAGCTTCCCAACCAACCACACTTATAAGGCTTCATTATTTTAGAGTTGATTCCACAGTGGTATTAGTTTGTAAGCTTCCCAACCAACCACCCTTGTTAGGCTTCATTATTTTAGAGTTGATTCCACAGTGGTATTTGTTTGTAAGCTTCCCAACTAACCACATTTATATGGCTTTATTATTTTCCAAAGCTGAATATCTGTATTTATAAAATCTATTAAAACAGTTAGATAATGATGATCACTGTATAGTTTACTCACCAAATTCATTAAGTAATTCACCTCTAAGTCATTTACTATACATGGGTAACATTGTTTTGTTTGTATACTTACAAACCAATAGCAATCACTGTGGAATCAACCCCTAGTGTTGTTATGATGAATTATGCACCACACAGAGAAAGGTTCTGTTGAAAACCTAAATCCTCTTCTGAACCACATGATACAATTAATGACTTAGAGTTAATGAAGTAATGTTATTGATATTAAAGGAACACATTGTTTACAGGTTGTTGTTGTTGTTGTTGTTGTTGTTCCTCCTCAAGGTGTGTGGCCAAGCAGCCCTGAGCTCCTGAGGGAGGCCATGAAGGTGTGTGGCCCAGCAGCCCTGAGCTCCTGAGGAAGGCCATGAAGGTGTGTGGCCAAGCAGCCCTGAGCTCCTGAGGAAGGCCATGAAGGTGTGTGGCCCAGCAGCCCTGAGCTCCTGAGGGAGGCCATGAAGGTGTGTGGCCCAGCAGCCCTGAGCTCCTGAGGAAGGCCATGAAGGTGTGTGGCCCAGCAGCCCTGAGCTCCTGAGGGAGGCCATGAAGGTGTGTGTCCCAGCAGCCCTGAGCTCCTGAGGAAGGCCATGAAGGTGTGTGGCCAAGCAGCCCTGAGCTCCTGAGGAAGGCCATGAAGGTGTGTGGCCCAGCAGCCCTGAGCTCCTGAGGGAGGCCATGAAGGTGTGTGGCCCAGCAGCCCTGAGCTCCTGAGGAAGGTGATGGCCTGAACCGGACTTTCTCACAGTGCCCTCACAGAGTGTATGTTGTTGGTGAGTGTGTTTGTGTACATTACAGTCCTCTGTAATGTGTTTAATAGAATGTAGTGTTGTGTTACATCCTGGACAGACAGACATTCACAGAGTGTATGTTGTTGGTGACTGTATTTATGTACAGTCACGGTCAAATATAATCATCTATATAGGGGTAACTGGCGTAAGAGTTTGACACCTTCCCTCTGTTCCTTAGATGATAAACTCTTTTCAATAAATAGGTTAACTACCATCTTTAAATTTATTACAAGCAGCTACACACTACTTAAAACAAAATCACACACACACATTAACTACCATCTTTTAATTTAATACAAGCAGCTAATACTACTTAAAACAATAACATCATATGTGAACGTGAAAACATTAGACAGTAAATTGTTTGAGATGCCCATATGTTGGTGATTATTATTGACCACAACTGTACATGGCAGAATTTGCAGTCTTCCATAATGTGTTTAATAGAATGGTGTCCTGTTGCCTGGAATAGTTTGGAGGAATCATTTGCTCCAGATTTACCAACACTACTTGCACCTTAATTATTGTGTTGGGTTGGTGTGTATGTCAGGATAGCTTGGAGGAATTGATAGCCTTGTTATTGGGTTGATTCCACAGTGGTATTGGTTTGTTAGCTTCCCAACCAACCACACATGTAAGGCTTCATTAATTTAGGGTTGATTCCACAGTGGTAATGGTTTGTTAGCTTCCCAACTAACCACACTTGTAAGGCTTCATTATTTTAGGGTTGATTCCACAGTGGTATTTGTTTGTTAGCTTCCCAACCGACCACAATTGTTAGGCTTAATTATTTTAGAGTTGATTCCACAGTGGTATTGGTTTGTTAGCTTCCCAACCAACCACACTTATAAGGCTTCATTATTTTCCAAAAGCTGAATATCCGTATTCATAAAATCTATTAAAACAGTTAGATAATGATGATCACTGTATAGTTTACTCACCAAATTCATTAAGTAATTCACCACTAAGTCATTTACTATACATGGGTAACATTGTTTTGTTTGTATACTTACAAACCAATACCAATCACTGTGGAATCAACCCCTAGTGTTGTTATGATGAATTATGCACCACACAGAGAAAGGTTCTGTTGAAAACCTAAATCCTCTTCTGAACCACATGATACAATTAATGACTTAGAGTTAATGAAGTAATGTTATTGATATTAAAGGAACACATTGTTTACAGGTTGTTGTTGTTGTTGTTGTTGCTGTTCCTCAAGGTGTGTGGCCCAGCAGCCCTGAGCTCCTGAGGAAGGCCATGAAGGTGTGTGGCCCAGCAGCCCTGAGCTCCTGAGGAAGGCCATGAAGGTGTGTGTCCCAGCAGCCCTGAGCTCCAGAGGAAGGCCATGAAGGTGTGTGGCCCAGCAGCCCTGAGCTCCTGAGGAAGGTGATGGCCTGAACCGGACTTTCTCACAGTGCCCTCACAGAGTGTATCTTGTTGGTGAGTGTGTTTGTGTACATTACAGTCTTCTGTAATGTATTTAATAGAATGTAGTGTTGTGTTACATCCTGGACAGACAGACATTCACAGAGTGTATGTTGTTGGTGACTATTTATGTACAGTCACGGTCAAATATAATCATCTATATAGGGGTAACTGGCATAAGAGTTTGACACTTTCCCTCTGTTCCTTAGATGATAAACTCTTTTCAATAAATAGGTTAACTACCATCTTTAAATTTATTACAAGCAGCTACACACTACTTAAAACAAAATCACACACACACATTAACTACCATCTTTTAATTTAATACAAGCAGCTACACACTACTTAAAACAATAACATCATATGTGAACGTGAAAACATTAGACAGTAAATTGTTTGAGATGCCCATATGTTGGTGATTATTATTGACCACAACTGTACATGGCAGAATTTTCAGTCTTCCATAATGTGTTTAATAGAATGGTGTTCTGTTGCCTGGAATAGTTTGGAGGAATCATTTGCTCCAGATTTACCAACACTACTTGCACCTTAATTATTGTGTTGGGTTGGTGTGTATGTCAGGATAGCTTGGAGGAATTGATAGCCTTGTTATTGGGTTGATTCCACAGTGGTATTGGTTTGTTAGCTTCCCAACCAACCACACATGTAAGGCTTCATTATTTTAGGGTTGATTCCACAGTGGTAATGGTTTGTTAGCTTCCCAACCGACCACACTTGTTAGGCTTCATTATTTTAGGGTTGATTCCACAGTGGTATTGGTTTGTAAGCTTCCCAACCAAACACAATTGTTAGGCTTAATTATTTTAGAGTTGATTCCACAGTAGTATTAGTTTGTATGCTTCCCAACCAACCACACTTATAAGGCTTCATTATTTTCCAAAAGCTGAATATCCGTATTCATAAAATCTATTAAAACAGTTAGATAATGATGATCACTGTATAGTTTACTCACCAAATTCATTAAGTAATTCACCACTAAGTCATTTACTATACATGGGTAACATTGTTTTGTTTGTATACTTACAAACCAATACCAATCACTGTGGAATCAACCCCTAGTGTTGTTATGATGAATTATGCACCACACAGAGAAAGGTTCTGTTGAAAACCTAAATCCTCTTCTGAACCACATGATACAATTAATGACTTAGAGTTAATGAAGTAATGTTATTGATATTAAAGGAACACATTGTTTACAGGTTGTTGTTGTTGTTGCTGTTGTTGTTCCTCAAGGTGTGTGGCCAAGCAGCCCTGAGCTCCTGAGGAAGGCCATGAAGGTGTCTGTCCCAGCAGCCCTGAGCTCCTGAGGAAGGCCATGAAGGTGTGTGGCCCAGCAGCCCTGAGCTCCTGAGGAAGGTGATGGCCTGAACCGGACTTTCTCACAGTGCCCTCACAGAGTGTATGTTGTTGGTGAGTGTGTTTGTGTACATTACAGTCCTCTGTAATGTGTTTAATAGAATGTAGTGTTGTGTTACATCCTGGACAGACAGACATTCACAGAGTGTATGTTGTTGGTGACTGTATTTATGTACAGTCACGGTCAAATATAATGCATCTATATAGGGGTAACTGGCGTAAGAGTTTGACACCTTCCCTCTGTTCCTTAGATGATAAACTCTTTTCAATAAATAGGTTAACTACCATCTTTAAATTTATTACAAGCAGCTACACACTACTTAAAACAAAATCACACACACACATTAACTACCATCTTTTAATTTAATACAAGCAGCTAACACTACTTAAAACAATAACATCATATGTGAACGTGAAAACATTAGACAGTAAATTGTTTGAGATGCCCATATGTTGGTGATTATTATTGACCACAACTGTACATGGCAGAATTTGCAGTCTTCCATAATGTGTTTAATAGAATGGTGTTCTGTTGCCTGGAATAGTTTGGAGGAATCATTTGCTCCAGATTTACCAACACTACTTGCACCTTAATTATTGTGTTGGGTTGGTGTGTATGTCAGGATAGCTTGGAGGAATTGATAGCCTTGTTATTGGGTTGATTCCACAGTGGTATTGGTTTGTTAGCTTCCCAACCAACCACACTTGTTAGGCTTCATTATTTTAGGGTTGATTCCACAGTGGTATTGGTTTCTTAGCTTCCCAACCAACCACACTTATAAGGCTTCATTATTTTAGAGTTGATTCCACAGTGGTGTTGGTTTGTAAGCTTCCCAACTGACCACACTTATAAGGCTTCATTATTTTCTAAAGGCTGAATATCCGTATTCATAAAACCTATTAAAACAGTTAGATAATGATGATCACTGTATAGTTTACTCACCAAATTCATTAAGTAATTCACCTCTAAGTCATTTACTATACATGGGTAACATTGTTTTGTTTGTATACTTACAAACCAATACCAATCACTGTGGAATCAACCCCTAGTGTTGTTATGATGAATTATGCACCACACAGAGAAAGGATCTGTTGAAAACCTAAATCCTCTTCTGAACCACATGATACAATTAATGACTTAGAGTTAATGAAGTAATGTTATTGATATTAAAGGAACACATTGTTTACAGGTTGTTGTTGTTGTTGTTGTTCCTCAAGGTGTGTGGCCAAGCAGCCCTGAGCTCCTGAGGAAGGCCATGAAGGTGTGTGTCCCAGCAGCCCTGAGCTCCTGAGGAAGGCCATGAAGGTGTGTGGCCAAGCAGCCCTGAGCTCCTGAGGAAGGCCATGAAGGTGTGTGGCCGAGCAGCCCTGAGCTCCTGAGGAAGGCCATGAATGTGTGTGTCCCAGCAGCCCTGAGCTCCTGAGGAAGGCCATGAAGGTGTGTGTCCTAGCAGCCCTGAGCTCCTGAGGAAGGCCATGAAGGTGTGTGGCCCAGCAGCCCTGAGCTCCTGAGGAAGGTGATGGCCTGAACCGGACTTTCTCACAGTGCCCTCACAGAGTGTATGTTGTTGGTGAGTGTGTTTGTGTACATTACAGTCCTCTGTAATGTGTTTAATAGAATGTAGTGTTGTGTTACATCCTGGACAGACAGACATTCACAGAGTGTATGTTGTTGGTGACTGTATTTATGTACAGTCGTGGTCAAATATAATGCATCTATATATCACACTGTAACTCATGTAAGAGTTTGACACCTTCCCTCTGTTCCTTAGATGATAAACTCTTTTCAATAAATTGGTTAACTACCATCTTTTAAATTATTACAAGCAGCTACACACTACTCGCACGTTAACTACCATCTTTTAATTTAACACAAGCAGCTACACACTACTTAAAACAATAACATCATATGTGAACGTGAAAACATTAGACAGTAAATTGTTTGAGATGCCCATATGTTGGTGATTATTATTGACCACAACTGTACATGGCAGAATTTGCAGTCTTCCATAATGTGTTTAATAGAATGGTGTCCTGTTGCCTGGAATAGTTTGGAGGAATCATTTGCTCCAGATTTACCAACACTACTTGCACCTTAATTATTGTGTTGGGTTGGTGTGTATGTCAGGATAGCTTGGAGGAATTGATAGCCTTGTTATTGGGTTGATTCCACAGTGGTATTGGTTTGTTAGCTTCCCAACCAACCACACTTGTTAGGCTTCATTATTTTAGAATTGATTCCACAGTAGTATTAGTTTGTATGCTTCCCAACTAACCACACTTATATGGCTTCATTATTTTCCAAAAGCTGAATATCCGTATTTATAAAATCTATTAAAACAGTTAGATAATGATGATTACTGTATAGTTTACTCACCAAATTCATTAAATAATTCACCCCTAAGTCATTTACTATACATGGGTAACATTGTTTTGTTTGTATACTTACAAACCAATACCAATCACTGTGGAATCAACCCCTAGTGTTGTTATGATGAATTATGCACCACACAGAGAAAGGTTCTGTTGAAAACCTAAATCCTCTTCTGAACCACATGATACAATTAATGACTTAGAGTTAATGAAGTAATGTTATTGATATTAAAGGAACACATTGTTTACAGGTTGTTGTTGTTGTTCCTCAAGGTGTGTGGCCAAGCAGCCCTGAGCTCCTGAGGAAGGCCACGAAGGTGTGTGGCCCAGCAGCCCTGAGCTCCTGAGGAAGGCCATGAAGGTGTGTGTCCCAGCAGCCCTGAGCTCCTGAGGAAGGCCATGAAGGTGTGTGTCCCAGCAGCCCTGAGCTCCTGAGGAAGGCCATGAAGGTGTGTAGCCCAGCAGCCCTGAGCTCCTGAGGAAGGTGATGGCCTGAACTGGACTTTCTCACAGTGCCCTCACAGAGTGTATGTTGTGTTGTTGGTGAGTGTGTTTGTGTACAGTTACATGCACCAATCGGTATCCCCCCTCTTGGCTGAAGGTATGGTGAGAGGAGAGCAGGGAATCTATACTCAAACTAGAATGTACTGAGCTCTCAGGTGGGGATGAGGAATTAAGAGCGGCGTTGCCAAAACATCACCAAAACAAACCCACATGGTATAAACATGGACCTACTGATTCAGAGGGATATAATAGGAAATATCTATTGATATTATACATAATTTCCTTAGCTTGGCTGTGGAGAACACCAACGTGCTTGGGAGATGTGTGGTCTATAGTGGTTGGTGTGAGACTGACCAGATGACATATATGAATACACGTGTCCTTGACCCGCCATTAACCCTTTGTCACATGTAGGAGATGTGGCAGCATGTGTAAAATAACAAGTAACTTGTTGTATAGAGTTGTTGTAAATATACTTACATAAGCCTAACTCGGAGTGTAAAGAGCGGTAAGAGTGAGAGTAGCAACTGCATGGGGAAGATGGCGAGAAATGGCCAGTTTATTGGTGAATCGCAGCATAGGGCTGAAGACCAGAGGAAGGACATACGAAGCCTGTGTGAGACCTGCTCTTATGTATGGAACAGAAACATGGGCATTGATAAACAAACTGATGGAGGTTATACGCAGCTGTGACCGTAGAATGCTGAAATACATGGCAGAAATAAGGTGGCAAGATGGGAGGTCTAGCAGTGAAGTGGCAGAGATGTGTGTGTGTGTGTGTGGGGTTGAAGACCTTTCTGTTAGGTTGAGGCAGATAAGACTGAGATGGTTTGGACATGTGAGAAGATCAGAGGGGTGTGTTGAGTGAGGTGGAGGAGGTGAGAGTTGGGGCCGGCGACCTAACTCGTCATTATAAATACTTCTTTTTAACGTTGTATTATATATCGAATACTTAGAGCTACTACAAATTGGCTTATGCATTAAAATTTTAACAATATGGGTTTGTTTTGGTGATGATTTGGCAACACTGCTCTTAATCCAGACCCCACCAGAGAGCTCAGTACATTCTGGTTTGAGTATAACACATCATTGCAGATTACCTCCTTCTAGTGTGTTATGAATGGCATTGGTAATTCAAGTGAATGTTTAATCACAGATATCAACATCAATAATCAGTGATATCACGCCTAACGGCAACTTTCATACCGGGGCTGGGTGGGATAGTTGCCAGTTAGGCGTGATATCACTCAGTATTGATGTTGATATGTATGATTAAGGGGGTGTGGAAATTGGGGGACAGGGTTGTGGGGGTGCGGGAGTAGGGGGGACAGGCTTGGGAAAGGGTGGGTGGGGGGTAGAAAGCCTGTCCCCTATTTATGCACCCCACCCTAACCCCCCAAGACTGTCTCCCTACTCCCGCACCCCCCCAAAAAAACACCCAAGCCTGTCTCCCTACTCCCGCACCCCCCCAAAAAAGAACCCAAGCCTGTCTCCCTACTCCCGCACCCCCCCCACACCTCCAAGCCTGTCCCCTACTCCCACACCCCCTTAAACATTCACTTGAATTATCAATACCGTCCATAACACATCAGAAGAAGGTAGTCTACAATAATGTATTTGATTCCCTGCTCTTCTCTGACCATGGGCTTCAGTCGTGGTCAATAATAATCATCCACATATGATATTATTGTTTTAAGTAGTGTGTAGCTACTTGTATTACATTAAAAGATGGTAGTTAACGTGTGTGTGTGTTATTGTTTTAAGTAGTGTGTAGCTGCTTGTATTACATTAAATGATGGTAGTTAATCTATTTATTTGAATGTTTATCATCTAAGAAACAGAGGGAAGCTGTCAAACTCTTACGTGAGTTACCCCTATATGGATGATTATATTTGACCACGACTGTATGTGTTTATGTATAAAGTTTGCATGTATGTATGTATAAAGTGTGTATGTATGTATGTAGATTGGATTTAGAAATATATTGTACTCAACACACAAAAAGGTTTAACACTAATTAATCTGTCTACTTTACAGGTGTGGAGAGAGGAGAAAGAAGAGAAGAAAAGTGAAGACAACACAACACAAGAGAGAACACAACACAACACAAGAGAGAACACAACACAACACAAGAGAGAACACAAGACAAGAGAGAACACAACACAACACAAGAGAGAAGAGAAGACAACACAACACAACAGAGAACACAACACAACAGAGAAGACAACACAACACAACAGAGAACACAACAGAGAACACAACACAACACAACAGAGAAGACAACACAACACAACACAACACAACACAAGAGAGAAGAGAACACAACACAACACAACACAAGAGAGAAGAGAACACAACACAACACAACACAAGAGAGAAGAGAACACAACACAACACAACACAAGAGAGAAGAGAACACAACACAACACAACACAAGAGAGAAGAGAACACAACACAACACAACACAAGAGAGAAGAGAACACAACACAACACAACACAAGAGAGAAGAGAACACAACACAACACAAGAGAGAAGACAAGAAAGAAAAGAGAAAACAACAAAACAGAAGACAACAAGAAAATAATAAAATAATTGTGTAAATAAAAGAAAAAATATATATACTATTAATTATTATATTTTATTAAATTATCTCTATACTATTAATGAACATATAATAATTATCATCCCACCAGGTGAATATATTAATTAATTTAAACCTGTAATTGTATAGGGTTCAATTAAAAATTATTGATGTTATTATAATATTGTCTGTATGTGTGAGAGAGATATCACACACACACACAGACAGACAAATATTATAATAACATCAATTTACATACCTAAAAGAGTGTAGGGTTTAAGTAAAAATTATTGATATTATAATACTGTGTGTGTGTGTGTGTGAGAGATACACACCCCTCACACACACATTATAATATTGATCTGTGTGTGTGAGGGGTGTGTATCTCTCTCTCACACACACACAGACCAATATAATAATGTGTGTATGTGAGAGAGATACACACCCCTCACACACACACACAGACCAATATTATAATGTCAGTTGTTGGTGGTAAATCTGGAGCAACTGATTCCTCCAAACTATTCCAAGCAACAACAGAACACACATGAGAGGAACAATACACACACAGGAATAATACACACATGCACACACACACACACACAGGAATAATACACACATACACAGACACACAGGAATAATACATACACACACACAGGAATAATACATATATACATACACACACAGGATTAATACATACACACACACACACACACAGGAATAGTTCACATACACACACAGGATTAATACACACACACACACACACAGCATAATACACACACACAGGAATAATACACACACACACACACACAGGAATAATACACACACACACACACACAGGAATAATACACACACACACACACAGGAATAGTACATACACACACACACACACACACAGGAATAATACATACATACACACACATGAATAATACACACACACACACACATGAATAATACATACACACACACACACACAGCAATAATACATACACACACACACATGAATAATACATACACACACACACAGCAATAATACATACACACACATGAATAATACATACACACACACACACACACACATGAATAATACATACACACACACACACACAGAAATAATACATATACACACACACACACACAGGAATAATACACACACACACACACACACAGCAATAATACACACACACACAGGAATAATACATATACACACACACACACACACACACACACAGCAATAATACACACACACATTGTCCTGCTGTTTCCTGACATACTTTGGAGGAATCAAGATGCTTCAATGTACCAAAAGTGTATTATCACCTTAGTGTGTGTGTGACAAAACATACACACACACACACACAGATATTATAACATTAACATTGTGTGTGTATGTGCAGAGAGAAATATCACTCACACACACACACACACACAATATGTTACTGTTTTTATAATACCTGTGTGTGTGTGAAGAGAAATCACACACACACACAGCAATTCCATAAAACACTCACAGTAGTAGTGGTGGTAGTGGTAGTGGTAGTAGTAGTAGTAGTAGTAATAGTGGTAGTAGTAGTATTTGCTGTTGTTGTATAATTCCACTTCAAAACAATTCTGTAACAAAATATAACCTAATTAATTTATGTATGGTACAAAATAATACAAATGAATCAATTATTTTAGAATTACTACATTATTATTATCATATTATTATTATATTTATTATTTTTATTAAACTTTGACAAGCATGGAGGAGGAGTAAGTGAGAGAAATGTAAGGAAGTGAAGGAAGGGATAAGGTGATGAGAGAAGGGAAGGAGGGAGGGAAGGGATAAGGTGAGGAGAGAAGGGAAGGAGGGAGGGAAGGGATAAGGTGAGGAGGGAAGGGATAAGGTGAGGAGAGAAGAGGAGAGAAGGATTGATTGATTGCTGGATATTAGGCTTATCAACATGGAGGTGCTATAGTGCCAGAAAAAGGTGATAGAGAGGTGTGACAGCAAGCAGTTAGGAAATAAAATGAAAAGCGGGACAGTTGAAGAACTAAAAGATGGGAACCATTTAGTCTGGTCTCTCACTGGCGACCTTCCTAGCATGGGAAGCCCTCTCTCCACAAAATCGGGGCAGAGCAGGGGCCGGAGCCCCCTCTAGTATAGCTCGCCAGGTCTCGGAGACACACAAGCCCCCCCACCACGACAAGGCGGTTCCCGTTAGGGGGAAATGAGAAGAGGAGAGAAGGAAAGGAAGGGATGACAAGAAGAGAGAAGAAGAGGAGAGAAAGGAAAGGAAAGGAAGAAGAGGAAAGGAGGAGGGAAGGGACAACAAGAAGAGAGAAGGAAAGGAGGGAGAGGAGAGGAGAGGAAAGATAGGTGAGGAGATAAGGGTACAGCCAACCAGCCAATAAGCCAGTCAGGTGTTATACATATCAGACAAGAACTTCACAATATACAACAATAACATTTCCTTATGGGTAGATTCTCTTGTTGGTGAATTGGTGTGTGTGTGTGTGTGTGTGTGTGTGTGTGTGTGTGTGTAATAGTAATAAAATAAAAGTAATAAATAAAATAAAATAAAAAGTGTGTGTGTGTGTGTGTGTGTGTATGTTACCATCAATACTGTACTTGTCATTAATTAATAGAGTAATTTAATGGACCCTGTGTGTGTGTGTGTGTGTGTGTGTGTGTGTGTGTAGAGAAATGTAACACATTCCCTATTAGTTTCATGGTATACTTTCTCTCTATGTATTTTTCAGAGAGAAAGAGAGAGAGAGAGAATGTATATGTATGTATGTATGTATATACAGTATGTGTGTTACTATCCAAACAATATATATATATATATATATATATATATGTTGTGTGGGTGGAAGGTAAACACAGGATAGAGCTTCGAGTTATTTATTTCTCTTACGTTTCGGACTACACAGGGTCCATCTTCAGAGAGAAATGAAGATGGACTCTGTGTAGTCCGAAACGTAAGAGAAATAAATAACTCAAAGCTCTATCCTGTGTTTACCTTCCACCCACACAACATACTTGTCAATAGGAATCATTCATATATATATATATTTTTTTCACAGCCGTACATCGAAATTCTTTTTTCTTTGTGACCTCTTAAATCATTAGTACTGGCTAATTATATTACCTCTCACTCTCTCTCTCTCTTATACACATTCTATCTATCTATCTATCTATCTCTATCACATATATACACAGATATATACATACACACACATTCTTTCACTCTCTCTCAAACATTTTTTTTCCGGAGGTCACGAAGAGTTGACGGAAAATTGTTTTTTGTATTGTAAACTTTGGTTAGGACTAAAGTTTGGTATTAGAAAAATTTCTTTATAAGTAATGTAGCTTCAAATTGCACCTACTATGATTGCTCCTATTTCTACTCTCTCTCTCTCTCTCTCTCTCTCTCTCTCTCTCCCTCTCCCTCTCCCTCTCTCTCTCTCTCTCTCTCTCTCTCTCTCTCTCTCTCTCTCTCTCCCAATGAATGAAGGAATGAAAAAACAAATAAATAAATTAATTACTTCCACTATGAATAAATAAATGAATTACTTCTATGAATAAATAAATGAATTATTTCTATGAATAAATAAATGAATTATTTCTATGAATAAATAAATGAAATACTTCTAGGAATAAATAAATGAATTACTTCTAGGAATAAATAAATGAATTACTTCTATGAATAAATAAATGAATTACTTCTAGGAATAAATAAATGAATAATTTTTATGAATAAATAAATGAATTACTTCTAGGAATAAATAAATAAATGAATTACTTCTATGAATAAATAAATGAATAATGTTTATGAATAAATAAATGAATTACTTCTAGGAATAAATAAATAAATGAATTACTTCTAGGAATAAATAAATGAATTACTTCTAGGAATAAATAAATGAATTATTTCTAGGAATAAATAAATGAATGAATGATTTAAAAAATATCCATATATGAAAGTGTTGTATGTGACAGTCCTCAAAAAAATGTATAAAAAAACTCACCATTTATTGTAGAGTAATTAAGAACTGTAGTGATGTGATGCCAATGTTGATGTGTGTGTGTGTGTGTGTGTGTGTGTGTGTCTTGACAACTTCACAACACAACCTGTAATACAACCAATGTAAATATAAAGTATTATACAGTATAATTCAAATTCAATCAGCTCTTCATAACTTTACAACACAACTTACAATACACTCTCCTCTTTTTTTTATTACAGGTTAGGTTAGTGAAGGGGTCGCATAAAGTGAATTTCGCATAAAGTAAATTGTACATTTCCATAAGAAATAATGGTACTTTAACTTGAAAATGGAGCCTCCTTGTTCGTGTTATTTTAAGAGTTCGTGTAAATTGCATTAATTTAATTTTTTTTCATGATACGCACTATTTCAAATTAGCATAATTTAAACTCGCATAAAAAGAGAGGAGAGTGTACAACCAATGTAAATATAAAGTGTTATAGATTTAAATTTCAATCCATTTTTTTTTTTAGTTAATAATACATTACTGTATCAACATTCCATAACCTATTGTATTTTGTAATATAATTATATTGTATTTATTCTTGCTATTATTTATGACACTTGAAAATAAATACTGTAGCCTGAGGAGTGGTGTTGTTTTAATAGTGTGTGTGTGTGTGTGTGTGTGTGTGTGTAATGAATGTATGTACTGTAAACACTGATTGTACACTATATTACACACTCAATATACAAGTGTGTGTGTGTGTGTGTGTGTGTGTGTGTACTGTAAACACTTATTGTACACTATATTACACACTCAATATACAAGTGTGTGTGTGTGTGTTTGTGTGTAATGAATGTATGTACTGTAAACACTGATTGTACACTATATTACACACTCAATATACAAGTGTGTGTGTGTGTGTGTGTGTGTACTGTAAACACTTATTGTACACTATATTACACACTCAATATACAAGTGTGTGTGTGTGTGTGTGTGTAAGTATGTATTGTAAACACTTATTGTACACTATATTACACACTCAATATACAAGTGTGTGTGTGTGTGTACTGTAAACACTTATTGTACACTATATTACACACTCAATATACAAGTGTACTGTACAATGAGGGTTTTATGTACACAGTTTCATTACATACATTACATTACACACCCAAATATCAAAGTGTAAAATGAGAATTAACTGTAATGCTAAATATTACCAGATAAAGTAACATTTTGAACCAGCTTCTATTTTAATAACATATGTACAGTCGTGGTCAAATATAATCATCCATATAGGGGTAACTCATGTAAGAGTTTGACAGCTTCCCTCTGTTCCTTAGATGATAAACTTTCCAATAAATAGGTTAATTATCATCTTTTAATTTAACACAGGCAGCTAGACACTACTTAACACGATAACACACACACACACACACACACACACACACACACACACACACACACACACATTAATTACCATCCTTTAATTTAATACAAGCAGCTACACACTACTTAAAACAATACCATTATATATAAACGTGAAAACATTAGACAGTAAATTGTTTGAGATACCCATATGTGGATGATTATTATTGACCACCACTGTATATGTGTTAAATGTGTTATACTTTTGATAGATTGGAGTGCCTTGATTCCTCCAAAGTATGCCAGGAAACAGACCAAGAGGAAGAAAAATAATGGTATCCTGTTGGCTGGAATAGTTTGGAGGAATCATAATCTCCAAAAATGTCAAAATTATACCCTCCCCTTAAGGAGATTTACACTGAGATGGTTTGGGCATGTCAAGAGAAGGTAGGAGGGGCATAATAATAATGGGTCGATTCCACAGTGGTATTGGTTTGTTAGCTCCCCAACCAACCACAATTTTAAGGCTTCATTATTTTCCAAAAGGTGAGTATCCACATTCACAATATCTAGCCAACAGTTAAATAATGATGATCACTGTATAGATTATTCAACAAATTCATTAAATAATTCACCCATAAGGCATTTAATAATAATAATGATAATAATAATAATGATCACTGTATAGATTACTCAACAAATTCATTAAATAATTCACCCATAAGGCATTTAATAATAATAATGATAATAATAATAATGATCACTGTATAGATTACTCACCAAATTCATTAAATAATTCACCCATAAGGCATTTACACGACAAACATTCTTTCGTTTGCGAGCTTACAAACCAAAACAAACCACTGTGGAATCGACCCAATAAGAGCTATTGAGCTACAAGTACCAGTGTGCAGGCCAAGGAAAACCTGGTAGTGTTGTGTGAAGGAGGATGTGAGAACACTTAATGTGTGTGTGTGTGTGTCTGGAGGAGGATGCGAGAACACTAAGCATGTGTGTGTGTGTGTGTGGAGGAGGTGAGAACACTGAATATGTGTGTGTGTGTGTGTGTGTGTAGGAGGATGTAAGAACACTGAATATTGAAATAGAAAGTGTGTATGACTGAATCCCTTCAGTCATGTGTGGGATAAACTCACACCTCATCCAGCCCAGTAAGGAAATTGTGATGTTAAACATAGATGATGATGATTATTATATTTAAAGTTATACCGAGATTGTGACATTAAACATAGATGATGATGATTATTATATTTAAAGTTATACCGAGATTGTTTCAATAGGAAAAACACTTTTGACAGTAATTAATACACAATAACACAATTAGTATACAGGTGTGCTTGGAATACCTAGAGAGAGACAATAAATACACAATAAGATTACCATTGTACAGTTACCAGCATTAATAAATATACAGGTGTACTTTGAATACAGAAACAATAAAATAATACACAATAAAATATCCATTGGAATTAGTTGGTTGGTGAATTGATGGAGTGTTTAAAACTTCCACTAAAACTGTTTACTTATTGATGAAGTTAGTGTGGTTTCTGGTTGACAGCCCACCCAAACCAAACCATCACCAGGACACACACACACACACACACACACCTTCACCAAATGGCTGTAATGAGTCTAGTGACAATATTAATATCAATTTGGTGTAGGCAAGTGTTTTGGTACATTAGAAGCAAATTGATTCCTCCAAAGTATGCCAAGAAAACATGACACACACACACGATATACAACAAGCATATAACACACACACACACACACACGATATACAACAAGCATATAACACACACACACACACACAAGCACAAGGATAAAACACACACACGATAAACAACAAGCATATAACACACACACACAATATTTAACAAGCATATAACACACACACACACGCACACAATATTTAGAGTTATACGAGTTCTTCAAATCTTACCATGAAACACACACACCGACACACACACACCTATATGTAAAAAGTTTCTTTTATGGCATGGTCAAGAGGAATCCTAAGTCACCAAACACACACACACATACACATTATTTCTCCCTCCCTCTCTAACACACACACACACACACACACATTATCTCACCCTCTCTCTAACACACACACACACACACACACATTATCTCACCCTCTCTCTAACACACACACACACACACACACACATTATCTCACCCTCTCTCTAACACACACACACACACACACACACATTATCTCACCCTCTCTCTAACACACACACACACACACACACACATTATCTCACCCTCTCTCTAACACACACACACACACACACACATTATCTCACCCTCTCTCTAACACACACACACACACACACACATTATCTCACCCTCTCTCTAACACACACACACACACACACACATTATCTCACCCTCTCTCTAACACACACACACACACACACACATTATCTCACCCTCTCTCTAACACACACACACACACACACACATTATCTCACCCTCTCTCTAACACACACACACACACACACACATTATCTCACCCTCTCTCTAACACATACACACACACACACACATTATCTCACCCTCTCTCTAACACACACACACACACACACACATTATCTCACCCTCTCTCTAACACACACACACACACACACACACATTATCTCACCCTCTCTCTAACACACATACACACACACACACATTATCTCACCCTCTCTCTAACACATACACACACCTATATGGAAAGAGCTTAATTGTTTAATGGCCTGGTCAGGAAGAATGAGAAGCCACCAATATCAGATATTACTCACAAATATCAGAGTGTTCAGTTTGACTCCAAGGACAAGGAAAAGGTCTCTGTTACCTATTATGTCAATAATAATTACAACATCCATAAACTAACTACAGGTGCATGGAATATGTTCCCATACTATGGTATGGAAACATATTCCATCCACTTGTACAGTCGGCAAAATAAGTTTCGTTACCATCCCTACGTTAATTTTGATATTGATAAGCACGGCGGGGTTGGTACTCCACCGTCTGAGCAGCTTTGCCTCGCGGGCCGCGGCAATGACAAGGCATTCCCTTTCTTTTTATATCAAATGTTCCGCTGATTTTAAATTAAATTTTGAGTGTTCAAGAACTATTACTATTTAACTATTCATCATTAAACATATGTAAATATGTTTGAGTATTTTAGAATAAGAATATCCATGAAATACCTAGAAAAAGTAGCACTGGGTGAAAGTACGTCATTCCTACTTGCTTGTTCATTAGACACTGAGTGGTCCGGGAGGGTGACGGAGGTATATATGACACTCACATCACACCTCACTCACCAGTCAGGCCTACCACCATTACATCACACTGTTAAAGGATGGTAACAACACTTTTTTTGCCGACTGTACATCTTAATAGTTGATCAAAACTAATTTATCGAGCATTACAATGTTGTTGTTGTTGTTGTTGTAGTTTCCCAGACTGTCTGGCCGAGCAGTCCCTAGTCTGGTTGACCAAAGCCAAACAGCAACTGTAATATTCTGCATCATGAAATATAGCATATTAATACATCAGGAATTATTTGGTGTCTATTGTTGCATCAACATAAAAGCAAAATTGCTCACATACAGATTATTATTACATTGTCATTAATTTGGCTCAGCATCCAAGCCTGCTAACCACCATTACCACCTCTCTCACTAGTGAGTGCTTCAGATGTGTGTCTTGGACTGAAGTTTGTGGTTCATGCCTGGGAGAGGGAGCACTGACAACACTGCAGTGACCATCATTGTAATAGACCAGGCTGTAAATTAAATATAGTTGAAATACACAGGTATATCAAACATAGTTAAAATACACAGGTATATCAAACATAGTTAAAATACACAGGTATATCAAACATAGTTATAATACACAAGCAGTATACTGTTATTTCCTACTTAATAATTGAATACCCTGACCAATCATGGTCTGGTGTTATTCTGGTGGGGATATAACTGATGGGGTGTATAAATGGATGGTCTGGTGTTATTCTGATGGGGTGTATAAATGGATGGTCTGGTGTTATTCTGGTGGGGATAGAACTGATGGGGTGTATAAATGGATGGTCTGGTGTTATTCTGATGGGGTGGATTAATGGATGGTCTGGTGTTATTCTGATGGGGATAGAACTGATGGGGTGGATAAATGGTTTGGTTGTAGACCTGTACTTGTTGGACACATTTGAAATGTGTTCACCTCAATGGTGTGAAGGCTGATAATATCAAGTTAATTAACTGGTCATGTAATATGTGCTATATTGGTCTGAAAAGTGTTGAAAAGGATATTAGTGAATTGAAGAAAGGAATGCAAGATGAAATGAAGAAACTAGTGGATGGTAAGATGGAAGATGTTGTGACTGAGTTGGTGATGTGATCAGTGCTGACTCACACTTGACTCGCACCTGGGACACTGTAATGAAGAAGTAATAATGAGAAGAAAAATCTACTGGTTGTAAAGTCAACGGTTGATGAAGTGAAGGTTGTAGACAATAAGAAAGAAGTTGCTGAGGCTCTGGATGGAACACAGATAGTTAACACAAGATTCACTCAGAAGGGAAACATTGTAATGAACTTTGAATGAAGATGAAAATAATAGAGATGAAGCAGCACAAAAACTTGTGGCTGTTCCTGATGTGACGACAAAAATGTAAGGAAGTTAAAGCCCAAGATAATTATTTGTAATGTTAACAAAGACTATTAAGATTATTAATTAGATTATTATTAGATTATTAAGAATCTGGTTATTTGGAATGAATATTTACAGGGAGTCACTGACGTTAACTTTAAAATGGAGCGACTTTTTTATTAGCCTGCTACAAGTGGTACCAAGCATTATATTATTAGGTGTGATCCAGAGATAAGGATTAAGGCAAATTAGAATGGTGTGTTTATTCAGTGAGGGATAGATATAGGGTGACGGTCTGCTATCATTGTCAAAGGTTTGGTCAGATTGTACAGTTGCCCACACATGAAGCTGGTATGGCTCGTTACTTGTGAGGTACAGTGGCTACAAAAGAAAGAAAAGTGAAGAAAGATGTAGTTTGTTGACAGGCAGACAGTAAAATATTATTATTGTCTGCTTGTCAACAAACTATAACTTTTGTTCACTTTCCTTCCTATTGTAGCTATCTCACAAGTAGCGAGGCGTACCAGATTCATGTGTGGGCAACTGTACATAAATGTTCAGCCAAGGCAAAAGGAGATGATCCAATCTGTGCTAAGTGTGTTGGTAACCATAACAACACGAGGGATTGTACAGTAGGACACAGGAATGGGTGGTACAACCCAGATGAAAGATACTTGTCCCATTTGAATAACCAGTGTCTATTATCAGGTACTTGCTTTTTATTACCATCTTCAACACTGACTTCTGTCCCTCCTATTTACCAACCTAACCTAACCTAACCTAATCCAACCCACCTAATCTAACCTAACCTAACCAGTGTCTATTATCAGGTACTTGCTTTTTATTACCATCCTCAATACTGACTTCTATCCCTGATGTCTCCTATTTGGCACTAAGGAACACACACACACACACCATCCTCAATACTGACTTCTGCCCCTGATGTCTCCTATTTGGCACTAAGGAACACACACACACACCATCCTCAATTCTGACTTCTGCCCCTGATGTCTCCTATTTGGCACTAAGGAACACACACACACACACCATCCTCAATACTGACTTCTGCCCCTGATGTCTCCTATTTGGCACTAAGGAACACACACACACACACCATCCTCAATACTGACTTCTGTCCCTGATGTCTCCTATTTGGCACTAAGGAACACACACACACACACACACACACACCATCCTCAATACTAACTTCTGCCCATGATGTCTCCTATTTGGCACTAAGGAACAAACACACCATCCTCAATACTGACTTCTGTCCCTGATGTCTCCTATTTAGCACTAAGGAATACACACACACACACCATCCTCAATACTGACTTCTGCCCCTGATGTCTCCTATTTGGCATTAATTAAGGAACTTGATACTGGGACAAATTGACCATCTTTCACTTGGGCTGTACCACCCATTCATGTGTCCAACTGTATGTCTACTGAGAGGAAAATGTATAAGCTGTATGAGGTTTAAGGAAAACTGATATTGAGCATATGGCAAATTATGTGAAGTATTGTTCAGTTATGCAAGAGCAACTTCAGAAAATAATACAAAAGTAGCACAGAAAATGGATACTGAGTAGCATAGACTTAATTCTACGAGGTGTTTATTTCAATGCACAGTCATGATAATGTTATGATTTGAGAAATGACACCTGTGATGTATACCTTTTTACATATACAAATAATATTTATAGATATTTTTTAAGTGTTTTTAAGAAATGTCCAGATTAGTGATAATTGTAGTTAATTTTGTAAGGAAAATATTAAAAATATAGATATGTTTGCTGGTTCGACATGGATAAAAAGAACATTAAAAGTTATTATAGTGTTAAATAATATTGAGGGAAGCCCTGTGGAGCGCCATCCACTGATGGAGCGGGGCATAGAATATATAACAAACAAATAATACCATAGTTAAAATACACAGGAACACAAGGAATTAATTTCATAAACCCAAAATAAACACTAACCTTAATATGAAGAAATTTGATAAGTACAGTAACTTCCTTTCCTGGTAAATTGTCCGTTTATATCCCGGTAAGGTATTTTGTCCTGGTTAGGTCCCGGTCGATGGCCACGGTTAGGTCCCAGTAGTCTGTCCCTGTCCAGATTAGGTTAGGTTAGGTCAGGTTAAGTCAGACTAACTTCAACAAATAATAACTGATAAATAATTACACAATAACTAAAAAGAAAAATACATCATTTATAATAAATATTAAAAATAACTAATACTATATATATCTATTAATAAATATAATAACTAATAATATAAATAATAAAAATAAACAAATAATAATTAATTGAGGTGGTTTGGACATGTGGAGAGAATGTAAGGTGTGGAGTTTGTCAAGAAGGTGTATGGAAGTAAAGTTGTGGCACCTGGTGTGAGAGGCAGACCACTGGTTAGATGGCAGAACAGTGGAAGAGTATGTAAAGGAGAGTAGGGAGTAATGAGGGAGTGTTGGAATAGAGTGGAAGAGTATGTAAAGCAGAGTAATGTGATGGACAGTATAGGGAGTAAGGAGGGAGTGTTGGAACAGAGTGGAAGAGTATGTAAAGGAGAGTAGGGAGTGTTGGAACAGAGTGGAAGAGTATGTAAAGCAGAGTAATGTGAGTGACAGTGTAGGAAGTAAGGAGGGAGTGTTGGAACAGGGAAAACTGGAGACACTTCTGCCGTGGCCACCCCCTTGGAGGGAGTTCCCAGAAGGAACAAGAAGTCAGAGCTATAGATAGATAGAAACAATGAATTTAAATTTAATAACTAATAAAAATAAATAAATACCTGGTAATAATAAACACACACACACACACCTATATGGAAAGAGCTTAATTGTTTAATGGTCTGGTCAGGAAGAATGAGAAGCCACCAATATCAGATATTACTCACAAATATCAGAGTGTTCAGTTTGACTCCAAGGACAAGGAAAAGGTCTCTGTTACCTATTATGTCAATAATAATTACAACATCCATAAACTAACTACAGGTGCATGGAATATGTTCCCATACTATGGTATGGAAACATATTCCATCCACTTGTACATCTTAATAGCTTTATAACTTTAAATACTGTATATACTATACTAATAAAACCTCTACAATGTAACATACAAACACATACAGTATATTTTCACTGGCACTTTGGACACTTTCTATAATAAAGGAAAGAATTAGTTTGTATAATACAGAATAAAACATGAAAAATGAAGAAATATTCCATACAAATACTATATCAAGATTTAGTGAAACTATTTAAAAAAAATTTATCATACACTGCCAGCAAACCAAGGTTTACTTATGGTAAAAATATATATTATCTCATAGTATATTCTGTGATTATGACTATCAATTCTTTAGAATATGAATTGTTTGGAAATAGCCCACATCCACATATCCATGGAGAAAATTGTGAAATTAAAATTGGTAAATTTACAGAAGTCTGTCATCTAACCTGAAAGCAGGGCAACTGCAATATATATCTCCACAAAATACACATCTATTTATTAGTTACCAGAATTAATAGAGATAAATAGATGAAAAACACAAAAACCAAGTCCCAACTGGAACAAACAAGGGTGAAAATTAAACCTGGGTTATTATTCCATAAAGTAAAAACATCCATCAACCCAATTAATTATGAAGGAAATTTGGTGAGTAAGTTCCTTTTTACTGTGGCTGTTCTTAAGGAGGTGAGGGAATAGGGGGATAGGCTTGAGGGGGTTTTGGGGGGTGCAGGAGTAGGGGGACAGGCTTGGGGGGGTTTTGGGGGCTGCAGGAGTAGGGGACAGGCTTGGTTTTTTTGGGGGGGCTGCAGGAGTAGGGGACAGGCTTGAGAGGGTTTTGAGGGGTTAGGGGGTGTGGTAATAGGGGGACAGGCTTTCTACCCACCCCAAGCCTGTCCCCCTACTTCCCACACACCCCCTCAGTCCCCCCAAGCCTGTCCCCTACTCCTGCCCCCCCCCCAACCCCCCCCAAGCCTGTCCCCCTACTTCCCACACACACCCTCAGTCCCCCCAAGCCTGTCCCCTACTCCTGCCCCCCCCCCAAGCCTGTCCCACTATTGAAGTGTCAAGAAGGTGTATTGAAGTGTCAAGAAGGTGTATGGAAGTGTCAAGAAGGTGTATGGAAGTGTCAAGAAGGTGTATGGAAGTGTCAAGAAGGTGTATGGAAGTGTCAAGAAGGTGTATGGAAGTGTCAAGAAGGTGTATGGAAGTGTCAAGAAGGTGTATGGAAGTGTCAAGAAGGTGTATGGAAGTGTCAAGAAGGTGTATGGAAGTGTCAAGAAGGTGTATGGAAGTGTCAAGAAGGTGTATGGAAGTGTCAAGAAGGTGTATGGAAGTGACAAGAAGGTGTATGGAAGTGTCAAGAAGGTGTATGGAAGTGTCAAGAAGGTGTATTGAAGTGTCAAGAAGGTGTATGGAAGTGTCAAGAAGGTGTATGGAAGTGTCAAGAAGGTGTATGGAAGTGTCAAGAAGGTGTATGGAAGTGTCAAGAAGGTGTATGGAAGTGTCAAGAAGGTGTATGGAAGTGAAGTTGGGGCACCTGGTGTGAGAGGCAGACTGAATTATAACTTGGTAGATTGTCTCTGGGAGTTGTTGTTGTTGTTGTTGTTGTTGTAGTTCCTCAAGGTGTCTGGCCGAGCAGCCCTGAGCTCCTGAGGAAGGCCCCCATAGCTTCCTTCCTTGGCAGCCTTGGGGGATGGTCCCATGACATAGACGCCGCCACTCCAGGACCTCTCTGGGGAGTTAGTTGTATATAGTGATTGATGCATAAGAACCATAGTGAACATATGGTGATGACAGAGGTAATGTTGACACTTGCATTACTCTCTGGACCAATATTTATTAAATAATAGGAAATTCATTAGTAAATTTTACAGAAACTTATGGTAAAAATATATATTATCTCATTTTGTGATTATGACTATCAATTCTATAGAATAATATTGCCACTTGCATTATATACTCTCTGGACCAATATTTATATAATAAAGGAAAGGTTAGGTCCCAGTAGTTTGTCCTGGTCAGGTCCTGGTAGTTTGTCCCGGTTAGGTCCAAGTAGTTTGTCCTGGTTAGGTCCTGGTAGTTTGTCCTGGTTAGGTCCCAGTAGTTTGTCCTGGTTAGGTCCAAGTAGTTTGTCCTGGTTAGGTCCAAGTAGTTTGTCCCGGTTAGGTCCCAGTAGTTTGTCCTGGTTAGGTCCCAGTAGTTTGTCCTGGTTAGGTCCCAGTAGTTTGTCCTGGTTATGTCCAAGTAGTTTGTCCCGGTTAGGTCCCAGTAGTTTGTCCTGGTTATGTCCAAGTAGTTTGTCCTGGTTATGTCCAAGTAGTTTGTCCTGGTTAGGTCCCAGTAGTTTGTCCCGGTTAGGTCCTGGTAGGCTAATTCTAGAAAATTTAAATAGTAACTGTTATTCACAATCAAATACCATATCAAATTTTACACACCTAATAATAATATTAATAATAATAATTGCATTATTATAGAAGTACTGTGTTTTTGGCTAGGGCCGCACAGTGTTACCACATCCGGCTAAGTCCTGGGAATTTGCTGCGGTCACTTAATGATAGTCTACACCGGTTATATCCTGGTAGTTTGCACAGGTTAGGTCCTGGTAGCTTGCCCAGGTTAGGTCCCGGTAGTCTGCCCAGGTTAGGTCCTGGTAGCTTGCCCAGGTTAGGTCCTGGTAGTTTGCCCAGGTTAGGTCCTGGTAGCTTGCCCAGGTTAGGTCCTGGTAGTCTGCCCAGGTTAGGTCCCGGTAGTCTGCCCAGTTTAGGTCCCGGTAGTCTGCCCAGTTTAGGTCCCGGTAGTCTGCCCAGTTTAGGTCCCGGTGGTCTGGTCTGGTCTGGTCTGGTCTGGTCTGGTCTGGTCTTGTCAGGTCAGGTCTGGTCAGGTCAGACTAATTTCCAAATTATCTCCTAGAAAAACACCATAGATGAAAAGTGTGTTAGAATGGTCCAAAATAGTGGATAATAATAATTAAATATACAATATAGTGAAGGAAGTAATTCTGTAAATTTAAAATGATGATAATAATAATAATAATAATAATAATGATAATAATAATAATAATAATAATAATGATAATAATAATAATAATAATAATGATAATAATAATAAAAGAATTTCACTCTCCTTTCCTCCATCGTTCGCTCCTTTCTTTCCTCCACCTCACTCTCTCCTTTCTTTCTTCTCTCTTTCCGTCCATCACTCTCTCTTTCCCTCCCTCCTCCTTTCTTTCCCTCCATCACTCTCTCTTTCCTCCAATACTCTCTCCTTCCTCCTTTCCTCCATCGTAATATAAAATGTCAATAGAATTAATAATTAACAAATAAAAGTCACTATTATTATTATAATTAAGGTTTAACTGTATTAGATAAAACAATGTAAACAAACCAATGCAGAGACAAGCAACAAGTCTTTGTTGACAAGCGTCTGCTTCAAGAAATACAGTGGTACCAGATCTGTTGGACAAAATTTCCCCAGAACTTTCCTTTTTTACCTTACAATGTTTTGTTTCTTTACTCCTGTTTATTGATATAACTTTGTATAATTGTATTTTTACTTTCTTTCTAATATTTCCCCAGCGTTAACATGACAATTTTTCTTTTTACCTTAAATATTCCCTGTTTACTCCAGAATAGAATTGCATATTCTTGATATTTCGTCTGGTAGAAAATTTCCCATTTATCCTACTCTAGAACAATATTTATATAATTTCTCCATGTCTAGGGAACTTTCACCATACTTGGCAACACTGGTGTGATAACCTCCCTGAAGGTTACAAACCCGTTATTCCACACACTGGTGTGATATCATCCCTCAGTGTTACCAACCCTTTTACTCCAGAATTCCATGAATCCACAGTTAAAAATTCACCACAAATATCCATATCCAATATTTATTTCTATTTTGAAGAAAACATTATAATATATAATTATAATATTCATATTATATTAGAATGTTATAAACCCATATTGTATGAGTTAATCACAGTTTGTTTGATACAAATTAAATGTTTAAGGGGAAAATATTTACAGTAATATTAAATTTGAAACAATTAATTCCTCTAAACTCTTCCCAGTAACATATATGTTAACTTGGTTCTGTTTCTTGGTATATTATGGAGGAATCAAGGTGCTCTAATATACCAACAGTGTACTATACCCTTACTACTGTTACAACTCTTTTGAATGGAAAGTTGCCAGATTCATCTGAACTAAAGTAGTGGGAATTATACTGTAGCTTCAAAAGTATCAAATTCCTCAAAAGTAGTGCAATATATTGACTGCCAATGACTGTATTATAACTCCTTATTGGACACGTTGTGGACGGGATAACCCACTGACAACTAGCCAGGGTTATTACTCACACCTTAGTCACAGCCACGGATCTCATTTGTGAAGTAATTACCTCAGATTAGCGTAATCTCACCTCATAATAAAGACAATTCTGGGGTAAAGAGAATTTTAAGGTAATTCTAGAATATCATCTTCCTGATATTATATAGTGCCATTTTCAAACTTGTCACTTGTATTTACTATAATATCTTATTAGAAAATAATCACAAACATTTGATTATAAGGAAAAATAACAAATAACCCATTAATATAATAATGTGAAGTAATTGAAATCTGGGAGAACCTAAAATAATTTTCCTCATAATCTAAGGTAATTTTAGAACTGCATTCTGGGAAACTTTTGTCCATGGGCTTCGAGTAGTCTTACACTTGCCTTGCAGACTTGCATACGAGAAATTAGAAGGTTGGTGTTTGTTATTGATTGTAAACCAAGTTATAATATTCCCATGTGGTTAAATTATAGAAGACATTTGTCATTAATATCAACTTGCATTTTGTCATCTTGTAATTTAAATGTAAAGTGATGAAAGGTTCAGAGGAAAGTTTGTTGGTAAATTTGGAGCAATTGATTCCTCCAAACGATTCCAAGCAACAGTCCACCAGTAGTTTTGCTAATCTGGTTCTGTTTCCTGGCATACTTTGGAGAAATCACGACACTCCAGTTTATCAAAAGTAGGCCTATACTCTCCACTTAAAATAATGGTTATGTTACCTCCTCATACCTACAGTCAGTGTGTTTCATCGTAGTCTACAAGGTCTTCCAGGACTAGGATAATCGTTGATCATCTTCAATCAATTAATTGGTGAGTAATTTTAACCTTAGTCATATTGTAAATTGTTTTGTTTATAAAATATGTCTTGGCAACTATTCCTACCAAAACAATCTGTATGGATGTGATGCTGGTTCCCCAGTGGTTTGTTTTGGTTTGTAAAGCTCCCTAACAAAAGAAACAGAACTGTGTAAATGACTCCTGAGTGTATTATTGGATGACTCCACTATCAAACTACCGTAACTGGAGACTGAGTTTGTTGGATATAATTAAGACTGACAAGTGTGGTTGGTTGGGAATGATCATAACAAATCAAAGTCATTGTGGAATAGGCCCTAAGACTGACAAGTGCCCTAAGACGGACAAGTGTGGTTGGTTACTTGTTTGTTATTATATTCTAAGCCCTGCTCCACCAGCATACAGTGTTGCCAACCTGAGGACTCTTGAATTCTCTGAATCCTCAGGAAAAATTCCCCAGAATTCCCCATTTTACATATTGCATTATATTTCATAGAAAATATTAAAATAAATGTGAAATTTCACTTTAAAGTATATATTAGGTTACATACACTGCATCACTACACAGTTATTTAATGGAAATTAAATATCTAATGCTATACTTAATAATTATATTCACTCCTATGAACCCGTGGGCCGTGGCAAGGAAAAATAATAGATCAAAATGGTTATTAGAGAAGGATGAACATTTTGAAAAATAAACAGAGTGCAGGTACCAGCACAACTGATTAATCAGAATCACTTTCATAATGCTGATACATAGCTAGAGTCATTTTCTGAACTATTATCCCAGGAACTAAACTAGCTATAGGCTATAATGGTGCAATGAAAACTACATTCCTTTTCATGACTACTCTGGGATGAATGAAGCTGATGTTTTTAAATATGGTGCTGTTAAATGGAAATCTCATAATTATCAGATGTACCTACACTCTCAATAAAGAAACCTAAACCACGTTTCTGAAAAGCTTTTATAGCTCAAGATAATCCATGGGTGTTATTTTAAACTTATGCAGCAACTTTGGTACCCAATAAATTCTATGAAGAGGAACAAAGTTAGATGGATCTCTGTACTGTACATTTTCAACAGCTGTTTTACATAGTCATAATTGTTGCAAAAATGATACTGCATGAAAGGAAAACTGTATGATCTGTGTCACTTGAGGCTGTTGTCTCCTGCCGCCTGTCTGACACGTAGGAAGAGTAGCAAAGTTGACCACAAAGTCAACAAGACTGACAGCGGATATCCCCAAATTCCCCATATTGAGAGACATTCTCCCAATTTCCCCATTTGGGCCATGAATTCCCTAAATCTGGGGGGAAAATTCCTCAATGTTTGCAACAGAGCCAGCAGATGGTGCTCCGCAATGCTTCCCTCAATATTATTTATTTAACACTATAATCACTTCTAATGTTCATATTATCCATGTTGTAACCATTGAACAGATTTTTTTTTCTTTAAAAATTAATGGCAATTATCACTAATCCAGACATTTCTTAAATAAACACTTAAAGTTTTTTAAATATTCTTTGTGTCATTTCTCAAAACTTAGCTTTATCATAATTGTGCATTGAAAAAAACACCTTGTAGAATTAAGTCTATAGTGGGACCTCTCAGATATCGTTATTTTAAGTAGCGATTCCATGCATAGCGACAGGAAAGAAACTATCTCATAGCATTTAATTTTGCATGGTTCGCGCTTATCTGCTTGGCGAGCCTATAATATGATCTCTCATTTGGTGCGGTTGGGTGGGCAGTGTTGCCAAGGTCAGACCCAGCTGGTCAGCTCAAAATTAGTCGATCTTCCGTATTTTGTGCGGGTGGGTGAGCAGAGTTGCCAAGGTGCAAGTATAAATTAAAACCTGTATGCTCTGCGCATGACATGAGTAGCTCTCTGTTACAGCCAGACAACCGACACGCCCACTTAAGCGAGATAATCGCCTTTAAAGTATAGGTAATAATCACGCATAAGGTAAACACGAATAATCTGTTGACCGTTACTTCACTTCACCAACTGGATATCACCACAATATAACATTTACTGTGGTTTTTAAGACTTCATTAGAGGCCAAATTTTCTTAGCTTTTAATTGATATATGCCAAAATGTGTTCAGTTCCCTATTAAAAAAGATATTACAGGTATAATAAATACGACTGTCATGGAGAAGAGGTGAAAAGTTATGTTCGTACTGGTATATTAGTATAATATGGAGAATTGGTAAATAATAATAATTTATGCTATTTAGATTAAGAAACTACATTGTTTAAGCATTCTATAGGTATAATTGTGAGGCAGGTACATAACAAAATAACTTTAAAATCTTCAAAAGAATGAATACTATCAAACGTAATTTTTGTGCGTGGAATGCGGTAGGTTGGTGCGCACAAGTTGCCAAACGTACGATTCAACCTACCCTCCTCTCATCCGTTACTAATATGTCTCGCTCACTATCCATATCATTCGCCATACATACATACACTGACATACATAAACACACTGCCATACACACACTGCCATACATACATACACACACTGCCATACATACATAAACACACTGCCATACATCTACACACTGCCATACATACATAGCCTACACACACTGCCATACATACATACACACACTGCCATACATACATACACACACTGCCATACATACATACACACACTGCCATACATACATACACACACTGCCATACATACATACACACACTGCCATACATACATAAACACACTGCCATACATACATACACACACTGCCATACATACATACACACACTGCCATACATACATACACACACTGCCATACATACATACACACACTGCCATACATACATACACACACTGCCATACATACATACACACATTGACATACATACATACACACACTGCCATACATACATACACACACTGCTATACATACATACACACACTGCCATACATACATACACACACTGCCATACATACATACACACACTGCCATACATACATACACACACTGCCATACATACATACACACACTGCCATACATACATACACACACTGACATACATACATACACACACTGACATACATACATACACACACTGACATACATACATAAACACACTGCCATACATCAACACACTGCCATACATACATACACACACTGCCATACATACATAAACACACTGCCATACATACATACACACACTGCCATACATACATACACACACTGCCATACATACATACACACACTGCCATACATACATACACACACTGCCATACATACATACACACACTGCCATACATACATACACACATTGACATACATACATACACACACTGCCATACATACATGCACACACTGCCATACATACATACACACACTGACATACATACATACACACACTGACATACATACATACACACACTGCCATACATACATACACACACTGACATACATACATACATACACACACTGACATACATACATACACACACTGACATACATACATACACACACTGACATACATACATACACACACTGACATACATACATACATACACACACTGACTGACATACATACATACATACACACACTGACATACATACATACATACACACACTGCCATACATACATACATACACACACTGCCATACATACATACATACACACACTGACATACATACATACACACACTGACATACATACATACACACACTGACATACATACATACACACACTGACATACATACATACACTCACTGACATACATACATACATACACTCACTGACATACATACATACATACACACACTGACATACATACATACATACACACACTGACATACATACACACACTGACATACATACATACACACACTGACATTCATACATACATACACACACTGACATACATACATACACACACTGACATACATACATACACACACTGACATACATCAACACACTGACATACATCAACACACTGACATACATCAACACACTGCCATACATACACAGACTCTCACATACACTCTCGTCACACATACACACTCACTCTTCTGTGAGGTGTCAGTGAATCGTGTAAACACAGATGCTCCTCCCATTCCTGTACCTCATCCTACCATCCCTATATTCCTGTCACCTCATCCTATTCCTTATTCTCCTATTCGTGTGTCTTGTCTGTCCTCACTCATCCTTATCCTGCATCCATTTTTACTCATTTTTATCCCATACTCACCTATTCTTGTCTCACGATCCTACTTTATGTACCCACTCATTTCTATTCATCTATCTCTCTTACACACACACACAGACAGTTCCCGTGCCTCGTCTTGTTCGTGGTAGGTGGCAAGGTCTAATAAGTAAGGTCTGTCGGCGCGCAGGCTGGGGTGTGTAGATGGAGGGATTGTGTGTGTGTGTGTGTGTGTCTGGATGGAGGGATTGTGTTTGTGTATGTGGAAGGAGGGATTGTGTACCTGGATGACAGTTCACGGTATTAGTAACGGGAGACAATGGAAGAAGTTTCTATCAAGATAAGGCCTAAATTTCTCCAAGTTAAAAGATGTTGTTCAGCATGAACGTAAATACGCACATTTTTTAAGCCAAAATTGAACCCATCACTGACCCCAACCTTCGTGTTGACTGGTACAAGGATGGTCAGCCAATTCAGATGGGATAATTCTTTCGCCTCATTCATGACTTTGGTTATGTGACGAAACTTTGGTTCGCGGCTGTATCTGCCTTATTGTATGCGTGTGTATGTAAAGTATGCGAGTGTGTGCCTGTTTGTGTGTGTGTTGTATTGTGTTATCTACTGTGTGTCCTGTAATACAGAATTACAGGCTAGGGTAGAAAAGAAAATATATAGAGAAACACACACCCACTAAACCTCCACTGCCATTATCAGCCTAAGAGAGAGAGAGAGAGAGAGAGAGAGAGAGAGAGAGAGAGAGAGAGAGAGAGAGAGAGAGAGAGAGAGAAGGACATACAGTCTGTCAATGATGCACGTATCCACGGTTGAGTTAGTACCCACACTCGTTCAGTTACACTCAGTTGTAGCTGGTAAAATCTGGAGTAGAAATCAGGGGTACAGCAGATATTAGATTGACCAATCACAAACACTGTAAGATAACCCACCTTACTACTCCAGGTTTTACTGGCTAAAACTGCGAGTAACTGAACGAGGGTGGGATACATGCATCGACAGACTGTACACTCTCTCCCGTCCCATCCCATTCCATTACTCGTTCTCTTTCTCTCTCATCCTTCCTCGGTAATCCTTCTATCTACCACTCTTCTCACACTCCACTTACTTCATTCCCTCATTCCACCCTCGTTCTCTCTACCCGTTCATCATCTCCCACTCTTTCCATCCCACTACTATAATCTTTCCTTTTTCAGTACTTTCTTTTACCTATTTCTCCCCACCATTAATACCCTGCTATCTCCACTCCCTTTCTTACTTCCCTCATCACCTTTCCTCACTCATTCCCTAATTACCAACCCATCCTCCCCCTATCCCTAACAGTCATTCAACACACATAACTTCAAGGTCAGTCAGGAAGGGTGAGGGAGTAATAAGGCAGGGAGGGAAGAATAGAACGGGAAGCAAGCAGCTATCTTGACCGATAGGCAGGAACCCCCCCCCCCCAAACACACACACACACAACTCTGAAGTAAGCCACCGGACTTTACTGTACTCTATTATAGTATACTGACTGTATACCCACATCTATAGAATTATATTTGAGAAGGTAGAGGCGGAGGGCTGGAGAAAATGAATCATAGTCTAGTAACTCGCTATGAGATGGTGTTAAATTTGCTGGTGGCAGTATCTCTTGATGTGAAAATATATCCTTAATGTACGGGTATTTTGTAGTATCAATATAAGCTAGCAATCGTTTAGGCTTACAATCTTTGCTTCATTCAGGGCGATGGGAGCATCATATTTTTGTGAGAGTTGTACAGTCGTGGACAATAATATCGCGCCCCTCCTGACTGGGACGTATATCAAAAGCGCGGATTCGAAAAGTGACCGCGTTGGAACCTCACCAATAAACCATTATCAAATGCGCGGCAAGGTTAATCCCATTTGTTCCCTATGTCATTAAGTATCATTCGGTGTGTCATAATGCTTCACACGGTGTTAACTGAGACTGAGAAATTATAATTTGGTCTACATTTCATTGACCAAACAGATGTAGAAGATTGCTTCGTCGAGGAGGTAATGACAGACACACCTCAGGATGAGAGATGTACTCGCTTTACAGACTATCTGGTTGATAATTAAGTAACAGCAGAATCAAAATATCCTCCAGTGCTTTGGGCTGAAGTCCCTTCAAATACAAAGCGTACCAACAATTCAGCTGAATCTTTTCATGCTCATTTCAATGAGCAATTTTATACATCCCCTCCATCTATATTAATTTTGTGTTGATGGATGTACTAGGAAAGCTCCAGCCTGCTACTAATATTAAGATGAGGAGTATCGGTAAACCAGCAACTACACGGAAAGTTGAACGAGACAGGACAGAATATGCCATGGCACAATACAACAAATTTATCTCTGACGAAATAAACCGACACAATTACATGAAGTGTTTAGGTAACTGATTCCCAGCAAGAACAAACATGTAACTTTGAAAGGAGTGAAAAACGCGATGAATTAAGAACAAAAAAACAAAATCCTTCAAAATCCCCGTGGTAAGCAGGGAGCAACAGATGATAGCGTCTGGCTAACGGAAGAGGTGAACGATCATTAAAGAACTGCTACACAAGCCGACTTTCAAGTACGTGAAAATACTCCCACTCAGCCGCGCTTTTGATAGAAATATATCAGCGCTTTCAATGATGACCCGCCGCGCTTTCGTAAAAGGGCGCCTGACTGTAACTCAGTCATAAGAGGGGCGCGATATTATTGTCCATAATAGTACATCAGCAAAGTTAAATAGCTTTTGCGAGTAGGCTTTTTCCCTGGCATTAACCTAACAGGATTCAATTGTGCATCACTATAATCCATCTGAATGAAATACCCTTCCTTGTATGCAACATCAAAAACAAATACTCTGGCTTCTATGAAGGATACAGATTCACTCTTTGGTTTTCAATTCACTATGTATTGTTTTAACACGTCTATCTTCAAAAAGTCTTGCTGGCGTATTCTCACAACTAGATACTAATAACGAATAGCATACCGAATAATGTTGCAATACGAGTCAAAGTCGTTAATATCACTCGCGGATAAATTTCCTTTCAATATTCCCAAATGCACTGTCACACGGTAAAAAAGTGTCCAGGCACGAGATACGTATTCTATAAATCTATGGTTTTTAATCGGCCACTGTGCACTTCGTGGAGATAGTTAAGTATAATATTTATGTTTTTGTTTTAGCCTCCACAATTCCCGGGGTCACTAACTGAAGGGTTGCGTGTGATCGCCAGCGGTTTTAATATGGAAGTGGGGGAAGGGAGTGTTGGCCGAGTTTAGATTTATTTTGTAAAATCTTCCCCGCGATAATTACTGATACATCGTACGTCTGCACTTTAAGATGTTATTATTCAGTAATTATATTAACATCATAGATAAGAATTGGTGTGCAACATACAGTAAAACAGCAATTACAAGCATAAAATAGTACAGGGGTTGGCAGAACTAATAACATTTATATTAGTTCATACCTGCACCTTTGGCTTAAAACAAAAAAACACTATGTTTATGAAAGAACAATGCCCTATGTTAAAAAAATGAGAGCAATCAGAACAGTTTTTCACCTCTAATTATACATTTTTATGAGGCCGAAATCATGCGGGAAAGAGATCACTTCCCCAACTTTGTCATTAACAATTATTTTATCTGGTGAAAAGTGGCAGTTTTTCTTAGGTTCGTGACGTCGGGAATTGTCACTAAACACGATTAGATGTTTGAAAGCCTTCTTATTAAAATCAAACTCGATATCAATCCACTTTTTAAGACAGCTAGCAATTTCGACAGAGCCACGTCCACCTGTAACCTCGTCCCAAACAAACATTGTTGTTGTATTTGTCTTAACGTTATGAATACAAAAATTATACATCCACAACTTGCGATGGTAGTATGTAACACTTGTGGAGAGTTTTGGTATAGGGATAGTCTGCTGTAATTCTATGCAAATAACAGCTACATTATTATTCTTATTTTCCTTCTTCTCCTTCATTAATCGTTGACCTTCTGATGCTTTCGCCTTGTGTTGCCTTAGCTGTTCTTTTCCTCCCTATTATCTCTCATTCGCTACCGAAAGACAGAAAGACAGAGGAAAACAGCTAAATACACACACGCACACACACACAGAGAGAGAGAGAGAGAGAGAGAGAGAGAGAGAGAGAGAGAGAGAATAAATAGATAGATAGAGTCAGCATATACTAAGAAAGTCATTTTAATTGGCTGTTTTTTTATTTCTCTCATCTCCCTCCCTCCCTGTACATTCTCTCATCTCCCTACCTCCCCCTCTCTCGTTTATTAAGTAAATTTCCTGTAAGGAAGGGTAGGTCGAAAGTCACACTATAATGACACTTCAATTTGACCCTTAGAGTGTGTGTATTTCTGTGTGTGTAGGGACAGAGAGAAGAACAAATAACAGCATCTTAGAAACAATTGGGATAGAAAGGGAACTGATAAAAATCATAAGAAAACGACAACTGGGATTTTTGGGGCATGTGATGAGACAAGATGGACTAGAAAATCTTAGTATAACAGGAAGAATACAAGGGAAACGGAGCAGAGGAAGACCTAGAGAGAAGTATATGGATGGAGTGAAACGATCTATAGGAGTTGGAATACCGACTGGACATGTGCTGCAGAAGGCCAGGAACCGAGAGGAGTGGAGGTCCAAAATCGCCAACGTCAGTGATGGCAGGGCACGATAGAAGAAGAAGAAGAAGGGGTAGGGGTGGATGGTGGGTATGCATTATAATGCGTGTGGCCTGTGTTTCCACTGGTGAAAGAAACACACGTTTGTGTTTTGTGTCGACCTACAGGAAATTTTGTGAGTTCACAAATTATTATAATTGGATTTAATTAATTATACATCTAATTCGATGCATTGTCATAATTTTACTAAGAAATATTGAAGTACTTTAAGAGTTCCCTAAAAATGCAGTACGAGAAGTTGGGCTATTAGCCTGGTGGTATGGCGCCGGCACCACCCACCCATAGGCATCATCCAAGAATTTCCTTTATGATTTATGTCAATATTGTGATAACTACATGGATTTACAGTTTGTTTTTGCAATAAATATGTATATTAATGTTTATACTCTATAGCAAACGTTCCCAACTGCTAATAAAATAATCACATAAAGCATGAAGTAAATAATAAGAAATCACGCATGGGCAACATGACCGACGGCTCAGTGCTCAGCTACACACACTCGCTTGTCATTGTCTCCACAGTACTTCATTCTATTTCAAACGTTCTAGGCCTGTCTATATGCAAGTTAAGATGATAGTCATTTGTTCATTAGATAGAAGAGGAATTGTAGAAGTGATTCATGTTAATAACTCAATTTCAGGGTAATGGCGGAAGTCTGGTTGTAACAGTCAGGGCCTCACATCACAATGTATGGGGATATGGGGCTGCTATTGGGCCTATGGGGTTGGAGTCTATCCACCCCTACCCAATCTCCCAGATACATCGTGACATCACTTTAGGTGCCTGGCCGAGTGACCATGAAACTACCTGGTGTAGCTATAGTTTGTTATATTTACCTTGCTAATAGTGACACAGTCTGACCCACATCTAGACATATGTTCATTGTTTAACTCGTCGCACGTAACTCAATTGTTGTCACGTTTATTGTTCGGTCGTTTATATACTTTTAATATAATGGCTTCGACTTCGGGGGTAGGCCCAAGTAGTGGCGGTGGCTCGGGAAAAAGACCAGGAACTGCAGGCAGTGAAAATGTGACGAAAAAAAACAGAGAATATATACGTGGAAAGACAAAGAAACAATACAGTGTGGAGGAAAAGAAGAAGATAATCCAGATAATTGAAGATGGTGCAAACACATGTGAATTTGTTAAACTTTTAAATGTGCCTGAATCAAGTGTAAGAAACATAAGAAAAGAAAAGAATGAGATAAAGGCAGCCATAAAAACCACGACAGAGTATTTTATGGGTTGTGCAGGCAGAGCTAGACGGGCCATGCAAGACACAACTAAAAAAATAAACACTTCTCGTGGCAACTGAACATTATGTAATGAAATGGTTATAGCTAGGTGATTATGAAAAGGAGCAAGTGTCGATGGACCGGAAATTCGTGCAAGGGCAGTAGCAGTGTATCAAGGACTGTGTGCAAAATATAAAGTTCAAAATCCTGCTCCTTTCATTGCTTCACGTGGGTGGCTACACAGGGTCAAAAAACGTTATGGGGTAAAGCTGGCTTACTACCAGGGTGAGTTGGCTTCTGCAGACACCACAGCTGCACAAGAATTTCCACAAATTGCTAACGCTATCATGGAGGGAGGAGGGTACACCCTGGATCAAGTATTTAATTGTGACGAGACTGAGGTGTACTTGAAGAAATCACTTAGAGCCACCTAGGCCCACAACACCTTTGTCAGGCTGCTGGCACAAAAATGGCAAAGGATCGGTTTAGTGTCCTGCTTGTGACATGAACAACCTCCCCAATTGGGTGTAGTACTAAAACAACTCTGGGTACATGACGGCAAGCCTTTCTCTTAAGTGGTTAAATTAGACAATATTTTTGTGCCCCAAACTCGCATGTATTGTAAGAGGAAACATAATTATGGACTGTAAAATATTGTTGTTCCTGGACAATGCACCTGGGCACACACATTTCATGGTAGACAAACACCCTAACATACAGGTTTTTATGCCTCCCAACACTACCTCGAAAATTCAGCCTTTAGACCAAGAGTTAATTGCTAACACCAGACTCTTTTTCTATGGCAAGCTCCTCGGCAAATTGATGGAAAAGACGGACAACTTTCGAGAACTGACGGAGATCCAAGATGCTAATTCTAGTGAAAGTGTACCCGATCAAGAGGAAAGTCAAGAGGAAGAGGATCAAGAGGAAATGACTGTCAAGGCCTTCTGGAAGTCTTTTAAAATTAAATATACAGTGAATTGATTCTGTGAAGCCTGGGGTCAGATCAATGAAGCCACCATTGCCCATGCTTGGGCCCCACTTCTTCCACATTTGAAACAAGCGGGTGAGGTGGCAAGGCAGGAGCTTTAGGTGGTGATGCGTGAGACTGCTGACGTCATCAAAGCTGTGCCAGGACTCTCGTGTGTTTCTGAGGAAGAAATTGTAGACTTGGTAGGAGGTGAAGATAGAGAAGAAACTGCTGAGGAAATACTGAACCAAGATGAAGAGAAAGAAGAGGAAAAGCAAGAGGACAAGGAAGAAGAAATAAAGCCAAATGAACCGACAGTGAAGGACTTATATAAAATACTGGCTGTGCTGTCCTAAGTTTAGGATAAAGTCACCACTCTCCAATTTAACTCTCGAGACTAAGCCCTAGTTTATTTTCGAGATCTGACAAAAATCTTCTCTGAAAACTTGAATGAAAAAATTAATGCAAGAAGCCAGGCACTGATCATACGATTTTTCAGTCAGCAGCAGGAAAAGTTTGAGGCACAAAGACGAGCCATACTTAATGTCACGTCCAACGAAGAGGACGATGTTGACATGCCTCCCGTTCAACTTGAGGAAGACCGGTATGATGGCTGGGAACATGAGGAAACAGAGGCCCTTCGAATCGAGAATGAATTTCGTCAGCGTGTGTTACGATGAGAGGAAGGCGAGATACGAGAGATGGAGGGTGGGCTGAACCAACAGCAGGGCCGTGATGACCACCAGAGTCACTCCATATGATGGTGCAATAATGACCAACATTACTTTTATCAATAAATATATTTCAAATCTATAAAGGCAAGTTTGTTTATCTTTTTGCATATTAATTAAGTATGATATGTTTTATTATTGAAAAATGTAACAGAATATTAATGTTTATAGGTGAAAATTGGGGGAAAATTAAAGGGTTTGGTTGAAGAAGGCAGGACTATAATATTTTTTTTAGGTAAGATTGCCCCTCAGTTAGCGGTTTCTAGGTTAGCGACCATTTTAGCGGACTAGTAGCATCGCTATCCAAGGGGCCCCACTGTATGCTACTCAGTATCCATTTTCTGTGCTACTTTTGATTTTCTGAAGTTCCTCTTGCATAATTGAATAATAAGTAACGAGTGGTATCTCAAAGGGGTCAGTGTTAGGGCCAATGCTATTTGTCATGTACAGTCGGCAAAACAAATTTCGTTACCACCCCTACGTTAAGTTTAACATCGGAAAGCTTGGCAGGGTTGGTACTCCCTCCTCTGAGCAGCTGTGCCTCACAGGCCGCAGCAGTGACAACTTAGCACAAGGTATTCCCTTTCTTATTATATCAACTGTTTAGCTGATTTTAAATTAAGTTTAGAGTGTTCAAGAACTCTTACTACTTAACTATTCATTATCAAACATAAGGAAATGCATTTGAGTATTTAAGAACAAAAATAACTGTGAAATATCCAGAAAAAGTAGTACTGGCTGAAAGGACGTCATTCCTACTTCCATTCCTATGACATACTGAGGGAAGGGGAGGATGCCGGAGGTATATATGACACTCCCATCACACGTGACTCACCAGTCAGGCCTACCACAATTACATCACATAGTTCAAAGGATGGTAATGAAACTTTTTTTTCTGACTGTACATAAATGACCAGCCAGATTGTGCCTCATCTGAGACCTACATGTTCGCCGATGATACTAAAATATACAGAAATATCTCCAACACTGACAACCAGAAGAGACTTCAAGACGACCTGACTTGGATACAACAATGGTCGAACACATGGCTCATCTCTTTCCACCCCGACAAATGCAAATTAATGGAATTGGTAACAACCCGCCTACATGATGAACAAAGGACCGGAAATAGTCACCCTGACCAAAGTGGATTCTGAGAAGGACCTGGGCGTACTCGTAGATTCCGATTCCGTATTTAAAACTCCTAATCCCTCATCCTCAATAAAAGAAGCCAATAAAACACCCCTTCGGGTTGACCGAACTGTCACCCCACAGAGGATGACGACCATTAAAATCACCCAATAAAATAAAGGGAGTGGGAAGGTCCTGTACAAGAAGGTTGAGATCAACCCTCTGAACTGTAACACTGGGAGGAAGATATAAACTGCACATAGTGTAGAGGCGGTCCATAAAAATCTTAACTGAAACAGCCTGTAGTGGAGTGTCAAGCTCCAGGCTCATGCATGGAACATCTCTGCGAACTAGGATGGCAGAGCCACCATGGTGACCCTGCCCTTCAAATGAATTGGAATAAAATGCAGAGTTTACTGGAGAACTCACAGGAATGTAATCCCCAGGCATTGTCTCTTGGAGAGAAACACATGCAGGTGAGAAGCTAGAGAGAAGAACGCAGAGTTTTTCCCAAGAAGCACGCAAGCCACGGCAATTCCACTGAAGGACCTTGAACAGTGTTACTTTGGTCCTGGTTTTTGGGAAACCTCACGGAGGTAATTCCCACTACCACCTCGACCTGAGGGTTTACTCAAACGATAAGTTTTGTCTAATCCTGGGCCACTAGAAGAAGAATGAATCCGAGGAGTAGTACTTGGGGCAGTAATTGGGATCCATAGACGAGTTCCTGAAGCATCTGATATGTTAGCATGTTAGCAGAAGATGAAAGTATATAAGAAGGGATATTCTTTGAAAAATTTACATTTGTATTGTCCTGTACAGCAGTGGTATCACTGACACAGGCAGATACATCAACATCCATAATACAGGTGGTAGAATCACTCCGCTGTTCAAGTGGAAGAGAAACTGAATCTTTTGAAGTCACAACATCTGTGGTATCCACATTAACTTCATGCCTCTCTGATGATCCCAAAGGAAGCTTGGGAGGAGGAACTTCTGTTGAATCAAGAGAATCATCAAAGCTTCTGGTGAAATTAAGAGCAAACTGTGGCTAAGTCCTCAGAGATGGTTGCCTTACAAGGAAGAACATCTATGGAGTCAAGTGCCTCAGAGGAACCACGAAGACGTCTTTGTGGCAGTTTAGGTGACTTAAGTTTCCTTTTTAGAGAACGTGTGGCAGCGTGAACCTCTACCACATGTACACCTTTAGCAAAAGTCTGAGAATTGTCATCAGTTGAAAGGTCACCAGAATGAGTGTCTGATAAAGTTTCCAAGACAGAGAAGCTATTATGTAGTAAAACCTTAGAAAAATTCTCACTAGAGCAAGAAGCAGCTGTGTCTTCAGAGTTGAGAGGGTGCTGCAACGGATATATGGTGAAGGGAGCAGGCATATGTCTTCACACCACCATCCTTCTGTCACCTGAAGTTGAGTTGCCGTCTGGCAGTAGCAATACAGATGAATTGAGTATTAACTAAGTGGAGGATATCCTGCTCAAGGAAGTATTGGTGAGAACGCAAGGGGTGATCATCCCTGCAGTAAAAGCAGTGTAACAGACACATGTACACTGACACACATACACATCTACGTACACATGTACTTATACATGTATAGTGCCAACTTGGTTACTACTATTAAAAATAATTAATAAATACATGTATCTAATACATGTAAATAAATGATACTGGTTATATGATTGATGAATAAACTAATGTGTAGGATAATAATAAGCATACTAATCCTGTATCTGTAGTTAAATTATTATGGCAGAAATTATTCCTTTCCCTCTCTTCTCTCTAACTGTATTATAAGACAATACACCTTCCTAGATAATGTATATAGTTTTATGGTGTGTTATAGTGTGGTTTGATCGATTTGGTGGTTATTTTTTTCGGAAATGTTTTGTTTTGAAGGCAGCCCCAATCCACCTATTGAACAACTTGGGAATACGTTTGCAATCGGGAGTTTTGTTTGGTGGAAAACTCACAAATTTAGCATAACTGTATGTGATTCAGTACTAAGAGTAATGAATTAATATTAAAAATTTGGAAATCTGAGTTAAGCTTTGCCAGATCTGGCTCGGTGTTTTTAATTTTCATGAAAGTGGAAAAAATATTCAACTTTAGTTAAAAATTTGCAACACCTGACTTGAGTTTACCAAGATCATTGAGCCAGGTTATAGTACATATCTAAATGTTATTCTTCAGTTATTATTATATTAATAGTAATCTTAGATAATGCTATAGTTTAATAAATGCCGTAAAACGGTTACTAAAAGCCATAGGCATAAAATGACAGTAATCATATAAATACAAGTTTCTACAATAGGTGTATGTTTGATTTGGAAGCCTGGAAATTGCTTTAGAAAATCTGCAAAATTTGTAAGCATGAGAATTGTATATTTCATTAGACTATAGACGCCGGGTATTAGGTACACACAGACACACAATGTAATCAGGACCATACGTCTGCTCTTGAGATAAGGTATTGATAAGTGAGTTTATCTTCCATTTATCTAATTTGTAACAAGACACACACACACACACACACACACACACACACACACACTCACACACTTACACACACGCACAGAGAGAGAGAGAGAGAGAGAGAGAGAGAGAGAGAGAGAGGTTGGAAAAAGACCATCTTATGTCTCGAAGACCATGTGTGTGTGTGTGTATGTGCGTGTGTAAGTACCCCTGTATATGTGTGTGTGTAAGTACTCCTGTATAATTATGTTTGTGTGTAAGTATCCCTCTATATGTGTGTATGTGCGTGTGTAAGTACCCCTGTATATGTGTGTGTGTAAGTACTCCTGTATAATTATGTTTGTGTGTAAGTATCCCTCTATATGTGTGTGTGCTTGTAAGTACCCCTGTATGTATTACCCCTATGTGTGTATTTATGTGATTACTCTTGTGTGTGGGTGGGTGTTCTTATCTATTTGTTCTTATCAATTATATCTTTACAGGATTGAGTCAAGCTTGTATTGTCCCGTGTTATAAAACCCAATTGTCATATTTTTTATTTTATTTACATATGTTTTTGTCAAACACCACTTTTATTTTTAAATGCGTTCCATTGATTCATTACTTCATCTAGAAAGCTGCTTTTCTATACATCTTTGTTTCCTTTCTTTTTAATCAATTTCTTGGTGTCACCTCTCATTGTAGATATTCTTTATCTATGTCTCTATATCTGTCTTTTCTTTTTACGTGACCCATTTATACATCATTATCATATTGCCTCTCCTTCAGCTTTCTTCCAGTTTTGGTAACTTTAGTTTTTCTAGTCTTTCCTCATAGGCAAATTCTCTTAAATTTGGTACCCATCTTGATGCTGCTTTTTGTATTTATATTTTATTTTCTAATTTAGTGATATATTTCTTTAAATTTGGGTTCCATACTATTGCAGCATATACCAAGGTAGGCCTCATAAAGGATGTGATTATTTTCTGACCATTGTTTCGTCTATAGAAGTGAAGGCCAGTCTCAATTTTGCTGGCAATGTATACATGTTTCTCACTTTTTCATCTATATGATCATCTGGTGGCAATTTCATATTTATAGTTCCTCCAAAATCTATTTCTTTCTCTGCTTCATTTACTATTATATTACCAAGTTTGTACTGGCAGTTCATTCTTCTCTCACTTCTTCCAATCTTAATAACATGAGACTTATTTGTGTGTGTGTGTGTGTGTGTGTGTGTGTGTGTGTGTGTGTGTGTGTGTGTGTGTGAATAAAATTTAAATGAATAAAGTTTATTTGCATTAGACTTTTACAAAAGTATAAAGGACATATCCTTCATAGCAGAACTATAATTACAATACATACGAATCGAACGATAACCACATATTTTAATATACAGTTAATTAACAATTTACTGTAGTGTGTGTGTGTGTGTGTGTGTGTGTGTGTGTGTGTGTGTGTGTGTGTGTGTGTGTGTGTGTGTGTGTGTGTCATCATTTGTGATAAGGTATTGATAAGATAGCCTATCTACCTTCTGCAGCAGTTTGACACAAGAATACATAGTGGGTAGTGTGTGTTTGGGGAGAGAACAGCAACGCAGATAAATTTAGTTTGAGAACAAGGGGAGAGATAAAACTCGAGGATAAAGTATTTAGAATATCAAGTTCAGCCACACGAAAGTAAGTAAAGTCTTTGTATATGTATAGTTGTATACTGATGACGCACAACTGAGGAAGTAAGAGAAGACAGAGAAAGTTGAGAAATCAAGATTAGATTGTGCATGTACAGTGTGTGTGTGTGTGTGTGTGTGTGTGTGTATCACTGGTTCAGGAAAGTTTTCGGAAAGAAACTTGAATTGCCGTATTTAAGATTGTGTAAAATATTATGATACAATTAACTAGCTTAATAATACTTGCATTAGTAAATTTCATCACTATTAATAATTATCTCAACAGAAATATTGTACATTTAATGTAGTACAAGGAAAGGCTAATTTAATTTTGGAATTCCTTTCATAGGTAACATTGGAGTATAATTTTTTGATAAACTTAATTTGACATATAAATAAATAGCGTTATCAATTATCTTACAAATTTAAATATAAATACTGAATTTAAAATAAATCTGTTTGAAAAGAGAAAAAGTATTAAATATTAGTATTCCTACATAAAAATGTTATTATTTTTTAAGGAAATTACAGCATTTCTTATGAAATGTATTTTCTAAAGGTGATTTATACTGTAGTACACATACATTTTAACATATACAGGGTGATTCAAAAGAAACTTTATCCATCATAGCATGGTCTTGACAAAATAGAAAATAGGTTGTAAATTTGTTTTCTTCCACCAAATAGCACCAATGTTGCTGATACACTAACGCCACCTGGAGAGTGACGGGTCCTGTGCACACTAAGGAGTGTTTTGTTCTCAGCTGAAGCACGAGGGTGTTTTCACAAGCACAACATTTATTTATTTTTTTAACCATATTTTTCAACACGGTTTTATGCACAAGTGAGAAGATCGTTTCAAATATGATATCCTGATGCCCCAAATATCAATAAGTTGACAATTTTAAGACTGGTTGTGAGATTGGAAGTGTGTACGATGAAAAAATGTGAAAGAGCGGTTACAAAAATCTCCGAGAAAAAGTCCCAGAAAACTTGCATCACAGGTACAGTCGGCCACACTTCTGGCTGTTACAGTCAGTACTACAAACTCCAGGTGTCTAACGTTTGCATCCCTGACTTTCTGAATCATAGGCTCGAAGATTCTCAGTGGTGAAGAAGTGAGACGGTGTAGGGGGAGAAAGAGAGAGGGAGAGAAGGGGGAGGGAGGGGGGACCAAACCAGAGAGAAGGAAGGGGGGAAGAGAAGGGGGGACAGAAAAGTGAGGGAGGGAAGGGGGAGGGAGAGAGGGACGAACCAGAGAGAGAGAGAGAGAGAGAGAGAGGGGGGGTGAGAGGGGGGGCTGAAGGAGACAGAGAGGTAAGGGGAACAGAACGAGTGGAGGGTAAAATATCCTCTAAGGTAACCAATATAATATATAGCTTATTCAAAAAATAAAGTTTATTTTTATATTACTTGGAGAAAGATTACTATAACCATATAGCCCCCCTTCTCCTCCCCCCCTTCCTTCTCTCTGGTTTGGTCCCCCCTCCCTCCCCCTTCTCTCCCTCTCTCTTTCTCCCCCTACACCGTCTCACTTCTTCACCACTGAGAATCTTCGAGCCTATGATTCAGAAAGTCAGGGATGCAAACGTTAGACACCTGGAGTTTGTAGTACTGACTGTAACAGCCAGAAGTGTGGCCGACTGTACAAAGTCTTACTCTTGTATCACAGGGCTAGAATAAAGATTGTTGTAGAATCTGTTCACTTTCTAGTGGATTTGACGAAATCTGCCCACATGGATTAAAAATTCAAGTGAAGTGTACTGCTGTGTGGACCGCCAGCACACGGGGGTACAATATCCCTTTGCATGCAGCAGTGTAAACTCCCTCCCCCTTTATGTTCTCTCTCCTCCCATCGTAAACTGCCTTGCCTGTCTCTGAAACTTGGTGAGCTGGACTTGAATAAGCTCCGACTCATGCTCTGTCTAAATTTCGGGGAGAGAGAGCTTCCCATGCTAGAAAGGTCGCCAGTGAGAGACCAGACTAATGGTTCCCATGCAATAGGCTGCCCGCCAGAGGGTCGTCCTGTGTAGGATGGTTGAGTGTCTGGGAGATGTTGGGGAAGGGGGTCTCAGCACCTATGTGGTCCCTTGGGGGACGAGGTATCCCGCCCATGTCGACCAGCTCTTGGTTCCTTCATCTGCCTGGTAGTTAGTAGCTCTTGGCTCCTGGGGCCATTTAAGTATTAATAATGTTATATGGATAACGAAAAGCCAATTTCTCTTCCTCGAGCAGTGGTCGACCAGAGCAGGTTAGGTGTCGTGTCGACAAACACTGTAAGCAGTTTGGACATGTTAACGTTATTGAAGTTCCTAAAGCTGTCTGGACGAACAGCCCCAACATGTTAATGTTGATTAATACAGTATGCTTGCATCCAATAATGTTTTAAGTGTTTTGCAGTGGCTCTTTGTATCCGAAACACCTATGATAGTGACTGTAGATCTAATTGATGCTATATTACTTTTAATACAAATGCTGCTGCCAAAGCAGCTTTTGATGAAAAAGATTATCTGACTGTGGGGAATACTCACTGTTACTAAGGTTCAGATGATGCACTTCACCAATGTAGTTGACAGTGACAATGACCACTGCCCTAACATCTTCGATGACTGTGTAGAGCATGTACCCAAGGAGCCTCAGGTTTCTACACCCTTTTGGTTTGTGGCTTACTACAGGAAGGGACGTGGTAACCTCATCCATGCTTCTAGATATCTGGAGAAACAAATTGGATAACTATCAATGGGCCACATATAAAATACGGTAAGGGCGTTTTAATCAGAGCCAAAGATCTTACACAGGCCATCATGCTCCTCAATTTCCCCTGTCCTTCTGATAGCATGTTTGAATCCATCAAACCACACCGAACATTCAATTATAGCAAGGGGCGTATATATAATGAAGACCTGTATGAATTCTCAGAAGAGGACATTCCTGCTATGTGCCCAGACAATGTCCAACGAGTAACAAAGATGAAAGGCAGTAAAAATATTGATCGTCCTCACTTTCTATGGCTTGTATAATGTATATCCCAGATCGCATTAACATTAACCCCACCTCTTTTGAGGTGAAGCCGTTTTTTGAGCGTCCCTTACAGTGTTTCTGTTGTTATGAGTTTGGTCATGGGAGGAGGAACTGCAACAACCGTTCTTGGTGTAGTAATTGTTCTGCTCTTGACTCACATACTACTTCTGAGTGTCAGTCAGAGAGTTACTGTTTTTACAGCAGGGATGCTCACCCCTTGCGTTCTCGCCAATGCAAGATGTACCTCCTTGAACAGGATATCCTCCACTTGGCTAATACTCAATTCATCAGCATTGGTAGTGCCAGACATCAACTCAACTTCAGGCGACAGAAGGATGGTGGTGTGAAGACATACGCCTGCTCCCATTGCCTTATATCGGTTGCAACACCCACTGAACTCGCTGAAAACGTAGCTGCTTCTTGCTCTAGTGAGAACTTTACTTAATAGTTTCTCTGTCTTGGAAACTGTATCAAACACTCATTCTGGTGACCCTTCAACTGATGACAATTCTCAGACTTTTGCTAAAGGTATCCATGTGGTAAAGGTTCACGCTGCCACACGTTCTCTAAAAACGAAACTTAAGTCAACTAAATTGCAACAGAGACGCCTTCGTGGTTCCACTGAGACACTTGACTCCATAGATGTTCCTCCTTGCAAGGCAGCTGTCTCTGAGAACTCATCCATAGTTCCTCTCAATTTCACCAGAAGCGTTCTCGTGGCTATGATGAATCTCTTGATTCAACAAATATTTACCCTCGCAATTTTCCTTCGGGAAAATTGGAGGGGCGTGAAATGAATGTGGATGCCTCGGATGTTATGACTTTAAAAGATTCAGTTTCTCTTCCACTTGAGCAGCAGAGTGATTCTACCACCTGTATTATGGAAGTTGATGTGCCAAAGTACCAATCCTATTAAACAATAATTTGGCTGATAATCACGAAAAACCGTGATTTGCAGGGCCTGAAATGCATAGTAGGTGTTGTTTTGATGTTCCTTGGTGTGTGGGTGTTGTGCCATGTAGTGTAGTGGATGTTGTGGGTTTGTGGAGGCTGCAGCATGTGTTTGTGTGCCTCTCATGTCAAGATGGTCCTTGATTTTGAGGACTTTGGTTTCATGGTGTAGGTGGTCTGTAGGTGTGGTAGCTGTGCAGCCTGTGATTGTCTTTAGGGCTCTGTTCTGTATGGTCTGTAGGGTGTTGTGATGAGTCTCAGCAAGGTTTGAAGCCCAGCTAGGCAGGGCTTGCATAGTCCATCACTGATCGAATATATTGTTTGTATACTGTGATTGTGGATTCTTTGTTGTGTCCAAATGTTGTGCTGGCAAGTGATCTGAGGGCTTTAAGTCTTTGCATGCATTCGTTTTTGATGGTCATGAACTCCCAGGTTCTCGTGCCCCAGAATGGAGCAGGGGTTGGTTGTGACAGTTTGGCCCCCACTGGGCGCCTCCTCTCCATCCGGCGGAAACTTGCTCCATTATGGGCTCGTCCCGCCGGTCGGCAGGGTCTTCCAGTTGGGGGGTGGTCCCATGACGAAGACGCCGCCACTCCAGGACCTTATAATTTTGTTATACTGCATACATGATGTTGTTATAATTACTTCGTACGGCAAAGTATTGTTATAAAATTAAACAATAAACAATAAAATATTCAAGTGATGGGAGGAGGGGGAGGGGGGTGGGTGGGTGCTGGGGTGAGAGTCAGCCTAATAATAAGGATAACATTATACTCATCTCAGCTCCTCTATTTCACCTTTGATCGTTTTGGGTGACGTGCTTACTCCAGAAAATGTGCATTATTTTGAGAAATGCAGTATATCCTACCTATTAACTGAAAACTGGCAGATGACGATCATTCAATAACAAGCAAAACTTCCTTCCCGAGATTACCACAAATTCAGAGGAATTCGTAAGTCTTATAAATACAGCATATCACACATATTCCCCGAAACACAGACTTTACAGACCGGTGAACTCCCTCAAGACTGGCTTTTGGCAAATGTAACCCCAATTTTTAAATTCGGAGACAGAATCCTTCCCATTAATTATAGACCCATTTCACTTACCTCAGTCCCCTGCAAGAATTTAGGGCACATAATTCACAGACATATAATGGACCATTTTGATAGGCAAATTATACTGACTGACAATCAACACGGTTTTCAGCCTAAATGCTAGTGTGAGACGCAGCTACTGGTAACTACTCATGACATCTTGCAGTCCCTCAATGATACAAATATTAGACAAGTTGACGCCATAGGATTAGACTTTGCCAAAGCCTTCGACAAAGTCAATCACCAAAGACTGCTACACAAGTTAGAATTCTATGGCATACAGGGACAACTTCTTCACTGGATTAGAACGTTCTTGACTACCAGAAAGCAACGTGTAGTTCTTGATGGTAGTCAGTCTCCACCTGTTCCTGTGACCTCTAGGGTACCCCAGGGCACTGTCCTGGGCCCCCTTTTCTTCCTTTCATACATTAATGACCTCCAACTCTCACTTTCCTCTACCACTAGACTCTTTGCAGACGATAGCTTAGTTTACAGACTAATTAAATATAGGAATGACTGCCTTCGACTACAGGACGACCTAACTGCACTTGAAGACTGGGAAGTCAAGTGGCAGATGACATTTAGACCAGACAAATGCCATCACATCCGTTTTACCCGTGTTCATAATCCCATTCCATATACATATCACCTACACAACACCAACCTCAACACAGTCACTTCCCACAAATACTTTGGCATCCACATCTCAGCGGACATGAGGTGGAACACACACATAGTTAGTGTCAGGACCAAAGCTAGTAGGGTCCTGGGGTTCTCGTCCAGGAACCTCAGCAGGTGTAACACAGACATCAAAATTATCGCTTATAACACTTTCGTTCGGCCACTTTCAGAGACCGTCTGGGACCCACATACTTACAATAATATCAATAAATTAGAATCCATACAAAACAAAACTGCAAGATGGGCCAGACGTAATAACAGACACACTGCATCAGTCACTTTGCTTAAACAAGACACAACACTAGACCCATTGGCAACACGAAAACAAATACACAAACAACAGATGATATACAAAATCACAAACAACAGATGATATACAAAATCACAAACAAGTTAGTTGACATAGACAAAGACACATATCTACACCCTACAAGTATACGATCCACTAGAGGCAGCCACAACTTAAAATACCATACATACCAGACAAGCACTGATACCCTGGATCCCTAATTACCCTGCATAACCCCAGTGTATTATGCTGCCCATGAGCTATAACTTGAACACTAATCATGTATCACTTCGACTACAAAAAGGTATTTTTAGTATTATTACAGAAGTACTGTGTTCTTGGCTAGGGCCGTGCAGTGTTACCACATCCAGCTAGGTCCCAGGAATTTGCCCCAGTCACTTTATAATAATTTACACCAGTTATATCCCGGTAGTTTGCCCGGGTTAGGTCCCGGTAGTTTGCCGTGGTCTAGGTTAGGTTAGGTCAGGTTAGGTTAGACTAATTTCCAAATTATGTTTGTGTCCGTTAAATCCGAAATCCATTAAATAGAGGGTCGAGTGTATCTAAAATGAGTAATTATTACATGTTTATGATATCTACAATGTTGTTTCTCTAAAGCAGTGGTTCCCAAACTGGGGACCATGGCCCCCTGGGGGGCCATATAGAAAAATGTATGGGGCCATAATCTGAGGCTATGCATAAATAAAACCAAAGGAGTTTAGTGGGTAGGTAGCCAGTGGAGGGAACTTACAGGTTCAGTACAGGTTTGTGCAATGCCTTGCTGCCAGACACATGAATAATACGTCCTTTTTTATATGATACTGTGTTCTTGACATAAAACAAGACATGGGGATGTATTAGGGAAGCAAGATAATTTTAACTCAACATAATTCTAATCTAAGGCTTCCTAAGCTGTGTATTCTGTATGATAACCTCTGGTCTTGAATCTTACGTATCAGCAAGGATGTTCATATTATTCAGTTAACGGGTTATGGTTGTGGGGGGGGGGGGGGGGGGCATGGACAAGGATCAGGTATGAAAAGTGGGTAACGACCAGAAAAAGTTTGGGAGCCACTGCTCTAAAGTATCCTGATGTAGCCTATAATTCAAGAAATGGATAGCCACACAGATTTTACAGACCATGGGGGGATACTCAAAACCACTTAAGGCACCATAAGCCCTAAGGTACCTTAGCTTAAGGCGGCCTCTGACCCAGCAGCCAAAATGTCCCATACTCAAAACATGGGTGCCGCCATATTGCTTTGAGTTACGGTGCCTTAAGTTAAGCGCCTGTAGCGGGGGCCTTAACGCTGGCCGACGCGGAAATAGGGCGAAAATTATCGTTTACACACCCCTACCTATCTGTGGGAGCCGAAATGCAGCGTTACCAATGTGAGGAAATTTAGTCTGCTATGAGGAAATATACTCTACGTGCGGTAGAAATGCAGACTGAATACTGCTATGATGTTGAAATATATCCGCAGAGGATGACAAAGGGCAAAATATGAAGGTATAAGTAAATTACAAATTTAAAACAGTTTGCTACAACAATAAAGTGTGTAAAGAAATTACCCTTTCCTTTATGTATCCCATAAGTACATGATAGTACTGTCTGAATAATTTGTGATATAAATTTTATATATTTTGTTTGTATGATTTTTATCATTAATCAAATATATAACGATTTACTTGGTGAGTAGTGTGAAATTTCATATTGTCTATATGTCCATATAATATATTATGCATTACATGTTCCATAGATGATAAAAGCGTGTAAATATTAGAAGCTTGTAAATTAGAAGCTTATGTTGTGGTACAGTGGCAACTTGCGATGTGTTATTTGTTTACCTTCAGCTGATGCACAAAATCGTATGTGATTGGCTAACTATTCCTAAGAGGTGCTTCTGTCCGTTTCTCTCATTGGCTGAGCTGAAGTCCCGTGACACAGGCGGCAAAGGCACCTTAGTGGGACTTACGACAAACGTTCCTCACTACGGCGCCATAGTAAAGTTTTGAGTATGGGACACAACGCCACAAGCTGAGGCGCGCGTAACTTAAAGTACCTTAGAGCTGTAAGACGCCGTAGCTTAAGGCGAGCTTTGAGTATCCGGGCCCAGAGTTAAAACTACAAAATAATGAACTACTGTATAAGTACTGTACAGTAAGTACAGTATCATATTGTCATTACCAATAGGCCTGCACAAGAGCATTATAACCTTACAATGAGGAGCGGTTATATTTGTTTTAGAATCAATGATTTCCTGCTCTTTATCTCAGCTTGACAGGCTATAAGAATCAGGAGTCATTTTCATTATTATGTTGTCTGTAAGCTTAAGGCCTTAATGTGTCGACTTGAATCACTAATATGGTTTCTCCACAACGTGTTTGGGTATGTGATGCATATGTATGAAACATTTCATCAACTTCATAGCAATAGTTTGAGCGCAAAAAATAAATATCTTGCAATTTTATTGTGTTTTCAAAATTATGTAATGGCTTAAAAATAGTGAAGATAATATTTACTTCATTGTGTTCACTATCAGTACACCCCCCAAAATAGAGAGCAGTGCGAGGTAGGAAGGTCATAGGCTCTCTAGGGAGAATCATGAAGGATGGAAGTATGAGCATAGAGGTAATAAGAGAACTGAGTAATAGTATAGTCCTGCCAACACTAACATATGCATTAAAGACATGGACATGGAACTGGACACAACAGTCTAGAATACCTGTAGATGAAGTGGAGATTAGTTACCTAAGAGGAACATACGGAATGACAATGTGGGATGGGGAAAGTAATGAAAATGTATATGACAGATATAGTATGTCTGAATGAGAAGGAAGTTCGTGCTTGGAGAGGTCACAAAGGAGGTGGAGGAACTTGGAATGAGAGGCAGACCACCAGTCAAGTGGATGAACAGAGTGTAGGGGTACAGTCGGCGGCAAAAGTCCTGTCGCCTCTCTTGCTTCACCGAGGCACGCGATGTTCATAGGCTCGAGATTATTAGGTGTAGAAAACGTGCGTATTTCTCGAGTCCATGAACACTGCCTGTCTCGGTGAAGCATGTGAGGCGACACGAATTATGCCGCCGACTGTACATGAGAGATAGAAAGGGGAATGGAAGGGGAAGACTTTTGCAGTGACCATAGTTGCACCATAGTTGTTCAGGCTCATTTCGAAGCAGTGAATGGTTTGTTATTCTGTTGGTTTGAGCTTATATTATGATTTCGAAGCAGTGAATGGTTTGTTATTCTGTTGGTATGAGCTTATATTATGATTTCGAAGAAGTGAATGGTTTGTTATTCTGTTAGTATGAGCTTATATTATGATTTCGAAGCTATGTTGGGTACTATAGTCCTTGCCATGAATGAATGCTTACGAATAAAATTTTAAGCTAAAGAGTAAACTTTGCTTTTGTAAATACGGGCCCAGAGCTATAAATAGATAATTGGATACGACCAAATATATTAGCAAATTTGCTTTACTTGTTCTCATCTCACAAAGTGTAAGTATTTCTGCTTTTAAATCACCAAATATAATATAATATAATAGAATAGAATAGAGATCATATAACTTACTTCAGATATCAGGAACCTGCATCAGATAAAGGATAAGAATAAGGATAAGGAAAATTTTATGCTTATTGACAATCCAAAGTCCTTATACAAAAATAATATATATCCAGTCCAGAATTTATTCAACAATCATATGTCCCGGTACATAATTATCAGAAATGAAGCTTGGAGAATAATCATGGTACTAAATATGCATTTATTAATATGATATATTATATTATAATTAACACAGTGACAGTCTGAGGGTGTTCAGAGGTCATGGTACTGTGGAACTGGACAGGCTGCCAGCATCACTGAAGGAACTCATGATAGCCATCTCTGAAGACAACCAGGCCAGATCAATGCTTCCTCTTCTAATGACACAACAAATGCATCTACAACATCTTGGTTATTATACTTCCATCCATTATCTAAGTTTATTCATTACCTTATTATTATTCCTTTCACTACAATATTTTATTATTATTCCTTTCACTACAATATTTTATTCTTCCTTCACTCCGATATTTTCAACCGTTACCTCGGGTATATTCTCCTTCACCTTTTACTATATGTTCTACTCTCTCTATATCAGATTTTTTGTTTCGTAACCAGTGATAAGCTTGTTATCTTTTATTGTTTTGGAACATTTTATTACCTTTTTATTGTATACCTAGTGACTAGGATATATATATATATATATATATATATATATATATATATATATATATATATATATATATATATATATATATATATATATATATATATATATATATATATATATATATATATATATATATATATATATATATATATTTAAAGCATTGTTTATTACAGTACCTTATTAGGACACCTTGATTTTACAACATTGATTTCCATTTCATAAAGCAAGACAAGACCGAGTGGTTATTTATGGTTGGGTAATATGATCATCAGTCTATAAGGGAAACTTTATGGATAAACTAGACTGGATACTTGCAACAGGTGATTATGAGGACAAAGTGACAACAAAATAAATATAACTATTCTATTTTATGTAACAGAGGTACATGTGACAACAAAAGTGTCAACAGAGGCCATCACCAACCCACTACCTGATGTGACTACTGTCTTTGAGAAGCCTGGTGTGTCTCTCATCCTCTCTAACGTGAAGGAAGGTGAAGAAGGTTGGGTTTGTGAGGTGACAGCCAAGCTACAACCATCACAAGGGTGAGTTGGTTACAATTCAATGCTACTATTCCTAAAGTCATCAATATAGAGTACTGGATACTACATGGCTTAAATCACTTACATGATAACTTATTACATTCATGACAATCACTAGTACAGTACTTTATACTACTGTAGTGTACAGTCGGCAGCAAAAGTTCACTTCATTTCCACCTATGTATGTATTAGGTATAGTGATGATGTAATACAATTTTAATGTAGAGATGACATATATAGTTCTTATATGGTAAATTACGTATGTTGGTGGAATAAAAACGGGTTCAGAATGCAACTATCTGGTCATATTAGTAATATTAAGTACATGAGATGGATGCATATTTATGCTACCAGCAGTACAGTACTGTATAATATTATAATAGAAATACCTAGCATAGCCCAGACAAATATGAATAATAGGACAATATATCACATGTGTAAATAATTAGTACAATTATTGAGCCGTGTCCTTGCTTGCCATTAGTGTTCCCAGTATATATACTTATGTCCCAAGTACAGCCACAATATAATAACCAATGACACTTTCATTCCATCATGAAAATAAATCAGTATCATTTCAAACTATAACCATACAACACCAAACTCAACCCCTTCAATCATTAATATAAAGCGCTGCAAAATCATAAATGTGTTGTTCTTATTACTAAGATATTTACTATGATGGAAGGAAAGTGTCAGTGGATATTTGATTGTGGCTGTACCTCAACTCCCATCAATGTCCCGTAACTATTCCCTGTCACTATTATACCACTTGTGTTATCAGTTATCACCTAATATTGTTTTTTTATTGTACTGCATGAGGCTATGGGCTGGTGCGACCATTGTTCTATCTATACTGTAACTCTGACGCCTCATTACCTCCAGGAACTGCCTCCAAGGGAGTGGCCACGGCAGAAGAGTCTCCAGTTTTCCCTGTTCCAACACTCTCTCCTTCCTTGCTCCATCCTCCCTCCCCCCCTCACACTTCTCTCTCACACATTCTCTTCCACTCTGTTCTGCCATCTAACCGGTGGTCTGCCTCTCACACCAGGTGCCACAACTTCACTTCCATACACCTTCTTTACAAACTCCTCACCTTGCATTCTCTCTACATGTTCAAACCATCTCAGTGTATTATGCTTCACTCTCTCAACCACTCCACACTCAATACCAATTGCCTTTTCACACACACACACACACACACACACACACATACACACACACACACACATTACAATACCAATTGCCTTTTCACAAATACCACATCTCTCATATACACTCATTACTTTCTCTATTTCCACAGCACCTATTCTAGACTGATGAGCCCTACTCCATGTCCAGGTCTCTGATGCATATGTCAGTGTTGGCAGGATTATACTATTTCTTTGTCATCTTTTCACTTCCATACTCACACTTCTACCCTTCATAATTCTCCCCAGTGATCCTATGACCTGTCTACCCCTCAATGCATAGCTGCTTGTAGTAAATTAAGGGAGGTAATACACTTTTGGTACATTGGAGTGCCTTGATTCCTCCAAAGTATGCCAGGAAACAGAACCAGATAAACATAAATAATGGTGTTCTGTTGCCTGGAAATATTTGTAGTAATCGTTTACTCCATATTTACCAAGAGTGTATTACCTCCTTATACGATGGCACTTCATCTATTTATTGGAGATTTTTTCAGCTAAGGAACAGAGGGAAATTGTCAAACTTTTATGTGATTTACCCCTATATGGATTATTATTATTAACCACGAATGTACAGTTGCCCACACATGAATCTGGTACGCCTCGCTACTTGTGAGATACCTACAACAGAAAGGAAAGTGAGCAAAAGTTATAGTTTGTTGACAAGCAGACAGTAATAATATTTTACTGTCTGCCTGTCAACAAACTACATCTTTTTTTTTTCCCTTTCCCTTTCTTTTGTAGCCAAGCCCCTCACAAGTAACGAGGCGTACCAGCTTCATGTGTGGCCAACTGTACATACCTAATAATGATAAAAATGTTGTACAGGTTTTCCTCTCATTTTGAACATTCATTAATTATCCCACCTCAGTTTGTATGTCCATCAGGAAAATGTATATTATAGTATGTATAGTATATGTATAGTATATGTATAGTATACGTATAGTATATGTATAGTATATGTATAGTATATGTATAGTATATGTATAGTATATGTATAGTATATGTATAGTATATGTATAGTATATGTATAGTATATGTATAGTATATGTATAATATAATATATATAGTACATGTATAATATAATATGTATAGTATATGTATAGTATATGTATAGTATATGTATAGTATATGTATAGGTATAGATCGGCCAGAGCTCAAGTTTGGTTAAAATGTATACATTATGTATGTGCCGTGAAAACACACACACACTAGACTGTATAAAACACAACTACTGTATATCCATTGTCATTAGATACTGGAGACTTGAGTTCCCACGAAGCACAGTGACAGCAGATGGCTGGATACAAATAATAGAAGGGTTACACCAGAAGAGGGTAAAGGTGCACCTATTGTGGTTGTCAAACTGCAACACCACTCAGGAACACAGACTGGATGATCTCGCTTCAAATAAACTTGGAGCAAAATTAGAAAGGTTAGTGCAAAGCCAAGAAGTAAGTGGTCTCTTGTTTTCTTATGAATCCCTATGATGTAGTCCGAAAATGGGAGGTAAATGTGTCCTTCAAATATTGCCACAAAATCCCACCTATAGGGTACGAGCTTGTTTTGTGGTATAGTCAGGTGGAATCAGAATCCTCCAATTCTCATATACGATCAAAGAGTCCTTAACCATTCTGATAAAGGACAGTCACTACCTTAAACCAAAAGGAAATTAGAGCCAAATATTATAACTGAGATGTCTTATGGATTTTCTCTTCACACATATTGAATACTGGATATAAACTAAACGGTGTTGAGACCCACAAAAGGACACAAAGGACTCAAGCTAGACAACATGCAGGCTTAATGAACTTGAAATACAGGGATTTCAAAGCTGGGAGAGTTATTTAATGAATTAATATATCCATATAGCACCCAATATCACTACTAACCTCACACATCCACAGGTGGGAGAGGTCACAGTGTCACCAGGGATTTCAAAGCTGGGAGAGTTATTTAATGAATTAATATATCCATATAGCACCCTCTATTACTACTAACCTCACACATCCACAGGTGGGAAGGGTCACACACCAGGGATAAGTTGTGAATTGGGGCCAGGGACTGTCGTTGTTTCACATTTTATGGGTGCAACTTATGTTTTAGGTTTCAGGTTGCAAAACTTGGGTGTTTCGTAGAAAGTGAATTGCCTTGTGGTAATATGGTTACTAAGAGTAAGAACTGTATTAAATAAAATACTGTAAATGTTTATTAGGTTCCATAAGTTTTAAATAAATACCACCATATTTTACCATTAGTATTCAAATTAGAGTGAGTGTTTAGTTGGTATAGAAGGAGGGAAGATTTAAAGTTTATTACTGGACACTGAGGTTCGTAAAATTGAAAGGTTACTGTTTGTTAGTCCCATTGATTGACATTGATCCCAGTAAGTAGTTTCCACCATCATCCCTATAATATTATCTACTACCATCATCACCCCACTAACCATCTCTATAATTATGATCACCGGACTACTGTACTGTTCTTTTTGACAGGATGGACTTCACTGCCTGGGAAAAATAACAACAACAACCATCACTTCCCTCGCCACCAACAACTTCAGTCCCAGCCACTAGCTTTTAGTAGGCTACTTCAACTATCCCTCTTTTCTTTCTATTTCCTCCCTGCTGGCTGTCTCACCTCTCTATCACCTTCTTCTGGCGCTATATGACCTCACTGTTATGGTGCCTATAATATCATTAAATCAATCAATCACCACCACCAACATATAAGAAGAGAAAGTGTGAAGTGATTTCAATCCAAGTTATTGACATTGTAAAGAGAACATTTTATTCTAAGTTGCAGACATTGTTAAGAGGACATTTTAATCCAAGTTATTGACATTGTAAAGAGAACATTTCAATCCAAGTTGCAGACATTGGAAGCAGTCACTCCAGGGTTATTTGCAGTGAAGGTCCTCAGGGTTTGCTCTGATCACGTCACTCCTTGTTCTGTGTTTGGTACAAGGTGCTGTTCTTGAAAGGCAAGCATTATTACAATGAGTGACATATGTGGTAAGCGTAGTCGAGAGGTCGTAAGGCTGAATAAATCGTGGAGGCTAGGTGTGATTTAATGTATTATTTACAATGCAGGGCAAAAATATACAGAGAGTAGGACTCGATATGGTCGTAGCTGGCTAGGAAGTGACTGGCTCCAAGCAGCTGCTGTTGTTGTGAGGCTCTCAGTGTTGCCAAGTTATACATTTACTTAATATTCACTTAATTAACTAATACTAATGTCTCACACATATCCAACATTGGACAAACAGAATTAAGAAACATGACGTGAGAGAAAGTAAAATTTGAATGTGTACATAAAATGATATAGATATTTAAGTCATAGTGACACAGTAATTACTAATAATTACTTCTTAGTGTAAGATAAGATAAGATAATTTTATTGTCGCATTGAATAGAATACAGCATGAAAATTGTATTGGCAAAGATACAAAAAATAATGCATTATTCATAATATCATATACCAGTTCACTACCTTTATGTATGTACTATCAAAGACAAAACTCGTGTCATTGCCTTGTCCAATGATTTAATATACCTTATGAAACATAATGAAAACCTCACCATAATAACATTCATGTACCGTAGGTTTAGCTCTTTACCATATAGTATTTTCATCAGGTTTCACGACACGAGTTTTGTCTTTAATACTGATTTATTTACACGGTGGAAGGAAAATGTTGGTTGTTATTTGATTGTGGCTGTAATTCACTATGTAATGTTTATTTACAGACTTAATAAGTTCTTGTATTAATGGTTATACAGTTTTATACTCTTTGGAATAATATAATTTGTAAACCTATTTGTGTGTTGCATAGGAAGTGTATTAGGAGGTGTGTGTGTGTGTGTGTGTGTGTGTGTGGATATTAGGATGTGTGTGTGTGTGTGGGTGTGTGTGGGTGTGGATATTAGGATGTGTGTGTGTATATGTGAACTGTGTGTGTGTGTATGTGAACTGTTTTTGTGTGTTTGTATGTAAATATTAAGATGTGTGTATGTAAGCTGTGTGTGTGTGGGTATTAGGATGTATCTGTGTGTATGTGTGTGTGTGTATGTAGATATTAAGATGTGTGTATGTAAGCTGTGTGTGTGTGGGTATTAGGATGTATCTGTGTGTATGTGTGTGTGTGTGTGTGTGTAGATATTAAGATGTGTGTATGGAAGCTGTGTGTGTGTGGGTATTAGGATGTGTCTGTGTGTATGTGTGTGTGTGTGTATGTAGATATTAAGATGTGTGTATGGAAGCTGTGTGTGTGTGGGTATTAGGATGTATCTGTGTGTATGTGTGTGTGTGTGTATGTAGATATTAAGATGTGTGTATGGAAGCTGTGTGTGTGTGTCAGGATATTGTACAGTTCATTTAGTAATACAGTTTTTGCTTGGAGTCAACCTGCGGTCTTTACAATCTTTTTCAATTTATTCTTATTCTTACATGTTATTTTTCCATACCAAATTGCAATTGTGAAACACAGGATCGATTCTACTATGGACTTATAGAATAGGGATAATATTGTTTTGTCTAAGTGAATATTTTTCAGTACTCGTAAGAAATGAATATGTTGTTGACATTTCCTGTAGACTAGTGTAGTTACTGTTGTTTGTACAGTGTCAGAATAACAGTGTTAGTGTCCTAGCCATCTCTTGTAGTCAAATAATGGAGAGTAAATGTGTCCCTTAAATAATGTCACAAAACACCATCTATATGGAAGAGGCGTGTTTCGTGGGACAGACAGAAGGAATCAGGAGCCTCCAATTCCCATTAAAGATGGCTAGGTCCTAAATTGAATAAAAACTCTATATTCTACTGGTTATATAAACACCAAAATGTTGGATACTACTGTACATGTATGAAGGTAATATATCATTATATTACATATAGTATTTACCACATATATTGTATACAAAGATAATTATAACTTGAAGGTAATATATCATTATATTACATATAATATTTACCACATATATTGTATACAAAGGTAATTATAACTTGAAGGTAATATATCATTATATTACATATAATATTTACCACATATATTCCTGTGGGGATGTATTGTTTCTTATAACTATATATTAAGTTCATTACCAATAGTGAACTAGTTATTAAGTTTATATTCCACCTGTTAACTGTTTCGTTTTGTTCAATTAATATGTTCAAGAGGTTGAAGTTGCCTTAAGGACCCTGTGATCGTGTATGAAAATTGAAGGCTTCTGATTTCTCCTGACTAAGCCACGAAACAAGCTCCTTCCCTATAGATGGTGTTTCGTGGCCCTATTTGAAGGACTTATTTACCTCCAATTTTCTGACTACGACACAGGGTCCCTTAAGAACACAATGATGCTGGTAACGTGATTGTTGTTGTAGTTGTATTATTCTCTTCAGAGGTTTAGTTTATAACAAAGTTGAACTCTATGTTGAACAAGAAGTTTATTGAAGAAACCAAGGAATTTTACATATACATACATATGTATTGCTGAATAACTCGCAAGGAAAATGAAAAACGAAATACTGTACCAATCTTTTGTCTATTTCTCCAGACATCTTCAGAGTAATACGTATTACCCTGAAGATGTCTGGAGAAATAGACGAAAGTTTGGTATTCCGTTTTTCATTTTCCTTACGAGTTATTCTTCAATTATCTAAATCATGTGTACTTGTGATTACTAATGGATATATTTCTTTGCTATTACATATAATCTTTAGATATACTGTATTTACTTGTACTATTTCTACAGATTAAAGATTATAACATGTAGCAATATATTTATTATAAACCTTCTAACTAAATATGTAATAATGTGTGATTAACTTATATATATGTATTATCCTCATTACTGTTGTTCACTGGTGCTTCTCTTTCACCAGCAGACAATTGCCTGTACCAAGCATAAACCTTCTGTATACACCAGCTGAAGACAATGATATAAACAATTAAAGTGAGTGTAGGAATGATATAAAAAAGAAACACAACTTCCACCAAGTCACTAATTATTACTTTATTTATTTAACTCAGTTAGTTCCTGTACAACTATCTCTATGACTGCAATGTACTCACTTGTTCCATTTCTGGTACTAGAACAACTAATGTATTTACCACTGTAGGTAACTGATTACTTCTATTATTTCATGTTTATTTTCAGGTTTTGAAGTGGCTGGTAGATTTAAATGAGCATCCTATTCTGTTTCCCCAGGGCAATAGTTACCTAATTGTTTACCTAAAGCAGTCACATCATCTGCCATTGCTGTGCCTAATAATTGTTTACTCAGATGTCCCATGAAGTTAAAAAGGTCTCGACTTTGTTGCTGCATTTCATGTGGTTCACAGGGAAGTGAATGCTTTATCCTGTTAATTATTTCTACCAACCTATTGACTCTGTCTGTAACTGTAGAGTCATTTTGATAGGTCCAGAAGTATTGTAGAAGTATTGTAGAAGTGGGTTAGTAGTAATGTCTTACCTAGTGTTCATGTCTTTGTTGTTATGAAAGTTATTTACATGAGTGGTGACATTCTCTATGTGTCGGTGTAATTCTGATACATGTTGTCCAAGGTTGTAAATTATCTCTGGACACTCTATTAGTCCATCTCCTTCCAGTTGTATGGTAACTATATATATAAGTCCTCCACTACCCAGACGGTTCCTCTATGTTCCACCAGGGCACCAGGTTTTAAGGACCCCGTAATCGTATATGGAAATTGGAGGCTCCTGATTCCTCCTACCCATGCCACGAAACAAGCTCCTTCCATGTAGTTGATGTTTCGTGGCAGTATTTAAAGGACTCGTATATATCCAATTTTCTGACTACATCACAGGGTCCCTTAATGCGTTGGCAGGAACTGAATTTTGTTGAGCTAGTGTAACAAGCATTAAGGGGGTGTGGGAATAGGGGGCAGGCATGAGGGGGAACTGGGGGGCTGCGGGAGTAGGGGGACAGGTTTTGGGGGGGAACTGGGGGGCTGCGGGAGTAGGGGGACAGGTTTTGGGGGGGAACTGGGGGGCTGCAGGAGTAGGGGGACAGGTTTTGGGGGGGAACTGGGGGGCTGCGGGAGTAGGGGGACAGGTTTTGGGGGGTTAGGGGGGTGCGGGAATAGGAGGACAGGCTTTCTACCAACCCCAAGCCTGTCCCCCTATTCCCGCACCCCCCCAGTCCCCCCCAAGCCTGTCCCCTACTCCCACACCCCCTTAAACTCCATAAAAACAGTACTAACATTTTGTTCCCCATCTGTAATATGGAAACAAATATCCATTATTTAGTTTTATTAGCAAACCTAAGTTTTTGTCTGTATATATTTGTTGTACTGAATGTGGAAGTGGGATGTATATCTTGTGGATGTTCTGTATTTGTGTTGTGTGTGTTATTTAAGTGAATCTTTATACACCTATCTACATGCACTATATTTCTTCCTTCCAGGTGTTTATATCCTTAACTTTTATTTTATTACCGTGGGCTATTTCTGTTATTTCATATGGACCTAAGAACTTTGAAGTTAGTTTAAACATTCTATCTGTGGTTTTTATCATGACATTATCCCCTATAGCAACAACTCTTTTTCACAGTTTGAGTATGTTGTTTAATCATCATCTCATGCCTACTAGCCTGTAAATGTTTCCTAGCTTTCTTATGGATGTTATTAATTAAACACCTGCAGTTGTCTAATGGAGTAGTCATTCATATTATATGTTGGTGAAGACGTACCAGTAAATAGGTCATATGGAAGTCTCTTATCAGTTCCATATAGGATATAATGTAGGGACTTATCCAATGATGAATTTATGGATTCGTTGATGGAGGCTGCTGTAAATAATATCCAGTCTTCCCATGAGCCTTGTATAGGATGAGCTACATGTCACAAGACTTCTAGTATCTTACGATTTACTCTTTCAGTAAGACCATTACTAACTGGACGATATGCTGTTATGAAAGTCTGTTTAATATGATATTGGTCACATAATTATGTTACATAACAAACTATTAGAAAATTCTTTACCATTGTCTGTTAGGTGTGGTGTACAGACAAGGTAAGTTAGTTACAAGCTTGTGTGCAACCTCTTCTGCTGTTTTTGTCAGCAAAGGAGTAATGACAACATAATGTGAGAAATGGTTTACACATACAAGACAATATTTGGAGCCTTGATGACTCATTGGTAAGTTTAATATGTCTATACCAACTACATCCCGTGGTTGTTCTGGTACAGTATAGGGTGATATAAAATAAGGGCTGGACCCATGGTTATACCCTTATGAGCATGGCATGAGGAGAGTGAACCAATACTATTTTAAGTCTAGTTTCTGCTATACAGCGATCCCTTCCTGGATGTCAGGCTTGTGGATGATTATGCATTAATGTTAGTACAGTATTAATCACTGTATCAGGGACTACCACATGTGAAGATATGTTAGTTTGTTTATTAAACTTCCTGACCAAAATGTTATCTATTACCTCAAACTGTGTTAATGGATTGTGTTAGTGGATTGGGTAATTCTGGTAAGTTACTCTCGTCACCTGAAACCAAAGCATAAATGACCCTTGACCAAATTTTTTTTTTTTTTATTTGTTCAGTTTTAACAAGTTTCACATTGAAGTCTACTTCACTACTAGTAGGAATGACTGCAGCAGCTGATACATTGCGAGATAAGGCATCTGCAATTCTATTAAAACGCCCAGGAAGATATTAAATAGTAGGCTGAAATTCTGAGATAGTTAGATACCACGTAGCTAATTGTCCTGTCAAATGTTTACCATGAAAGAGACCACAAACAGGTTGATAATCGGTATATATGGTGATAGCATACCCTAGAATTATTTCCCTAAAGGTCTTTAAGGCTCACACCACCGCCATAGCCTCCAAGTTAGTGACACAGTATTTCCTCTCTGCATCATTTACAACACAACTGACATATGCACAAACCTTGCAACAACCCTCAGTGGAATGTTGCATAAGCACTGCACCTAGGCCATCATTTGATACATCAGTACAGAGAGAAAAAGGGAGGTTATAGTTTGGATAACTTAAAATTGTTGCAGTTGCGAGCTTAAATTTTAACTGATCAAAGCTATCTTGCTCTGCCAGTAGGGGCAGAAGTCAGTATTGAGGATGGTGTGTGTGTGTGTGTGTGTGTGTGTGTGTGTTCCTTAGTGCCAAATAGGAGACATCAGGGGCAGAAGTCAGTATTGAGGATGGTAATAAAAAGCAAGTACCTGATAATAGACACACAATGGTTACTCAAATGGGACAAGTATCTTTCACCTGGGCTGTACCACCCATTCATGTGTCCAACTGTACATTCCACTGCAAACACTAGTGATGTGTATATGGTTGACAAATTTCCTGCATGGGTTCAAGTTGATGAAGGGAAGGGGAATTATATGGGTTGTTTCATAATTTCTGCCTGTATGTAACCATTCCAGCCAGGGATTATATTGGTACTGTACTTAGGTAATTTCCACATATCCATAAGGTATCCATCTGCTGTGCGTTCCTTACACTTGCTGGTTGAACACTGCTACATGAAATAAATGCCTTTGTTGTGATATTCTGCAGTCCTGACAAGTTTGAAGGCTTCTTGTATGTCTTTGGGGGAACTGTTCCTCCAGCATTACTTGAACTGTTTACATTCATGATTCTGAGAACTGCAGTGCTGGTTGATACTGCACTTGTAGGTGTCACACATTTCACACCACCCCTACAGTGAAATGTTCCAAACCCATCAAGTGTACGAATAGTAAAATCTGCATTGTCAAAGATATATTGCAGAAAACCATCTTTCTTGATTTCCACAGTTTCAGTTCTAATTACTGAGTAAACGTAGCGTAAAGCCTCTTTATATGATGCAGTTACTCCTTACTTTGCTAGAATATCAATTAACTGGCGAGAGCCATAGCGTCTGTGTAGGAAAACAGATAGAGAGATTTGAAGGCTGGATAGAAATGAACGTGGCCGCACTGCAGATATAATTACATGTTGTATACTCAATCTTTTCTAAACCTTATGCTCATATAGCTATCCTTAGATTTCGTTACTTCATCAACAAAGTCAAGGAGAGTGTCTGGCATCTGTTGTGTAGAGGAAGTAGCGATGTGTTCACATAGTGGATACACTGAACTGTCATACACACATGTGCCTCTGGCTAGCACAGTGGTAAAGTCTGTGGCTGCAATTCCGTAGCCCAGCGTTCGATCCTTGCTCGGGACACTGTTAAAAATACCACTGATGCCAGAGGTTACCACCCCTGTGAGCAGGGGGTGGGGGGTTTGAGTCAGCTGTCTGAGGTCTTCCTGCTTAGTCAGCCATAGCCGAAAGCTGACTCGGGTCTCACGTGGGTGGAGTGGTTGCTGGGCCATACATTACATCCTTGTGATGTGTGCTATAGTGTGTTTCATACACACACTGTCCCAGTGACTGCCACTCGCTGGCACCTTTAATTAATAACCTTTAATGTACGAATATCTTCACATAGGATAGCAGCAGCAGTCAATACAATTCCACGTCTCTCATCATTTATGTCACTTTCTCTGTTACTATACCATGAATCTGCCAAGGTTTTACTGACTGCTTCTGTAAACAAAACAATATAATTTCCATGATGTTTACTAACGGTGATGTCTCTTCCATATTTATCTATTAACATTTGTTTCAGTACGTGTGTGAACTGTGTATAACAACAGTCTCTGTATCTGCAGCTTCCATTATCATCCTGTGCAGTTCCTGAAGTGTATAATATTGGCATTCATTGTTGGTGTTTAAAATGTCACACAGCCATTGAAAGCTCCTGTTGTATTTGCTTTATAATATGATAACATCAACCCATCAGTCTCATCTGTATTTGTGTTGTAATCATGATAACACTTTCCATGATATTTGGCCTCTGCAACTACAAAATCGATAATATCAAGTATTAATTCTTAGTACAACTCCGGACAGATCAATGGTCCACACCATATCCACCTGTGTCTTGGTTTGGACCTCATCGTATCTGGCAACAGTGGTGGAGGGAGGGGGGGATGATAGTGGGAGAGAAGGAGAGAAATGTGGGTGGGGCTATATGGAGGGTAACGAATTATCAGGTAAAGAAGACGGTGTGTCAGGAGGAAGGAAGGAATAGTATCGAATCACCAGTAGTTCAAAGCAAGGTTCATCAAACTTTTTCAGTCGTGACCCAGTTTTTACAATGACATCATTCTCGCGACCCAAACAGAAAGATGTTACAAATGACCAGAATTATCAACCTAAGAAACTACAAGGCCAGAAAATGAAATGCAATAAGTATGATTAAAAAGCATTTTAACCAGAATTATTTACAGAATCATAAACACTGCGGCCACTGCCTCATCTCTCTCTCTCTCTCTCTCTCTCTCTCTCTCTCTCTCTATAGAAGGCTAATATTTGTGCAATTACTTTGTTTTATTGATAATTAAATATATGAATATTCGATTCTACAAATATGTTAGGTGGATTCATGTAAGAACTTCATATTTATTTTTATTGTCACGAACATTATTATTCTATTTTATTCATGCGTTAATTTTTGTGAGTTTGGAGGAATTCGGGACCCGTAGTTTGAACTTTGAAATACCAGGGTTTAGAGAAGTGCATACTGCATTAACGTAGGTGGATATAGGAGAGAAGAAATGTGATGATTTAAGACGAGGCTGAAGGGGAAAAGGGTAAGAAAAATGAAGGTGATTAGTTGAAAAATAATAACAAACAAATATAATTCGAATATCTGCTACATTATATCCCTTAAATAAAGGCAGTTTCTTTTGTTCACCCTCGTAGTGGGATAGACTACTGAATATATATTATACTTTGGATATTAGACAACTATCCCTGTATTACTTTTATCTCTAGTGCTTACCTCGTAGGGGGGTATTGCCTGTAATGATGTGGGCAATATCTTAAGGGTTTTGGCGCCACTTCAGCCCCAGCCACTAGCTTACATTTCTTCAACTGTCCTTCCGTTCTTCCTATTTCCTTCTTGCTTGCTGTTACATCTCTCTATCACCTTTTCCTGGTGTTCTTTGACCTCGCTGTTGCGCCACCTAATATCAATCTAATCCAGTGGTTCCCAATCTTTTTTCTGTAATTTCCCCCTGCACCTAATTCAACCATCCAGATTTCCCCAGCCCGTGGTTTAACTACAATTAAGAGCTCTACCCTATAATGAAGCCAAGAATGTCCCCAACCAAATTAGGTAAAAAATTCCACTGTAAACTACATGTGAGCAATACAAGAGCAAATTATATCTTTAATCACGAATCAGTAACCGCTTCATTTGAGCGTGGGAAAAAAAATATCTCTACCATCTCCCGGGCGTTACATAACTACTGATAATTTCCAGAATTTTAATTCCAGACTAGAATTTCCCCCCTGAAACATCCAAATTTCCCCCCGGTTGGGAACCACTGATCTAATCCCTCGTGCTTGTAGTCCACCTTGTTTATCACCTTCTCCCAAGCACAGCTGTTTGTTTATTGTTTATGTTTTCGGTAGAAGACGGTTTAATTTTCTAACTTTTTTAATCATCATATTTATCAACAAATTCATTAAGCTATTTATCAAAATTATTTCTTTTGAATATGCCTTTCCTTAAAAATAATCGATTTTAAACTTGAATGGCGTTTTCAACAAACTTGGTAAAATTTTATGCCTAGGCTATAATTATATATTACAGTATCTCTCAAGTAACTGGCAACCTTACATATCCTAGGCTATAATTATATATTACAGTATTTCTCAAGTAACTGGCAACCTTACATATCCTCCCTAATGTCTTATCCCTCTTTCGCTTGCCCTTCCCTCCTTTCTTACCGTTTATCTCTTTTTTTTCTTATATTCTTAACCTTCTCATTCGTTCTTAAAACGTTTTATGACATAGGCCTTTCTCCCTTATCACTTATAGACCAATTACTGTATATGATTCGAAAAACTGCGCCAGTAAACGGTGATAGAGAGGTGAGACAGCAAGCAGGAAGGAAATAGAAAGAAAAGAACTAAAGAACTAAAACCTAGTGGCTGGGGCCAAAGGGGCGCCAAAACCCTTAAAGTATTGCCCACATCACTAATGCAGGCAATACCCTCCTACGGGGTCAATATGTAGAGAAATTAGAAAACAACTAGAGATTAATGGGGAAAGATATATACATTATTTAGAATAAAAGTGTTGGCAGATACACATTAATGACGGGATTATCCCAGCTACAGCATTTCGCCTTCATAAAACTGAAGGACTATAGGTTTCATGCATTGCCATTTGCCAGTCTGTTGCTAGTCACAATGTTAACTTGTTAAACCCATTTGAAGAAAAGAGAAATATATTATATCTTTCTTTTTAAGTTACTTATAAGTATTTTTTGATTGAAATCTGTTTGGATATACATTACTTTACTTTTATCTAGTTCCAGCATTACTGCACCGATCACCATATGACACAATATTGATCACAAGGACAGTAATGGTGATCAATATGATGCTCATATATCTCTATATAGGTTAATGAACACAATGTTTTAAGCACCACATTGCAGTCATAGAGATAGTTGTAAAGTCATGGTCTAATGTACTGCAACCTGGTGAATAAAAGCGAGCTATTTGAGTTAATTTTATGAACCAAAATTGCACACACCAACAGCTATAGTTTCGGATCATTTTTCGAAGCCATCTCATTGGAAGGTGTTGCAGTACATTAGACCATGACTTTACAGGAACTAACTGAGTTAAATAAATAAAGTAATAATTAGTGACTTGGTGGAAGTTGTGTTTCTTTTTTATATCATTCCTACACTCACTTTAATTGTTTATATCATTGTCTTCAGCTGGTGTATACAGAAGGTTTATGCTTGGTACAGGCAATTGTCTGCTGGTGAAAGAGAAGCACCAGTGAACAACAGTAATGAGGATAATACATATATATAAGTTAATCACACATTATTACACATTTAGTTAGCAGGTTTATAATAAATATATTGCTACATGTTATAATCTTTAATCTGTAGAAATAGTACAAGTAAATACAGTATATCTAAAGATTATATGTAATAGCAAAGAAATATATCCATTAGTAATCACAAGTACACATGATTTAGATAATTGCAGAATAACTCGTAAGGAAAATGAAAAACGGAATACCAAACTTTCGTCTATTTCTCCAGACATCTTCAGGGTAATACGTATTACTCAGAAGATGTCTGGAGAAATAGACAAAAGATTGGTACAGTATTTCGTTTTTCATTTTCCTTACGAGTTATTCAGCAATACATATGTATGTATATGTCAAATTCCTTGGTTTCTTCAATAAACTTCTTGTTCAACATAGAGTTCAACTTTGTTATAAACTAAACCTCTGAAGAGAATAATACAACTACAACCCCCATCACGTTACCAGCATCATTGTGTTCTTAAGGGACTCTGTGTCGTAGTCAGAAAATTGGAGGTAAATAAGTCCTTCAAATAGGGCCACGAAACACCATCTATAGGGAAGGAGCTTGTTTCGTGGCTTAGTCAGGAGAAATCAGAAGCCTTCAATTTTCATACACGATCACAGGGTCCTTAAGGCAACTTCAACCTCTTGAACATATTAATTGAACAAAACGAAACAGTTAACAGGTGGAATATAAACTTAATAACTAGTTTACTATTGGTAATGAACTTAATATATAGTTATAAGAAACAATACATCCCCACAGGAATATATGTGGTAAATATTATATGTAATATAATGATATATTACCTTCAAGTTATAATTACCTTTGTATACAATATATGTGGTAAATATTATATGTAATATAATGATATATTACCTTCAAGTTATAATTACCTTTGTATACAATATATGTGGTAAATACTATATGTAATATAATGATATATTACCTTCAAGTTATAATTATCTTTGTATACAATATATGTGGTAAATACTATATGTAATATAATGATATATTACCTTCATACATGTACAGTAGTATCCAACATTTTGGTGTTTATATAACCAGTAGAATATAGAGTTTTTATTCAATTTAGGACCTAGCCATCGTTAATGGGAATTGGAGGCTCCTGATTCCTTCTGTCTGTCCCACGAAACACGCCTCTTCCATATAGATGGTGTTTTGTGACATTATTTAAGGGACACATTTACTCTCCATTATTTGACTACAAGAGTTGGCTAGGACACTAACACTGTTATTCTGACACTGTACAAACAACAGTAACTACACTAGTCTACAGGAAATGTCAACAACATATTCATTTCTTACGAGTACTGAAAAATATTCACTTAGACAAAACAATATTATCCCTATTCTATAAGTCCATAGTAGAATCGATCCTGTGTTTCACAATTGCAATTTGGTATGGAAAAATAACATGTAAGAATAAGAATAAATTGAAAAAGATTGTAAAGACCGCAGGTTGACTCCAAGCAAAAACTGTATTACTAAATGAACTGTACAATATCCTGACACACACACACAGCTTCCATACACACATCTTAATATCTACACACACACACACACATACACACACAAACATCCTAATACCCACACACACACAGCTTACATACACACATCTTAATATCTACATACAAACACACAAAAACAGTTCACATACACACACACACAGTTCACATATACACACCCACATCCTAATATCCACACCCACACACCCACACACACACACATCCTAATATCCACACACACACACACACACACACACACACACACACATACACCTCCTAATACACTTCCTATGCAACACACAAATAGGTTTACAAATTATATTATTCCAAAGAGTATAAAACTGTATAACCATTAATACAAGAACTTATTAAGTCTGTAAATAAACATTACATAGTGAATTACAGCCACAATCAAATAACAACCAACATTTTCCTTCCACCGTGTAAATAAATCAGTATCAAAGAGAAAACTCGTGTCGTGAAACCTGATGAAAATACTATATGGTAAAGAGCTAAACCTACGGTACATGAATGTTATTATGGTGAGGTTTTCATTATGTTTCATAAGGTATATTAAATCATTGGACAAGGCAATGACACGAGTTTTGTCTTTGATAGTACATACATAAAGGTAGTGAACTGGTATATGATATTATGAATAATGCATTATTTTTTGTATCTTTGCCAATACAATTTTCATGCTGTATTCTATTCAATGCGACAATAAAATTATCTTATCTTATCTTACACTAAGAAGTAATTATTAGTAATTACTGTGTCACTATGAATTAAATATCTATATCATTTTATGTACACATTCAAATTTTACTTTCTCTCACGTCAAGTTTCTTAATTCTGTTTGTCCAATGTTGGATATGTGTGAGACATTAGTATTAGTTAATTAAGTGAATATTAAGTAAATGTATAACTTGGCAACACTGAGAGCCTCACAACAACAGCAGCTGCTTGGAGCCAGTCACTTCCTAGCCAGCTACGACCATATCGAGTCCTACTCTCTGTATATTTTTGCCCTGCATTGTAAATAATACATTAAATCACACCTAGCCTCCACGATTTATTCAGCCTTACGACCTCTCGACTACGCTTACCACATATGTCACTCATTGTAATAATGCTTGCCTTTCAAGAACAGCACCTTGTACCAAACACAGAACAAGGAGTGACGTGATCAGAGCAAACCCTGGGGACCTTCACTGCAAATAACCCTGGAGTGACTGCTTGCAATGTCTGCAACTTGGATTGAAATGTTCTCTTTACAATGTCAATAACTTGGATTAAAATGTTCTCTTTACAATGTCTGCAACTTAGAATAAAATGTTCTCTTTACAATGTCAATAATTTGGATTAAAATGTCCTCTTTACAATGTCAATAACTTGGATTGAAATCACTTCACACTTTCTCTTTTTATATGTTGGTGGTGGTGATTGATTGATTTAATGATATTATAGGCACCATAACAGTGAGGTCATATAGCGCCAGAAGAAGGTGATAGAGAGGTGAGACAGCCAGCAGGGAGGAAATAGAAAGAAAATAGGGATAGTTGAAGTAGCCTACTAAAAGCTAGTGGCTGGGACTGAAGTTGTTGGTGGCGAGGGAAGTGATGGTTGTTGTTGTTATTTTTCCCAGGCAGTGAAGTCCATCCTGTCAAAAAGAACAGTACAGTAGTCCGGTGATCATAATTATAGAGATGGTTAGTGGGGTGATGATGGTAGTAGATAATATTATAGGGATGATGGTGGAAACTACTTACTGGGATCAATGTCAATCAATGGGACTAACAAACAGTAACCTTTCAATTTTACGAACCTCAGTGTCCAGTAATAAACTTTAAATCTTCCCTCCTTCTATACCAACTAAACACTCACTCTAATTTGAATACTAATGGTAAAATATGGTGGTATTTATTTAAAACTTATGGAACCTAATAAACATTTACAGTATTTTATTTAATACAGTTCTTACTCTTAGTAACCATATTACCACAAGGCAATTCACTTTCTACGAAACACCCAGGTTTTGCAACCTGAAACCTAAAACATAAGTTGCACCCATAAAATGTGAAACAACGACAGTCCCTGGCCCCAATTCACAACTTATCCCTGGTGTGTGACCCTTCCCACCTGTGGATGTCTGAGGTTAGTAGTAATAGAGGGTGCTATATGGATATATTAATTCATTAAATAACTCTCCCAGCTTTGAAATCCCTGGTGACACTGTGACCTCTCCCACCTGTGGATGTGTGAGGTTAGTAGTGATAGAGGGTGCTATATGGATATATTAATTCATTAAATAACTCTCCCAGCTTTGAAATCCCTGGTGACACTGTGACCTCTCCCACCTGTGGATGTGTGAGGTTAGTAGTGATATTGGGTGCTATATGGATATATTAATTCATTAAATAACTCTCCCAGCTTTGAAATCCCTGGTGACACTGTGACCTCTCCCACCTGTGGATGTGTGAGGTTAGTAGTGATATTGGGTGCTATATGGATATATTAATTCATTAAATAACTCTCCCAGCTTTGAAATCCCTGGTGACACTGTGACCTCTCCCACCTGTGGATGTGTGAGGTTAGTAGTGATATTGGGTGCTATATGGATATATTAATTCATTAAATAACTCTCCCAGCTTTGAAATCCCTGGTGACACTGTGACCTCTCCCACCTGTGGATGTGTGAGGTTAGTAGTGATATTGGGTGCTATATGGATATATTAATTCATTAAATAACTCTCCCAGCTTTGAAATCCCTGTATTTCAAGTTCATTAAGCCTGCATGTTGTCTAGCTTGAGTCCTTTGTGTCCTTTTGTGGGTCTCAACACCGTTTAGTTTATATCCAGTATTCAATATGTGTGAAGAGAAAATCCATAAGACATCTCAGTTATAATATTTGGCTCTAATTTCCTTTTGGTTTAAGGTAGTGACTGTCCTTTATCAGAATGGTTAAGGACTCTTTGATCGTATATGAGAATTGGAGGATTCTGATTCCACCTGACTATACCACAAAACAAGCTCGTACCCTATAGGTGGGATTTTGTGGCAATATTTGAAGGACACATTTACCTCCCATTTTCGGACTACATCATAGGGATTCATAAGAAAACAAGAGACCACTTACTTCTTGGCTTTGCACTAACCTTTCTAATTTTGCTCCAAGTTTATTTGAAGCGAGATCATCCAGTCTGTGTTCCTGAGTGGTGTTGCAGTTTGACAACCACAATAGGTGCACCTTTACCCTCTTCTGGTGTAACCCTTCTATTATTTGTATCCAGCCATCTGCTGTCACTGTGCTTCGTGGGAACTCAAGTCTCCAGTATCTGATAATAATGGATATACAGTAGTTGTGTTTTATACAGTCTAGTGTGTGTGTGTTTTCACGGCACATACATAATGTATACATTTTAACCAAACCTGAGCTCTGGCCGATCTATACCTATACATATACTATACATATACTATACATATACTATACATATACTATACATATACTATACATATACTATACATATTATATTATACATGTACTATATATATTATACTATACATATACTATACGTATACTATACATATACTATACATATTATACTATACATATACTATACATATACTATACGTGTACTATACATATACTATACATATACTATACATATACTATACATATACTATACATATACTATACATATACTATACATATACTATACATATACTATACATATACTATACATATACTATACATATACTATACATATACTATACATATACTATACATACTATAATATACATTTTCCTGATGGACATACAAACTGAGGTGGGATAATTAATGAATGTTCAAAATGAGAGGAAAACCTGTACAACATTTTTATCATTATTAGGTATGTACAGTTGGCCACACATGAAGCTGGTACGCCTCGTTACTTGTGAGGGGCTTGGCTACAAAAGAAAGGGAAAGGGAAAAAAAAAAGATGTAGTTTGTTGACAGGCAGACAGTAAAATATTATTACTGTCTGCTTGTCAACAAACTATAACTTTTGCTCACTTTCCTTTCTGTTGTAGGTATCTCACAAGTAGCGAGGCGTACCAGATTCATGTGTGGGCAACTGTACATTCGTGGTTAATAATAATAATCCATATAGGGGTAAATCACATAAAAGTTTGACAATTTCCCTCTGTTCCTTAGCTGAAAAAATCTCCAATAAATAGATGAAGTGCCATCGTATAAGGAGGTAATACACTCTTGGTAAATATGGAGTAAACGATTACTACAAATATTTCCAGGCAACAGAACACCATTATTTATGTTTATCTGGTTCTGTTTCCTGGCATACTTTGGAGGAATCAAGGCACTCCAATGTACCAAAAGTGTATTACCTCCCTTAATTTACTACAAGCAGCTATGCATTGAGGGGTAGACAGGTCATAGGATCACTGGGGAGAATTATGAAGGGTAGAAGTGTGAGTATGGAAGTGAAAAGATGACAAAGAAATAGTATATTCCTGCCAACACTGACATATGCATCAGAGACCTGGACATGGAGTAGGGCTCATCAGTCTAGAATAGGTGCTGTGGAAATAGAGAAAGTAATGAGTGTATATGAGAGATGTGGTATTTGTGAAAAGGCAATTGGTATTGTATTGTGTGTGTGTGTGTGTGTGTGTGTGTGTGTGTGTGTGTGTGTGTGTGTGTGTGTGTGTGTGTGTGTGTGAAAAGGCAATTGGTATTGAGTGTGGAGTGGTTGAGAGAGTGAAGCATAATACACTGAGATGGTTTGAACATGTAGAGAGAATGCAAGGTGAGGAGTTTGTAAAGAAGGTGTATGGAAGTGAAGTTGTGGCACCTGGTGTGAGAGGCAGACCACCGGTTAGATGGCAGAACAGAGTGGAAGAGTATGTGTGAGAGAGAAGTGTGAGGGGGGGAGGGAGGATGGAGCAAGGCAGGAGAGAGTGTTGGAACAGGGAAAACTGGAGACTCTTCTGCCGTGGCCACTCCCTTGGAGGCAGTTCCTGGAGGTAATGAGGCGTCAGAGTTACAGTATAGATAGAACAATGGTCGCACCAGCCCATAGCCTCATGCAGTACAATAAAACAACAATATTAGGTGATAACTGATAACACAAGTGGTATAATAGTGACAGGGAATAGTTACGGGACATTGATGGGAGTTGAGGTACAGCCACAATCAAATATCCACTGACACTTTCCTTCCATCATAGTAAATATCTTAGTAATAAGAACAACACATTTATGATTTTGCAGCGCTTTATATTAATGATTGAAGGGGTTGAGTTTGGTGTTGTATGGTTATATTTTGAAATGATACTGATTTATTTTCATGATGGAATGAAAGTGTCATTGGTTATTATATTGTGGCTGTACTTGGGACATAAGTATATATACTGGGAACACTAATGGCAAGCAAGGACACGGCTCAATAATTGTACTAATTATTTACACATGTGATATATTGTCCTATTATTCATATTTGTCTGGGCTATGCTAGGTATTTCTATTATAATATTATACAGTACTGTACTGCTGGTAGCATAAATATGCATCCATCTCATGTACTTAATATTACTAATATGACCAGATAGTTGCATTCTGAACCCGTTTTTATTCCACCAACATACGTAATTTACCATATGAGAACTATATATGTCATCTCTACATTAAAATTGTATTACATCATCACTATACCTAATACATACATAGGTGGAAATGAAGTGAACTTTTGCTGCCGACTGTACACTACAATAGTATAAAGTACTGTACTAGTGATTGTCATGAATGTAATAAGTTATCATGTAAGTGATTTAAGCCATGTAGTATCCAGTACTCTATATTGATGACTTTAGGAATAGTAGCATTGAATTGTAACCAACTCACCCTTGTGATGGTTGTAGCTTGGCTGTCACCTCACAAACCCAACCTTCTTCACCTTCCTTCACGTTAGAGAGGATGAGAGACACACCAGGCTTCTCAAAGACAGTAGTCACATCAGGTAGTGGGTTGGTGATGGCCTCTGTTGACACTTTTGTTGTCACATGTACCTCTGTTACATAAAATAGAATAGTTATATTTATTTTGTTGTCACTTTGTCCTCATAATCACCTGTTGCAAGTATCCAGCCTAGTTTATCCATAAAGTTTCCCTTATAGACTGATGATCATATTACCCAACCATAAATAACCACTCGGTCTTGTCTTGATTTATGAAATGGAAATCAATGTTGTAAAATCAAGGTGTCCTAATAAGGTACTGTAATAAACAATGCTTTATATATATATATATATATATATATATATATATATATATATATATATATATATATATATATATATATATATATATATATATATATATATATATATATATATATATATATATATATATATATATATATATATATATATATATATCCTAGTCACTAGGTATACAATAAAAAGGTAATAAAATGTTCCAAAACAATAAAAGATAACAAGCTTATCACTGGTTACGAAACAAAAAATCTGATATAGAGAGAGTAGAACATATAGTAAAAGGTGAAGGAGAATATACCCGAGGTAACGGTTGAAAATATCGGAGTGAAGGAAGAATAAAATATTGTAGTGAAAGGAATAATAATAAAATATTGTAGTGAAAGGAATAATAATAAGGTAATGAATAAACTTAGATAATGGATGGAAGTATAATAACCAAGATGTTGTAGATGCATTTGTTGTGTCATTAGAAGAGGAAGCATTGATCTGGCCTGGTTGTCTTCAGAGATGGCTATCATGAGTTCCTTCAGTGATGCTGGCAGCCTGTCCAGTTCCACAGTACCATGACCTCTGAACACCCTCAGACTGTCACTGTGTTAATTATAATATAATATATCATATTAATAAATGCATATTTAGTACCATGATTATTCTCCAAACTTCATTTCTGATAATTATGTACCGGGACATATGATTGTTGAATAAATTCTGGACTGGATATATATTATTTTTGTATAAGGACTTTGGATTGTCAATAAGCATAAAATTTTCCTTCACACACATACAAACATATCTTAGCTACATGACACCACTGTCCATAACTGCTATGAGTAGTTTAAGATTAATTGAGCTGTTTTCAATCATATGATACCCTGAAATTATCTGAAACATATGCAGACATCCATTAACTTGAAACAGGAGCTGAGGTTATTGGTATGAAAAATGAAAAGTATCTACAACTGCAAAATATATGGCTAGTTGATCATTAGTAGAGTATGTAACTCAGTAGGTTGGCTGGACAACACTCACCAGGAAAGAAGGTTACGAAGTTGAGAAGTTGAGTTGTTAGGATGGTACCAATGATGCCATAGTTCTACTCTGGTACATGTGTGATTAGTTAGAGCAGGAAGTAGTGGAGTTGGGTCACTTCTGATATCAACTATCACTCGTGCTGGACACAGAAGAGGCAGAAGTATTGAATACACTGCAGCTCTTGTTTCTTTCACCACTATACCATCTTGAATTGGGAAGCATCTAGCGACGGCTTTGAGGAAGACTTCTGATATCTTAACTTCCTCTAAGATGTCCAGCCAGGCATTCTGACTGGATTCTCCAGCCTTCTCAATCAGCTCGACTATCTCCCATATCAAACCTTCAGAGGGATTGCTTATTTCCAAGTCCAACAAGCCTGCCAGATGTTTGAACATATTCAAGTAAAATTTAAAATTTTCTATCTTTACTCCCAAAGTATTCTCCATTGTTGCTATTATGGTGTTTTTTGGGTGCTTTTGGAAGGTCTTCAATATGTGTAATGCTGCATAATTTTCCTGCAATCCCTTGTGAGCGATTGAATACTGTTTTAGAATGGTACCATGTTCTGATGTGGTTTTTAAGGTGAGGAAGGCTCCCAAGACTTCAAGAGGTGGAAGCTTTAGTCTGCGACAAACAGACCTAAGATCATTAATAATAGGTTTATCCAAATATAATATGTTGTCAGACAGTGTTAGGAATGTCTTCAGGTAGAATTCTAGTAACCATTCCTCAATTTTATCTTCTCTTTCCCATTTGTCATCGTTTTTTGTCAAGTTATGCATGACTAACCTATCATCTAATTTATCTTTAAGCATCTGGTGAGTGTGATAGTAGAGTTTAGTTTGGGAGCTTACATCAGTCACTTTAGCTGGTTGGAAATGAAACAACCAAGCAAGTATGGCCAAGTTCAGGGGCACATTGTAATGTTCCTTATGTTTCTCTCTTTCTACCTTGTCCACCAGTTCCTGGCCACTCTCTTTACTACCCATCACTCTCTTGATCTCTTGAAAGTACTTTTCCATAAAGTCTGCTCTTAGATCCACTGGGATGCCAGTCAGTTCCATCACATTCTTTTCATATTCAGAAGGGACAATTTGTATAAAATCTACAAGATGTTGTGGTCTAGTTGTGCACAGAATAGTACTGTTATTGGAATGTTTCAGATGAAGCAGTACGTCTTCAATCAATTCGCGTGATTTAGAATTTCTTTCGTCATACCCATCAATGATAATGAGGAGACGACACTTTTTGGTAAGACATGGGAGAAGATTTCTGTATTTACAGAAAGTATCATTCATGTAGTGTTTCAGCAGGTCTTCAAATGAGGTGAGGTGGGAATCCCGACAATTTATTTTCAACACCAAATCATAATAGTCCAAACCTTCAATGGTTCTCTCAACACTTTCTTCCTTAGTGTCTCTCACACTATCCAGCCATTCATTAACCATTAACATTGTTAGGGTAGTTTTACCCATTCCAGCTGGTCCCTCCAGTATTAACATTTGAGGCTTGGGAGTGCATTCCTCTTGTTTATCTTCCTCCTCTTCTTCCTGTTGCTCTTCCTCATTGCCTTCATGTTGTTTATCTTCCTCCTCTTCTTCCTGTTGCTCTTCCTCATTGCCTTCATGTTGTTTATCTTCCTCCTCTTCTTCCTGTTGCTCTTCCTCCTCCTCCTCCTTATCCTTAGCTTTAGGCTGGATCCATGTTAATAATTTTCTATAGTCCATATGAGTCTGAGATGTTTGTTCCTTACCCTTTACCATCTTTATTCTTGTAAATATGTTCTGAATTTTAAGGCACATTTCTTTGCTATCACAAGATTTAACAAAATCCAACAAAGTTACAACATTATGAACTTTAAGTTTTTCCTTGAGCTCATCGGCTGCGTCTGGGATAAACATCTGCATCAACATGGGTAGAGAGTGTTTCTGCAATTCATCTATACCAAGTCTCTCATCCCTAATATTGTCTATATCCTTGTCCACTTTCTCTTTGTATTGGTTACATTCAGAAAGGGACATCAGGTGCACATATCTGTGCTGAGTTGTAATGAGAGTATTATGAATTATTTCACGCAGCTTTACTACTTTCTCCAAGAACTGTGACTCGTTTAATTTTAGAGTTTCATGCGTTACATCATTACGTTCCTTTTTTATCTTGAATAGGCAATTTTCCAATTCAGTGCCCTCATTTATCCAGACAGGATCCTTTTGTGGTGCCACACCCACACATCCTAACATGATGCATGGATGAAGGAGGGCTATATCAAAGCCTTTCCCATCAAGGTCTTTCCTAATCTTCTTCTTCTGTTGCCCATTAAATATTCTTTGATCTCCAGGTTTATAATTTGGTGGAGTAAGTGGTTGAACATTGTATATTGGCTGTGTGGTGCCAGCAGTACTGTGTTCCAGGCCACAGGCAGTAGAAGGTTGAGGCAGATCTTTAAGATATTCAATAAAGTTTTTATCAGGTGGTTTCATTTGGGTTCCCAAGCATAAAATATGATACATACATGGTTGAAGTACAAACCAATGCATCTTTATCAGCTTAAGGCCATAATACTCACTGGGTTGGTCTGTCATGGAAGGTGTTCCTTGATGATCAATAGATTGACTGGCAGTGATGGCAGGTCCTGGTGTGTTGGTGGGTGGACTGGCAGTGATGGCAGGTCCTGGTGTGTTGGTGGGTGGACTGGCAGTGATGGCAGGTCCTGGTGTGTTGGTGGGTGGACTGGCAGTGATGGCAGGTTCTGGTGTGTTGGTGGGTGGACTGGCAGTGATGGCAGGTCCTGGTGTGTTGGTGGGTGGACTGGCAGTGATGGCAGGTCCTGGTGTGTTGGTGGGTGGACTGGCAGTGATGGCAGGTTCTGGTGGGTACATCTTCACTATGGGTAGCAGTACATCATAACTTTGGTATCGTTGTTTGATCTGGTCCACATGAACCAGGACTTGCTGAATGAGTTGGTCACACTGGCTGGTGGTCATATACTCTTGGTATCTCAACTGTGCAGCATTGAGGGTATCGATACATGTCTGACACATCTCATCCACCGTGTCTAGGAGCACTAGCCGACTCATTTCCAAACATGAATTCACTGCTTCATTCCACTGACTATTTACTCTACATAAATAGTTCTCCAGCTGTGTATCTCCATAATCTGTCCATACAAGGTCATCAAATGGAGCCAAGCCCTCACAACCATAATTGATGCATTTGAAAAGCAGTACTATATTCCATTTACTGCCATCTAGATTTTCACTCATTATCTTTATATCTCCCCTTGTGAATATTTTCCGATTTTTTGATGAAGTAAATTTATCATAAAAATAAGTAAGGAAGTCTTGTTGTTTCTTTGGGGTCCCAATGCAGAGAATTTGATATAATAAAGGCTGGTATATTGTACGGATTATTGCAATTATTTCAACTCCATAGCGTAGACTGGATTCATTTAATGCTGTATTGAAGTATTGATCAGTAGGAGAAGGAAAAATGGGTTCACGAAGATCTCCAGATATGACGTGGTCCACAGCTTTATGAACCTTCTGAATGAGTTCGTTGCTATAGGTTGTTGACTTTCCATATCTTAGTGAAGCCTCCAGTATAATGTCAACAAGTGTCGCACGTACCCTTTGCATTATGCCCTGGAATTCAAACTCACTTATTGCAAAGGCCTGGCGGACGACTTTATTATGTAGCTGTTTAAGCATATATAATGGACTTTCTATTCCTGTACCGTCACTGGACCAGGCAGGGTCATTGAATGGTGCCACATCTATACAAGCAAGTCTGATGCCATGAAACAGCAGTGGTATATTCCATTTACTACCATCTGGATTTTCTCTCATTAATCCTTTCTGTATTTTGCATAACCTGGGACGGGCAGATCTATCGGTGTGGAAGTTTACTGCAGTAGTAGTGGGAAGGTGATTTAGGTATGTAAAGATATTCTCTTGTGGATATTTTAGTGGAGTTCCTAAGCGGAAAACAATATATACAACTGGTTGAGCTATGGCATGAAACGTATATATTAATTTAGTGTAATAATCCATGTTGGGTTGGTTTGTTGTGGAAGATGTTCCTTGTATATTGGTAGACAATCTCTTCCTCATGATGTTAAAGGCACCAAGCAGTCAATACCATAAGAAGATATGCCTGTAGATATAGTTCTTGACTTAATCAGCACCATCAGCCACATGACATTACCATCAGTTTCACCTGTAAGCCAAGATACAAAATATAATGGACCAGAAAATTTACACTAAAGTCTCTTTTCTACAAAAATGGCTCCATATATATTTGTTTTAGTTTGATTCTTCTTTGATTGTACCAAAACTATACTCTCCCCCCAAATATTAACACTATTAGTTACTCTTGACTAGTAATGCTGTCCAAATCACTAGAATTATTCCTTTAGTTTTGTATTATTTAGATTCTTATCCTTATCTGATGCAGGTTCCTGATATCTGAAGTTAGTTATATGATCTTATTCTATTCTATTCTATTATATTATATTTGGTGATTTAAAAGCAGAAATACTTACACTTTGTGAGATGAGAACAAATAAAGCAAATTTGCTAATATATTTGGTCGTATCCAATTATCTATTTATAGCTCTGGGCCCGTATTTACAAAAGCAAAGTTTACTCTTTAACTTAAAATTTTATTCGTAAGCATTCATTCATGGCAAGGACTATAGTACCCAACATAGCTTCGAAATTATAATATAAGCTCATACTAACAGAATAAGAAACCATTCACTGCTTCGAAATCATAATATAAGCTCATACCAACAGAATAACAAACCATTCACTGCTTCGAAATCATAATATAAGCTCATACCAACAGAATAACAAACCATTCACTGCTTCGAAATCATAATATAAGCTCATACCAACAGAATAGCAAACCATTCACTGCTTCGTAATCATAATATAAGCTCATACCAACAGAATAACAAACCATTCACTGCTTCGTAATCATAATATAAGCTCATACCAACAGAATAACAAACCATTCACTGCTTCGAAATGAGCCTGAACAACTATGGTGCAACTATGGTCACTGCAAAAGTCTTCCCCTTCCATTCCCCTTTCTATCTCTCATGTACCCCTACACTCTGTTCATCCACTTGACTGGTGGTCTGCCTCTCATTCCAAGTTCCTCCACCTCCTTTGTGACCTCTCCAAGCACGAACTTCCTTCTCATTCAGACATACTATATCTGTCATATACATTTTCATTACTTTCTCCATCCCACATTGTCATTCCGTATGTTCCTCTTAGGTAACTAATCTCCACTTCATCTACAGGTATTCTAGACTGTTGTGTCCAGTTCCATGTCCATGTCTTTAATGCATATGTTAGTGTTGGCAGGACTATACTATTACTCAGTTCTCTTATTACCTCTATGCTCATACTTCCATCCTTCATGATTCTCCCTAGAGAGCCTATGACCTTCCTACCTCGCACTGCTCTCTATTTTGGGGGGTGTACTGATAGTGAACACAATGAAGTAAATATTATCTTCACTATTTTTAAGCCATTACATAATTTTGAAAACACAATAAAATTGCAAGATATTTATTTTTTGCGCTCAAACTATTGCTATGAAGTTGATGAAATGTTTCATACATATGCATCACATACCCAAACACGTTGTGGAGAAACCATATTAGTGATTCAAGTCGACACATTAAGGCCTTAAGCTTACAGACAACATAATAATGAAAATGACTCCTGATTCTTATAGCCTGTCAAGCTGAGATAAAGAGCAGGAAATCATTGATTCTAAAACAAATATAACCGCTCCTCATTGTAAGGTTATAATGCTCTTGTGCAGGCCTATTGGTAATGACAATATGATACTGTACTTACTGTACAGTACTTATACAGTAGTTCATTATTTTGTAGTTTTAACTCTGGGCCCGGATACTCAAAGTTCGCCTTAAGCTACGGCGTCTTACAGCTCTAAGGTACAGCTCCGGACAAAACTCTCTCGACTTGGTTGGCAGCATTTGGCAACTCTGAATCTTGAGAGAAGCACAAAATACTGTACACTGGCTCTAAGTATACTATCATACATACATACACAGGTCCTCCCACTGATAGCACACATACACACACACTGAATATTTAGATTTAGTGAAGAGTCTCCCCTAACTCCAACCCCCATCACCCTATCAGATGCCAAATGCTGCTATACGAGTCGAGAGAGTTTTGTCCGGAGCTGTACTTTAAGTTACGCGCGCCTGTGGCGCCTCAGCTTGTGGCATTGTGTCCCATACTCAAAATTTTACTATGGCGCCGTAGTGAGGAACGTTTGTCGTAAGTCCCACTAAGGTGCCTTTGCCGCCTGTGTCACGGGACTTCAGCTCAGCCAATGAGAGAAACGGACAGAAGCACCTCTTAGGAATAGTTAGCCAATCACATACGATTTTGTGCATCAGCTGAAGGTAAACAAATAACACATCGCAAGCTGCCACTGTACCACAACATAAGCTTCTAATTTACAAGCTTCTAATATTTACACGCTTTTATCATCTATGGAACATGCAATGCATAATATATTATATGGACATATAGACAATATGAAATTTCACACTACTCACCAAGTAAATCGTTATATATTTGATTAATGATAAAAATCATACAAACAAAATATATAAAATTTATATCACAAATTATTCAGACAGTACTATCATGTACTTATGGGATACATAAAGGAAAGGGTAATTTCTTTACACACTTTATTGTTGTAGCAAACTGTTTTAAATTTGTAATTTACTTATACCTTCATATTTTGCCCTTTGTCATCCTCTGTGGATATATTTCAACATCATAGCAGTATTCAGTCTGCATTTCTACCGCACGTAGAGTATATTTCCTCATAGCAGACTAAATTTCCTCACATTGGTAACGCTGCATTTCGGCTCCCACAGATAGGTAGGGTTGTGTAAACGATAATTTTCGCCCTATTTCCGCGTCGGCCAGCGTTAAGGCCCCCGCTACAGGCGCTTAACTTAACCCTTAACGTCCGGACCGCGGTCATAGACGGCCCCAGGAAGCGGCCGGGTCGTGTCTTACACCCCTGCCATGTGGTGACCAGACGGGATGAAGCACCGCTATTGCCAATGTCGGCATTTGCGAGCCCAATTTGGCGGTTTTTTTTTTACTTGGCTATACTTCACCACCATCCCTACAAATCACCATCGTCAGTCAGTGTGTTACTGACCGTAAACATGGATGGATGTGGATTAGATTTCTCGTGCGTGTCCGATTCTGTGGTGCGCCATGCTTACTTACAACACTGACTGCCACCCGCGCGGGCCGCGTTCAGTTGTCGTCAGAGCCACTCCACCTAAGCGAACGCAGCCGCGCTCACACGAGAAAGTACCCTTCATTCCTCACTTAATTTCTCGGCAACGGAGAGTTGTAGAGAGCTGAGGTTGGTTTTATTGGAAAGAGGAAGAGTTGATGGTGCTAACAAGACCAAATTTAAGTTGTTCAGTATCGTAGTTTAGACGTACAGAGTAAGTGGAATAGAGTAAGTGGAATAGAGCAATTTTGGAAAAATCGGCCAAAAGCGCCCGGACAGACAGTAGGGAAAGTAAGATTAGCCCCGGACTGACAAAATGGCTATCCATAGTTATCCCGTCGTGGAGGGGTTAAGGCACCGTAACTCAAAGCAATATGGTGGCACCCATGTTTTGAGTATGGGACATTTTGGCTGCTGGGTCAGAGGCCGCCTTAAGCTAAGGTACCTTAGGGCTTATGGTGCCTTAAGTGGTTTTGAGTATCCCCCCCTGGTCTGTAAAATCTGTGTAGCTATCCATTTCTTGAATTATAGGCTACATCAGAATACTTTAGAGCAGTGGCTCCCAAACTTTTGCTGGTCGTTACCCACTTTTCATACCTGATCCTTGTCCATGCCCCCCCCTCCCCCCCCACACACAACCATAACCCGTTAACTGAATAATATGAACTTCCTTGCTGATACGTAAGATTCAAGACCACAGGTTATGATACAGAATACACAGCTTAGGAAGCCTTAGATTAGAATTATGTTGAGTTAAAATGATCTTGCTTCCCTAATACATCCCCATGTCTTGTTTTATGTCAACAACACAGAATCATATAAAAAAGGACGTATTACTCATGTGTCTGGCAGCAAGGCATTATACAAACCTGTACTGAACCTGTAAGTTCCCTCCACTGGCTACCTACCCGCTAAACTCCTTTGGTTTTATTTATGCATAGCCTCAGATTATGGCCCCCTACATTTTTCTATATGGCCCCCCAGGGGGCCATGGTCCCCAGTTTGGGAACCACTGCTTTAGAGAAACAACATTGTAGATATCATAAACATGTAATAATTACTCATTTTAGATACACTCGACCCTCTATTTAATGGATTTCGGATTTAACGGACACAAACATAATTTGGAAATTAGTCTAACCTAACTTGACCTAACCTAACCTAGACCACGGCAAACTACCGGGACCTAACCCGGGCAAACTACCGGGATATAACTGGTGTAAATTATTATAAAGTAACTGGGGCAAATTCCTGGGACCTAGCTGGATGTGGTAACACTGCACGGCCCTAGCCAAGAACACAGTACTTCTGTAATAATACTAAAAATACCTTTTTGTAGTCGAAGTGATACATGATTAGTGTTCAAGTTATAGCTCATGGGCAGCATAATACACTGGGGTTATGCAGGGTAATTAGGGATCCAGGGTATCAGTGCTTGTCTGGTATGTATGGTATTTTAAGTTGTGGCTGCCTCTAGTGGATCGTATACTTGTAGGGTGTAGATATGTGTCTTTGTCTATGTCAACTAACTTGTTTGTGATTTTGTATATCATCTGTTGTTTGTGATTTTGTATATCATCTGTTGTTTGTGTATTTGTTTTCGTGTTGCCAATGGGTCTAGTGTTGTGTCTTGTTTAAGCAAAGTGACTGATGCAGTGTGTCTGTAATCACGTCTGGCCCATCTTTGCAGTTTTGTTTTGTATGGATTCTAATTTATTGATATTATTGTAAATATGTGGGTCCCAGACGGTCTCTGAAAGTGGCCGAACGAAAGTGTTATAAGCGATAATTTTGATGTCTGTGTTACACCTGCTGAGGTTCCTGGACAAGAACCCCAGGACCCTACTAGCTTTGGTCCTGACACTACCTATGTGTGTGTTCGACCTCATGTCCGCTGAGATGTGGATGCCAAAGTATTTGTGGGAAGTGACTGTGTTGAGGTTGGTGTTGTGTAGGTGATATGTATATGGAATGGGATTATGAACACGGGTAAAACGGATGTGATGGCATTTGTCTGGTCTAAATGTCATCTGCCACTTGACTTCCCAGTCTTCAAGTGCAGTTAGGTCGTCCTGTAGTCGAAGGCAGTCATTCCTATATTTAATTAGTCTGTAAACTAAGCTATCGTCTGCAAAGAGTCTAGTGGTAGAGGAAAGTGAGAGTTGGAGGTCATTAATGTATGAAAGGAAGAAAAGGGGGCCCAGGACAGTGCCCTGGGGTACCCTAGAGGTCACAGGAACAGGTGGAGACTGACTACCATCAAGAACTACACGTTGCTTTCTGGTAGTCAAGAACGTTCTAATCCAGTGAAGAAGTTGTCCCTGTATGCCATAGAATTCTAACTTGTGTAGCAGTCTTTGGTGATTGACTTTGTCGAAGGCTTTGGCAAAGTCTAATCCTATGGCATCAACTTGTCTAATATTTGTATCATTGAGGGACTGCAAGATGTGATGAGTAGTTACCAGTAGCTGCGTCTCACACTAGCATTTAGGCTGAAAACCGTGTTGATTGTCAGTCAGTATAATTTGCCTATCAAAATGGTCCATTATATGTCTGTGAATTATGTGCCCTAAATTCTTGCAGGGGACTGAGGTAAGTGAAATGGGTCTATAATTAATGGGAAGGATTCTGTCTCCGGATTTAAAAATTGGGGTCACATTTGCCAAAAGTCAGTCTTGAGGGAGTTCACCGGTCTGTAAAGTCTGTGTTTCGGGGAATATGTGTGATATGCTGTATTTATAACACTTACGAATTCCTCTGAATTTGTGGTAATCTCGGGAAGGAAGTTTTGCTTGTTATTGAATGATCGTCATCTGCCAGTTTTCAGTTAATAGGTAGGATATACTGCATTTCTCAAAATAATGCACATTTTCTGGAGTAAGCACGTCACCCAAAACGATCAAAGGTGAAATAGAGGAGCTGAGATGAGTATAATGTTATCCTTATTATTAGGCTGACTCTCACCCCAGCACCCACCCACCCCCCTCCCCCTCCCCCTCCTCCCATCACTTGAATATTTTATTGTTTATTGTTTAATTTTATAACAATACTTTGCCGTACGAAGTAATTATAACAACATCATGTATGCAGTATAACAAAATTATAAGGTCCTGGAGTGGCGGCGTCTTCGTCATGGGACCACCCCCCAACTGGAAGACCCTGCCGACCGGCGGGACGAGCCCATAATGGAGCAAGTTTCCGCCGGATGGAGAGGAGGCGCCCAGTGGGGGCCAAACCGTCACAACCAACCCCTGCTCCATTCTGGGGCACGAGAACCTGGGAGTTCATGACCATCAAAAACGAATGCATGCAAAGACTTAAAGCCCTCAGATCACTTGCCAGCACAACATTTGGACACAACAAAGAATCCACAATCACATTATACAAACAATATATTCGATCAGTGATGGACTATGCAAGCCCTGCCTAGCTGGGCTTCAAACCTTGCTGAGACTCATCACAACACCCTACAGACCATAAAGAACAGAGCCCTAAAGACAATCACAGGCTGCACAGCTACCACACCTACAGACCACCTACACCATGAAACCAAAGTCCTCAAAATCAAGGACCATCTTGACATGAGAGGCACACAAACACATGCTGCAGCCTCCACAAACCCACAACATCCACTACACTACATGGCACAACACCCACACACCAAGGAACATCAAAACAACACCTACTATGCATTTCAGGCCCTGCGAATCATGGTTTTTCGTGATTATCAGCCAAATTATTGTTTAATAGGATTGGTACTTTGGCACATCAACTTCCATAATACAGGTGGTAGAATCACTCTGCTGCTCAAGTGGAAGAGAAACTGAATCTTTTAAAGTCATAACATCCGAGGCATCCACATTCACTTCACGCCCCTCCAATTTTCCCGAAGGAAAATTGCGAGGGTAAATATTTGTTGAATCAAGAGATTCATCATAGCCACGAGAACGCTTCTGGTGAAATTGAGAGGAACTATGGATGAGTTCTCAGAGACAGCTGCCTTGCAAGGAGGAACATCTATGGAGTCAAGTGTCTCAGTGGAACCACGAAGGCGTCTCTGTTGCTATTTAGTTGACTTAAGTTTCGTTTTTAGAGAACGTGTGGCAGCGTGAACCTTTTCCACATGGATACCTTTAGCAAAAGTCTGAGAATTGTCATCAGTTGAAGGGTCACCAGAATGAGTGTTTGATACAGTTTCCAAGACAGAGAAACTATTATGTAGTAAAACCTAAGTAAAGTTCTCACTAGAGCAAGAAGCAGCTACGTTTTCAGCGAGTTCAGTGGGTGTTGCAACTGATATAGGGCAATGGGAGCAGGCGTATGTCTTCACACCACCATCCTTCTGTCGCCTGAAGTTGAGTTGCCGTCTGGCACTACCAATGCTGATGAATTGAGTATTAGCCAAGTGGAGGATATCCTGTTCAAGGAGGTACATCTTGCATTGGCGAGAACGCAAGGGGTGAGCATCTCTGCTGTAAAAACAGTAACTCTCTGACTGACACTCAGAAGTAGTATGTGAGTCAAGAACAGAACTATTACTACACCAAGAACGGTTGTTGCAGTTCCTCCTCCCATGACCAAACTCATAACAACAGAAACACTGTAAGGGACGCTCAAAAAACGGCTTCACCTCAAAAGAGGTGGGGTTAATGTTAATGCGATCTGGGATATACATTATACAAGCCATAGAAAGTGAGAACGATCAATATTTTTACTGCCTTTCATCTTTGTTACTCGTTGGACATTGTCTGGGCACATAGCAGGAATGTCCTCTTCTGAGAATTCATATAGGTCTTCATTATATATACGCCCCTTGCTATAATTGAATGTTCGGTGTGGTTTGATGGATTCAAACATGCTATCAGAAGGACAGGGGAAATTGAGGAGCATCATGGCTTGTGTAAGATCTTTGGCTCTGATTAAAACGCCCTTACCGTATTTTATATGTGGCCCATCGATAGTTATCCAATTTGTTTCTCCAGATATCTAGAAGCATGGATGAGGTTACCACGTCCCTTCCTGTAGTAAGCCACAAACCAAAAGGGTGTAGAAACCCGAGGCTCCTTGGGTACATGCTCTACACAGTCATCGAAGATGTTAGGGCAGTGGTCATTGTCACTGTCAACTACATTGGTGAAGTGCATCATCTGAACCTTAGTAACAGTGAGTATTCCCCGCAGTCAGATAATCTTTTTCATCAAAAGCTGCTTTGGCAGCAGCATTTGTATTAAAAGTAATATAGCATCAATTAGATCTACAGTCACTATCATAGGTGTTTCGGATACAAAGAACCACTGCAAAACACTTAAAACATTATTGGATGCAAGCATACTGTATTAATCAACATTAACATGTTGGGGCTGTTCGTCCAGACAGCTTGAGGAACTTCAATAACGTTAACATGTCCAAACTGCTTACAGTGTTTGTCGACACGACACCTAACCTGCTCTGGTCGACCACTGCTCGAGGAAGAGAAATTGGCTTTTCGTTATCCATATAACATTATTAATACTGAAATGGCCCCAGGAGCCAAGAGCTACCAACTACCAGGCAGATGAAGGAACCAAGAGCTGGTCGACATGGGCGGGATACCTCGTCCCCCAAGGGACCACATAGGTGCTGAGACCCCCTTCCCCAACATCTCCCAGACACTCAACCATCCTACACAGGACGACCCTCTGGCGGGCAGCCTATTGCATGGGAACCATTAGTCTGGTCTCTCACTGGCGACCTTTCTAGCATGGGAAGCTCTCTCTCCCCGAAATTTAGACAGAGCATGAGTCGGAGCTTATTCAAGTCCAGCTCACCAAGTTTCAGAGACAGGCAAGGCAGTTTACGATGGGAGGAGAGAGAACATAAAGGGGGAGGGAGTTTACACTGCTGCATGCAAAGGGATATTGTACCCCCGTGTGCTGGCGGTCCACACAGCAGTACACTTCACTTGAATTTTTAATCCATGTGGGCAGATTTCGTCAAATCCACTAGAAAGTGAACAGATTCTACAACAATCTTTATTCTAGCCCTGTGACACAAGAGTAAGACTTTGTACAGTCGGCCACACTTCTGGCTGTTACAGTCAGTACTACAAACTCCAGGTGTCTAACATTTGCATCCCTGACTTTCTGAATCATAGGCTCGAAGATTCTCAGTGGTGAAGAAGTGAGACGGTGTAGGGGGAGAAAGAGAGAGGGAGAGAAGGGGGAGGGAGGGGGGACCAAACCAGAGAGAAGGAAGGGGGGAAGAGAAGGGGGGCTATATGGTTATAGTAATCTTTCTCCAAGTAATATAAAAATAAACTTTATTTTTTGAATAAGCTATATATTATATTGGTTACCTTAGATGATATTTTACCCTCTCCAGCTTCTCTCTCTCTCACTCCTTTCCTTGTGTACTTTCTCTTTCATCTGGGAAGCTCCATCTATACATTTCTGTTTTTTTGTTATGACCTTTCAGATGTTCCTTTCATCCCTTATTATTCCTTGGTTATTCTCCAGACTTGACTCTTCCCTCTTTCCCCACTTTCCTTCTTTCGTTTCTTCTTCCATCTCTCACCACAAAATCCTTCCCTTTCTTCCTATTTCCATTTTTCTTTTCATTCCTTTATCCCCTCGCTTCCTTCTTCTCTCTTTCCTTTCTCCCTCCCTCCCTCCATTTCTCTGTCACTTACAATAATTCCCTCTCGTTACCTCTTTGTCCTTCCCAACTCCCTTCTCTCTATAACTCATGCACCTCCTCTCATACATTACATTAGGGTCTGTCTGTGCTCTCTCTCTCTCTCTCTCTCTCTCTCTCTCTCTCTCTCTCTCTCTCTCTCTCTCTCTCTCTCTCATTTTCCTCCTTATCACTCACTATCTTCGTCGTCATTATCGTAAGAAGATGATAATGATGACCTCTCTTCTTCTTCTCTCTTATCTCCTCTCTTCTTCTCCTCATCTTATCTCATCTCTTCTTATCTCATTCCTCCCTACTCATTATCTTTTATTTCTTTATTTTATCACAGTTTATACTTCTCCCTTGTTGTCATTCTCTCCCATTCCCCTTTCTCACGTTTCCTCTCTCCTCCATTTTCACTTCTATCTTCCTTTCCATTTCTATTTCTCTTTCTTTCCATATTCATTTCTCTATTACTTTTCATTTTCACTTTTCTTTTCTCTATTTCCATTTTCATTTCTCTTTCTTTCCATTTTCATTTCTCTCTTCCTTTCCATTTTCACTTCTCTCTTCCTTTTCATTTTTATTTCTCTCTTCCATTCCATTTTCGCTTCTTCCTTCTTCTCACATTCCGTATACTTCTTCCTCCGTTTTCACTTCTCTCTGTCCCTGTGTTCATTTCGTTTCCATTGTGTGTTTTCTCTCCAAGAGACAATGCCTGGGGATTACATTCCTGTGAGTTCTCCAGTAAACTCTGCATTTTATTCCAATTCATTTGAAGGGCAGGGTCACCATGGTGGCTCTGCCATCCTAGTTCGCAGAGATGTTCCATGCATGAGCCTGGAGCTTGACACTCCACTACAGGCTGTTTCAGTTAAGATTTTTATGGACCGCCTCTACACTATGTGCAGTTTATATCTTCCTCCCAGTGTTACAGTTCAGAGGGTTGATCTCAACCTTCTTGTACAGGACCTTCCCACTCCCTTTATTTTATTGGGTGATTTTAATGGTCGTCATCCTCTGTGGGGTGACAGTTCGGTCAACCCGAAGGGGTGTTTTATTGGCTTCTTTTATTGAGGATGAGGGATTAGGAGTTTTAAATACGGAATCGGAATCTACGAGTACGCCCAGGTCCTTCTCAGAATCCACTTTGGTCAGGGTGACTATTTCCGGTCCTTTGTTCATCATGTAGGCGGGTTGTTACCAATTCCATTAATTTGCATTTGTCGGGGTGGAAAGAGATGAGCCATGTGTTCGACCATTGTTGTATCCAAGTCAGGTCGTCTTGAAGTCTCTTCTGGTTGTCAGTGTTGGAGATATTTCTGTATATTTTAGTATCATCGGCGAACATGTAGGTCTCAGATGAGGCACAATCTGGCTGGTCATTTATGTACAGTCAGAAAAAAAAGTTTCATTACCATCCTTTGAACTATGTGATGTAATTGTGGTAGGCCTGACTGGTGAGTCACGTGTGATGGGAGTGTCATATATACCTCCGGCATCCTCCCCTTCCCTCAGTATGTCATGGGAATGGAAGTAGGAATGACGTCCTTTCAGCCAGTACAACTTTTTCTGGATATTTCACAGTTATTTTTGTTCTTAAATACTCAAATGCATTTCCTTATGTTTGATAATGAATAGTTAAGTAGTAAGAGTTCTTGAACACTCTAAACTTAATTTAAAATCAGCTAAACTGTTGATATAATAAGAAAGGGAATACCTTGTGCTAAGTTGTCACTGCTGCGGCCTGTGAGGCACAGCTGCTCAGAGGGGGGAGTACCAACCCTGCCAAGCTTTCCGATGTTAAACTTAACGTAGGGGTGGTAACGAAATTTGTTTTGCCGACTGTACATGACAAATAGCATTGGCCCTAACACTGACCCCTTTGAGATACCACTCGTTACTTATTATTCAATTATGCAAGAGGAACTTCAGAAAATCAAAAGTAGCACAGAAAATGGATACTGAGTAGCATACAGTGGGGCCCCTTGGATAGCGATGCTACTAGTCCGCTAAAATGGTCGCTAACCTAGAAACCGCTAACTGAGGGGCAATCTTACCTAAAAAAAATATTATAGTCCTGCCTTCTTCAACCAAACCCTTTAATTTTCCCCCAATTTTCACCTATAAACATTAATATTCTGTTACATTTTTCAATAATAAAACATATCATACTTAATTAATATGCAAAAAGATAAACAAACTTGCCTTTATAGATTTGAAATATATTTATTGATAAAAGTAATGTTGGTCATTATTGCACCATCATATGGAGTGACTCTGGTGGTCATCACGGCCCTGCTGTTGGTTCAGCCCACCCTCCATCTCTCGTATCTCGCCTTCCTCTCATCGTAACACACGCTGACGAAATTCATTCTCGATTCGAAGGGCCTCTGTTTCCTCATGTTCCCAGCCATCATACCGGTCTTCCTCAAGTTGAACGGGAGGCATGTCAACATCGTCCTCTTCGTTGGACGTGACATTAAGTATGGCTCGTCTTTGTGCCTCAAACTTTTCCTGCTGCTGACTGAAAAATCGTATGATCAGTGCCTGGCTTCTTGCATTAATTTTTTTATTCAAGTTTTCAGAGAAGATTTTTGTCAGATCTCGAAAATAAACTAGGGCTTAGTCTCGAGAGTTAAATTGGAGAGTGGTGACTTTATCCTAAACTTAGGACAGCACAGCCAGTATTTTATATAAGTCCTTCACTGTCGGTTCATTTGGCTTTATTTCTTCTTCCTTGTCCTCTTGCTTTTCCTCTTCTTTCTCTTCATCTTGGTTCAGTATTTCCTCAGCAGTTTCTTCTCTATCTTCACCTCCTACCAAGTCTACAATTTCTTCCTCAGAAACACACGAGAGTCCTGGCACAGCTTTGATGACGTCAGCAGTCTCACGCATCACCACCTAAAGCTCCTGCCTTGCCACCTCACCCGCTTGTTTCAAATGTGGAAGAAGTGGGGCCCAAGCATGGGCAATGGTGGCTTCATTGATCTGACCCCAGGCTTCACAGAATAAATTCACTGTATATTTAATTTTAAAAGACTTCCAGAAGGCCTTGACAGTCATTTCCTCTTGATCCTCTTCCTCTTGACTTTCCTCTTGATCGGGTACACTTTCACTAGAATTAGCATCTTGGATCTCCGTCAGTTCTCGAAAGTTGTCCGTCTTTTCCATCAATTTGCCGAGGAGCTTGCCATAGAAAAAGAGTCTGGTGTTAGCAATTAACTCTTGGTCTAAAGGCTGAATTTTCGAGGTAGTGTTGGGAGGCATAAAAACCTGTATGTTAGGGTGTTTGTCTACCATGAAATGTGTGTGCCCAGGTGCATTGTCCAGGAACAACAATATTTTACAGTCCATAATTATGTTTCCTCTTACAATACATGCGAGTTTGGGGCACAAAAATATTGTCTAATTTAACCACTTAAGAGAAAGGCTTGCCGTCATGTACCCAGAGTTGTTTTAGTACTACACCCAATTGGGGAGGTTGTTCATGTCACAAGCAGGACACTAAACCGATCCTTTGCCATTTTTGTGCCAGCAGCCTGACAAAGGTTTTGTGGGCCTAGGTGGCTCTAAGTGATTTCTTCAAGTACACCTCAGTCTCGTCACAATTAAATACTTGATCCAGGGTGTACCCTCCTCCCTCCATGATAGCGTTAGCAATTTGTGGAAATTCTTGTGCAGCTGTGGTGACTGCAGAAGCCAACTCACCCTGGTAGTAAGCCAGCTTTACCCCATAACGTTTTTTGACCCTGTGTAGCCTCCCACGTGAAGCAATGAAAGGAGCAGGATTTTGAACTTTATATTTTGCACACAGTCCTTGATACACTGCTACTGCCCTTGCACGAATTTCCGGTCCATCGACACTTGCTCCTTTTCATAATCACCTAGCTATAACCATTTCATTACATAATGTTCAGTTGCCACGAGAAGTGTTTATTTTTTTAGTTGTGTCTTGCATGGCCCGTCTAGCTCTGCCTGCACAACCCATAAAATACTCTGTCGTGGTTTTTATGGCTGCCTTTATCTCATTCTTTTCTTTTCTTATGTTTCTTACACTTGATTCAGGCACATTTAAAAGTTTAACAAATTCACATGTGTTTGCACCATCTTCAATTATCTGGATTATCTTCTTCTTTTCCTCCACACTGTATTGTTTCTTTGTCTTTCCACGTATATATTCTCTGTTTTTTTTCGTCACATTTTCACTGCCTGCAGTTCCTGGTCTTTTTCCCGAGCCACCGCCACTACTTGGGCCTACCCCCGAAGTCGAAGCCATTATATTAAAAGTATATAAACGACCGAACAATAAACGTGACAACAATTGAGTTACGTGCGACGAGTTAAACAATGAACATATGTCTAGATGTGGGTCAGACTGTGTCACTATTAGCAAGGTAAATATAACAAACTATAGCTACACCAGGTAGTTTCATGGTCACTCGGCCAGGCACCTAAAGTGATGTCACGATGTATCTGGGAGATTGGGTAGGGGTGGATAGACTCCAACCCCATAGGCCCAATAGCAGTCCCATATCCCCATACATTGTGATGTCATGCGCAGAGCATACAGGTTTTAATTTATACTTGCACCTTGGCAACTCTGCTCACCCAGCTGCACAAAATACGGAAGATCGACTAATTTTGAGCTGACCAGCTGGGTCTGACCTTGGCAACACTGCCCACCCAACCGCACCAAATGAGAGATCATATTATAGGCTCGCCAAGCAGATAAGCGTGAACTATGCAGAATTAATTGCTATGAGATAGTTTCTTTCCTGTCGCTATGCATGGAATCGCTACTTAAAATAACGATATCTGAGAGGTCCCACTATAGACTTAATTCTACAAGGTGTTTTTTTCAATGCACAATTATGATAAAGCTAAGTTTTGAGAAATGACACAAAGAGTATTTAAAAAACTTTAAGTGTTTATTTAAGAAATGTCTGGATTAGTAATAATTGCCATTAATTTTTAAAGAAAAAAAAATCTGTTCACTGGTTACAACATGGATAATATGAACATTAGAAGTGATTATAGTGTTAAATAAATAATATTGAGGGAAGCATTGCGGAGCACCATCTGCTGGCTCTGTTTCAAACATTGAGGAATTTTCCCCCCAGATTTAGGGAATTCATGGCCCAAATGGGGAAATTGGGAGAATGTCTCTCAATATGGGGAATTTGGGGCAATCCGCTGTCAGTCTTGTTGACTTTGTGGTCAACTTTGCTACTCTTCCTACGTGTCAGACAGGCGGCAGGAGACAACAGCCTCAAGTGACACAGATCATACAGTTTTCATTTCATGCTGTATCATTTTTGCAACAATTGTGACTATGTAAAACAGCTGTTGAAAATGTACAGTACAGAGATCCATCCAACTTTGTTCCTCTTCATAGAATTTATTGGGTACCAAAGTTGCTGCATAAGTTTAAAATAACACCCATGGATTATCTTGAGCTATAAAAGCTTTTCTGAAACGTGGTTTAGGTTTCTTTATTGAGAGTGTAGGTACATCTGATATGTATGAGATTTCCATTTAACAGCACCATATTTAAAAACATCAGCTTCATTCATCCCAGAGTAGTCATGAAAAGGAATGTAGTTTTCATTGCACCATTATAGCCTATAGTTAGTTTAGTTCCTGGGATAATAGTTCAGAAAATGACTCTAGCTATGTATCAGCATTATGAAAGTGATTCTGATTAATCAGTTGTGCTGGTACCTGCACTCTGTTTATTTTTCAAAATGTTCATCCTTCTCTAATAACCATTTTGATCTATTATTTTTCCTTGCCACGGCCCACGGGTTCATAGGAGTGAATATAATTATTAAGTATAGCATTAGATATTTAATTTCCATTAAATAACTGTGTAGTGATGCAGTGTATGTAACCTAATATATACTTTAAAGTGAAATTTCACATTATCTTAATATTTTCTATGAAATATAATGCAATATATAAAATGGGGAATTCTGGGGAATTTTTCGTGAGGATTCAGAGAATTCAAGAGTCCTCAGGTTGGCAACACTGTATGCTGGTGGAGCAGGGCATAGAATATAATAACAAACCAGTAACCAACCACACTTGTCAGTCTTAGGGCACTTGTCAGTCTTAGGGCACTTATCAGTCTTAGGGCACTTGTCCGTCTTAGGGCCTATTCCACAATGACTTTGATTTGTTATGATCATTCCCAACCAACCACACTTGTCAGTCTTAGGGCACTTGTCAGTCTTAGGGCACTTGTCAGTCTTAGGGCACTTGTCAGTCTTAGGGCCTATTCCACAATGACTTTGGTTTGTTGTGATCATTCCCAACCAACCACACTTGTCAGTCTTAATTATATCCAACAAACTCAGTCTCCAGTTACAGTAGTTCCTTATTACCAAAGTTTGATAGTAGAGTCATTGAATAATTCACTCAGGAGTCATTTACACAGTTGTTTCTTTTGTTAGGGAGCTTACAAACCAAAACAAACCACTGGGGAACCAGCATCACATCCATACAGATTGTTTTGGTAGGAATAGTTGCCAAGACATATTTTATAAACAAAACAATTTACAATATAACTAAGGTTAAAATTACTCACCAATTAATTGATTGAAGATGATCAACGATTATCCTAGTCCTGGAAGACCTTGTAGACTACGATGAAACACACTGACTGTAGGTATGGAGGTAACATAACCATTATTTTAAGTGGAGAGTATAGGCCTACTTTTGATAAACTGGAGTGTCGTGATTTCTCCAAAGTATGCCAGGAAACAGAACCAGATTAGCAAAACTACTGGTGGACTGTTGCTTGGAATCGTTTGGAGAAATCAGTTGCTCCATATGTACCAACACTGTACTACTCTCTCTCTCTCTCTCTAACTAAGTATCCACATTTTTCTTTAATAATAAATATTATTTACATTAAGACCTCTGCAGCAGTGTAAGTACAGGTAGAAAATTGTAAGTAGGCTACAGGTAAAAAATTGCAAGTTTGATTACATATTATAAATAATCCTTTAACTAAATTTGGTACGTCTTCCATAATAATATGTACAAAAATTATCCCAGCAGCCTATACCTCCTTAAATAATACTACAACATCTTATTACATCATTATTTTTGTTTTTTTGGCACTGATTGCAAGTTACAAGCACTAATTATTAAATAAGCCAATTTCAATTATCTGTCGGCCATATTGTTGTTGTCATGTGACCAAGCGGGACCAAGACTGCTCCCGAGCTGGGTTGCTTTGGATTCGAAGACGGCTTGCTTTTAACGGTTACCGCTTGGTATCCAAGCGTCCAACAAACACAGTACAGAGCAAGCTCTCTTGGTGAAAAGCAAGCGAGATTCATGTCGCTTGGACAGCAAAAACACGACCTTAGCAATCACCGAGTCTTTTGGTAGAACATTCATTGCAGGATTTCCTGAATAATAACTTTTCTTTCTACATAGCCTGTGTAAGAATTTATGTGACCAACTGTACTGCCACAATCAAATAACCACCGACACATTCCTTCCATCATGCAAATAGAGTAAATTAGTATCATATCAAAATATAATCATACAACCCCTTATGTCAACTCAACCCCCTCAATTATATTATGAGGTGCTGCAATATCATACACGTGTTGTTCTTTATCATCAAGATATTTACTACAATGGAAGGAAAATGTCGGTGGATATTTGATTGTGGCTGTTCTTACTATGAGTCGTCACTGTACATTACATTGTATTATTATTTTTTATAGTTACTGGAGCTGGTTAAATTAAAGCAATCCTGAATACTTACTATGAGTCGTCAATGTACACCAACCACACACAATGAAGGGATGGAATGTACTAACTTAACTCACACGTTCACACTCCAAGTCTGTATGTAGCCTACTGGTTGTCATGTGAACATATACAATACATTACAGTAACCAAACAAACCTTATTCACCACCAATATAAGGTATCACTACCAAGTAACTCTATGTCAGGGTTACATATTATTTAGTTTTAATTATTTGTATAATATAATCCATATAGACTTTTCTAAGTCCTTAATAAGGGATGTATTTAATGACATATAATATTGGTGGCATGTTAGTGTACCTTAATTCTCTCTCTCTCTCTCTCTCTCTCTCTCTCTCTCTCTCTCTCTCTCTCTGCCAATCAATGAGTGCCTCACAACGCACACACACACACACTCTTAATCAATGTGTGCCTTACAACACACACACACACACACATACGTACATTCTCTCTCTCTCTCTCTCTCTCTCTCTCTCTCTCTCTCTCTCTCTCTCTCTCTCTCCTAGACACACTCTCTCTCTCTCTCCTAGATACTCTCTCTCTCTCTCTCTCTCTCTCTCTCTCTCTCACCTTGGACCATCGATCACACCGTCAGGGACACGTTCATAAATACCAGTGTAGATTTTTGTACGACTGACCCACTGACTGACTGACTGACTGACTGAATAATTGACAGACTGACTTACCCACTGACTGACTGATTGACTGAATAACTAATTGACAGACTGACTGGCTGACTAAATAACTAATTGACAGACTGACTTACCCTCTGACTGACTGGCTGACTGACTGAATAACTAATTGACAGACTGACTGGCTGACTGAATAACTAATTGACAGACTGACTTACCCACTGACTGACTGACTGACTGGCTGACTGACTGACTGAATAACTAATTGACAGACTAACTGGCTGACTGATTGATTGTCTGACTGACTGACTGAAAGACTAATTGCCTGACTGACTGACTGACTAAATAACTACCATAATTGACTGACTGACTGACTAACTAATTGAATAACTAATTGACTGACTGATTGCTTGACTGTCCAATTGATTGATTGACTGACTGAATAACTAATTGACTGATTGAATGATTGACTGACTGAATAACTAATTGACTGACTAATTGTCCGACTGACTAACTAACTGACTGACTAACTGACCAATTGCCTAAATGACTAACTGCCTGACTGACAATTTGCCTGACTGACTATCTGACTGTCTGATTGACTGACTGACTATCTGATTGACTGATTAATGGCCTGACTGATTAACTGACTGACTGACTTACTGATTGACTTATTGCCTGACTGATGAACTGACTGACTGAATTATGATAAGTATAATGCTTCAGGATATGATATAATGATTTTGGTCTGGCAATACTGTACTATACATAGAATTGTTACCACACATTTGGTCTGGCAACACTGAATACAGAATTATTATTATTATCATTATAATAATAATAATTATTATTATTATTATTATTATTATTATTATTATTATTATTATTATTATTATTATTATTATTATTATTATCATTATAATAATAATTATTATTATTATTATTATTATTATTATTATTATTATTATTACTATTATTATTATTATTATTATCATTATAATAATAATTATTATTAATTTTATTATTATTATTATTACTATTATTATTACTATTATTATTATTATTATTATTATTATTATTATTATTATTATTATTATTATTATTATTATTATTATTATTATTTTGGGAAGGAAACCTTCTTTAATGCAAGTGTGACTGTTAACAGCCAATCAGGGCGCATGCAGTGCGTGGACCATTAATATTATTAATACATACTTGTAACCATTATAATTATTATTATGTACATGTCATTATCATAATTTATTATTATTATTGTTATTGTCATGCATATTGTTGTTGTTACTATTGTTATTATCATTATTTTGACACAGGATCAAGTGTGACTGTTAACAGCCAATCAGGGCGCAGTACGCACAGCTGTACCTCCATACAGGGATTATAAATATACCTGTCTCTCTGTAAGACACTCATTCCTTTGAGAATGGCTTTGAGAGAAAGCCAAAACGTCAGGCCAATAAACTCACTTGGTAATTTGCTTTTCCATCTCCCCAGCAAAACTAAGAAAACAATTCGCAAATTAGAAAAGATTTGCTACAAAATAAACAGCACAGAGCTCGCAGTTATCTTCAACAAAACTATTATTATTATTATTATTATTATTATTATTATTATTATTTCTCTCTCTCTCTCTCTCTTAAACAATGAGTGCCTCACAACACACACACACACACACACACCTCTACATTACAAAACACACACACACATACACCTCTACATTACAACGTACACACACACACACACACCAATACATTACAAAATACACACAAAAAAACTATACATTACAACACACACACACAAACACACATACACATACACCTCTACATTACAAACACACACACACACCTCTACATTACAAAACACACACACAAACACACATACACATACACCTCTACATTACAAAACACACACACACACACACACAGATCATTATTAGTACACATAGTTTTCTACACAGTTGACTTAAGGGAAGAGTAGGTCTTTACTTCTGGTATATTGTAGCACCTTGATTCCTTCAATGTATATCACGAAACAGGACCAGATGAACAAATATAATGCTGTTCTGTTGCTTGGAATAGTTTGGAGGAATCATTTGCTCCGGATAAACCACAGACACTGTACAGTCTAGGATAAAAGTCGTGTGTCAACTTGGTGTCGATTCAACAGTGGTTTGTAAGCACACAAACGAAAGAATGTTAGCCATGTAAATAACTTATAGGTGGAAATGACTTTTGGTATAGCAATGGATAATCCACTCTCTCCAGTCCTGAGTAATCTGTACATGAAGTATGTGTGTGTGTGTGTGTGTGTGTGTGTTAGGTGACGTGTGTTTTAATACTATTGTGTGTGTGTGTGTGTGTGTGTGTTAGGTGACGTGTGTTTTAATACTATTGTGTGTGTGTGTGTGTGTGTGTGTGTTAGGTGACGTGTGTTTTAATACTATTGTGTGTGTGTGTGTGTGTGTGTGTGTGTTAGGTGACGTGTGTTTTAATACTATTGTGTGTGTGTGTGTGTGTGTGTTAGGTGACGTGTGTTTTAATACTATTGTGTGTGTGAGAGAGAGAGAGAGAGAGAGAGAGAGAGAGAGAGAGACTGTGTGTATTATGTCTGTGAGAGAGAGACTATTTTTATGTCTTTGTGTGAGAGAGAGATATTTTGTGTGTGGGTGTCTGTGTGTACGGTATGTAAATAATGTGTACGTGAGTGTGTGTAATAATTATGTATGTATGTATATTGGTGTAAGTGTGTATTTAAATACATGCGTGTATGTATATGTTTGTATGTGTTCATATGTATATGTGTGTAATTATGTATAAATATATTATGTATATGTATGTGTGTGTGTGTGTGTGTGTGTGTGTGTGTGTGTGTGTGTGTGTGTACAGTATGCGTGTGTGTGTGTTGTGTGTGTTTCTACAGTATGTATGTGTATGTGTGTGTATGTGTATGTGTGTTTGTGTGTGTGTACGTTGCTAAGGGAAAGGTCGATAATACCCAAGTCACACACACACAGCTGACTTATCACGAGAAGAGAGAGACAGAGAAATTTATGTGTGAGAGAGAGAGAGAGAGAGAGAGAGAGACTGTGTGTATGTGTGTGTGTTATGATTCAACACACACACATGTACGTTTATTATACACATGTATGTACATTTATTACACACACACACATGTACGTTTATTACACACACACGTGTATGTCTAATACACACACACACACACACATATGTCTGTTTTTTTTTTCACTCAAATATATATGTACCTTTATTAAACACACATACACATGTACGTTTATTACACACACATATTTGTACGTTTATTGCATACACACACACATGTACATTTATTACACACACACATATGTACATTTAATGCACACACACAGATGTACGTTTATTACACACACACATATATGTACGTTTATTACACACACACATGTACATTTATTACACACACACATATGTACATTTAATGCACACACACAGATGTACGTTTATTACACAGACACACACCTACACACACACACAGGTACGTTCATTACACACAGACATGTACGTTTATTACACACACACACATACACACACGTGCATGTACTGTATGTGTGGAAGTGTGTGTGTGTGTGGAATAGTTAATACATACATAAACACACACAGACACACACACAGCATGCCACACAGGTATCTCAATGAGTGTATCTGTGTGTGGGTTTTCTCTATCTCCTTGTGCGTATGTGTGATCTCTCTCTCTCTCTCTCTCTCTCTCTCTCTCTCTCTCTCTCTCTCTCTCTCTCTGTGTGTGTGAGTGTTTTCTCTATCTCTGTGTTTATGTGTGTGTGTGTGTGTGTACTTTCTAACTCTTCGTGTCTGTGTGTGCTTTCTGCCTGTGTGTGTGTGTGTGTGTGTACTGTATGTAGGCTATGTGTGTGTGTGTGTACTGTATGTATGTGTGTGTGTGTGTGTGTACAGTATGTATGCGTGTGTGTGTGTGTGTGTACAGTATGTATGCGTGTGTGTGTGTGTGTACTTTATGTATGCGTGTGTGTGTGTGTACTGTATGTATTCGTGTGTGTGTGTACTGTATGTATGCGTGTGTGTGTGTGTGTACTGTATGTATGCGTGTGTGTGTGTGTGTACAGTATGTATGCGTGTGTGTGTGTGTGTGTGTGTGTGTGTACTGTATGTATGCGTGTGTGTGTGTGTACAGTATGTATGTGTGTGTGTGTGTGTGTACTGTATGTATGCGTGTGTGTGTGTACTATACGAGGTCAGTCCATAGGGAGGTATTGCCTGCATTAGTGATGAGTGCAATACTTTAAGGGTTTGGGCGCCCCTTCGACCCCAGCCACTAGCTTTTAGTTTTTCAAAATCCCTCTTTTCTTTCTATTTCCTTCCTGCTTGCTGTCTCACCTCTCTATCACCGTGTTCTGGTGCTATATGACCTCGCTGTTGCGGCGCCTAATTTCAATCAATCAATTCCCATACTATGACTTATGGACCTTCAAACGCAATGTGTCTAGGCATTTCGAACGAAAGTAGACACAATTTCTTACTCTTCTCACTCTCTTTACTTTACAGAGGAGGACATTAAAGCAGGCTTCGTACAGTTGGACACATTAATGGGTGGTACAGCCCAGGTGAAAGATACTTGTCCCATTTGAGTAACCAGTGTCTATTATTACCATCCTCAATACTGACTTCTGCCCCTGATGTCTCCTATTTGGCACAAAGAAACACACACACACACACACACACACACGCCATCCTCAATACTGACTTCTGCCCCTGATGTCTCCTAATTGGCACAAAGAAACACACACACACACACACACGCCATCCTCAATACTGACTTCTGCCCCTGATGTCTCCTAATTGGCACTAAGGAACTTCATATCGGAAGAAATTGACCATCTTTCACTTGGACTGTACCACCCATTCATGTGTGTGTGTGTCTAGGAGAGAGAGAGAGAGAGAGAGAGAGAGAGAGAGAGAGAGAGAGAGAGAGAGAGAGAGAGAGAGAGAGAGAGAGAGAGAGAGAGAGAGAGAGAGAGAGAGAGAGAGAGAGAGAGAGAGAGAGAGAGGAGTGTCTAGGAGAGAGAGAGAGAGAGAGAGAGAGAGAGAGAGAGAGAGAGAGAGAGAGAGAGAGAGAGAGAGAGAGAGAGAATGTACGTATGAATTAAATGTTTAGTATCAACATAATTATTATATTTATCATGAAATTATTTCTATATTATGCAGCAGTGTTGTTAAGATTACTTAAATTATGATGATTGTTGGGATGAATTGAAGTAGAGGCACATTACAAACCATTTAAATGGATGTCGATATGAAAATTAGATATGTTTAAAAACATATTTGCTCACAATTCTTAGTTTCTTTAGGCTATTGTTGCAAGAGAGAGAATATTTCTTTGCTTATGAGGAGAACCTTTTGATAAATTGGAGGGCTAGTGGTTCCTACAAACTTTGCCAAGAAACAATCACTTCATTGTTTGTTATGGGAGATCTGTCTTGTAATATATATAGTTTGTAAAATAGTATTATATTAGCCCTCCATAGTTTGTCTTGCTATAAAAATGTAACAGAACCAAGGAATTCCTGGTTGGCCTTGATACACTATATGTTGCTTGGATACATTGATCCAAGGTATATACAGCGTAGTTATATGTACAGTCGGCAGTATAAGTTAGCTTCATTTCCATCTACATGTGTAAGAGCTATATTGAAGTTGTAATACAATTTGAATATAGAGATGACAGATATACTTCACATGTGCTAAATTACACATGTTACTAAGATAGAAAGAGGTTCAGAATGCAAGTATCTGGTCATATTAGCATTATTAAGTACATGAGATGGACGGGAATTTCTGCTGCCGACTGTACCTTGCATTGATCCCTCTTGCCGTCGTCAACATTGTGTTATAATCTGCGTGACGTCACACATCAGACCATGTCGGCTCTCTGTTTAAGAAATTGTCTGTGAAGCAGTAAAAATAACAATAATAATTGCAGTACTATAATAATAACGCATAATTTATACTGTATTCTCTACCTCCCACTTTCCCACATTACCCCCATATCACACATCTTTATTTCATACTGCAGAAATAGTAGTAGTAATAGTAGTAGTAGTAGTAGTTGTTGTTGTTGTAGTAGCAGTAGTAGTAATAGAAATAGGAGTAGTAGTAGTAGTAGCAGAAATAGTAGTAGTAGTAGTAATAGAAATAGTAGAAGAAGTAGTAGTAGTAATAAAAATAGTAATAGTAATAGTAGCAGAAATAGTAGTAGTAGTAGTAATAAAAATAGTAATAGTAATAGTAGCAGAAATAATAGTAGTAGTAGTAATAGAAATAGTAGAAGAAGTAGTAGTAGTAATAGAAATAGTAATAGTAGTAGTAGTAATAGAAATAATAATAGTAGTAGTAGTAAAAGAAATAGTTATAGTAGTAGTAGTAGTAATAGAAATAGTCATAGTAGTAGTATTGTAGCAGGCAGGCAACCTTTATGTTTATGTATAACATTGTTCATATTCCAGGTTGACTACAGATATCGTCACATGCTCATATTTCAGGTTCACTCTAAAAAACTTGATATACAAATGTAACCTGAAGCAATAAAGGGACTAGACCAGACAAGAACAAACTTATTTGTCATTAACCCCGTAGTGAAGATACCAGACATCTTCACTACAACGTAACCAACGTTATTTGTCATTAACCCCGTAGTGAAGATACCAGACATCTTCACTACAACGTAACTAACGTTACATTGGTGACCCCGGAGTGAAAACATACAAAATGACAGATAACGAAAAGAACGTAGCCACCGTGGCCTTCAAAGCCCCTACGTTCTGCACTCAGGACCCTGCAATGTGGTTTTCATTACTAGAGTGCAACTTCAAACAAAGTGGCATCACGTCTAGTCTCGCCAAATTCACCCACACGACTGCCCTCCTGCCACAGGAAGTCCTGTCCCTCGTGTCAGAGACAATATTAAAGGCAGTCGGTTCTAAGACTCCCTACACCGACATCAAAAACGCCATTCTCGCCCGCCTGGAATCTTCACTATCTACCAGACTTCAAGAGTTAGTCTCGAAAGAAGAACTAGGTAACGAGAGGCCAACAGAACTGCTGAGTCGGATGAAGAAGTTATTGGGAAACAAACTGGAGAAGTTTGACCAGGACCTGCTGCAACAACTCTTCTACCAACGTCTACCACCAACCATACAACAGAACCTCTTCAGTGTAAAGAACATGCTTCCCCTAGAAGAGCTGGCTAAACTGGCAGATGAGTTCATGGCATCCATTCCCATTACCACTTCACCAAAACTGATGAACGTTGGTGAGAACAGGGATATGAAGCATGCGAGTACACGTAGTCAAGATGTTGCAAGCCATCTCGTAGAAATTGTATCAAAACTTTCCCTGGAGGTCAGTGCCTTGAAAGAGGAGGTGAAGATTTGCCAAAGGCACCGTGACAACACACCTCATCGTTACCGACAACGGTCCAGGTCCAACAGCAGATCAAGGAAAAACGGAATCTGTTACTACCACAACAGGTATGGTAGTAATGCGTTTAAGTGTCAGCAGCCATGCAACTATAAAACGTCAAACACCGACGGCGGGCACTAAGGGAGCATAGTGTTCGCCACGACACTTCAAAACTGCTCTACATCTATGACCCCCTTTCCAAAATTAGATTCCTCATAGACACCGGAGCCGAAGTAATATCAGCACAGGCATGCCACAAGTCATTGCCACCAATCACTCATCTCTACGCCGCCAATGGAACCCAGATACCGGTCTACAAACAGCAAACTCTGAAGCTGGAGTTAAACCTCCGCCGATGCTTTCGATGGACCTTCTACATAGGAGCAGTTTCACAAGCAATTTTGGGCGCCGATTTTTTGACAAACTTCGACCTTGTTGTCGACATTAAAAATCGTAAGCTGAGGGATTCACTGACCAGTATCAGCACCGTGGGAGAACCTGTTGCTCAGAAGAGCACACAGATATCAGTGATTAAGGAAGGCAACCCTTACGCACAATTACTCAAGTCCTTCCCAACACTTACCAGGCCCTTCTCAGCAACCGACCAGGTGAAGCACCATGTGTACCATCACATTGAGGCGAAAGGACCACCAACTCATGCAAAGGTACGACGTTTAGCCCCAGAACACTACCGAGCAGTAAAGGCAGAGTTTGAATCCCTCATGGATCCAGGAATCATTCGTCCCAGCTCAAGCAATTGGTCAACTGCTCTGCACACAGTCCACAAGAAAAATGGAGAAATCAGACCATGTGGAGACTACCGAGCACTCAACTCTCGCACCGCCTTGGACAGGTATCCCGTACCGAACATCCAAGAGTTCTCATCACAGCTTGCTGGCTGCACTACATTCTCTAGGATTGACCTAGTCAAGGCATTCCATCAGATTCCAGTCAACCCAACGGACATCCCGAAAACAGCCATCGTAACCCCGTTTGGCTTGTTTGATCAAGTACATCAGGATGCCATTTGGTTTGAAAAATGCAGCCCAGACTTTCCAACGCTTTATAGATGAAGTTGTGCGAGGCCTACCTTTCTGCTTTGCATATATTGATGACCTACTCATCGCCAGCCATGACGAAGATTCTCATCGACGACACCTTGAGCAAGTTTTCACCCGCCTACACGACTATGGCACCCAGATCAACATTGGCAAATCAGAGTTTGGCTCCTCGTCAATCGACTTTCTTGGTCACACAGTGTCTTCAGCAGGCGTCACTCCACTTCAGTCAAAGTGTGACACAATCCAACAATTTCCAAAGCCATCAACCCAGCGCCAGCTGAAAGAGTTCCTAGGGATGATAAATTTCTACAACCGCTTCATCCCAAACTGCTCACACATTCTTCAGCCACTGTATACCATGATAAAACCATGCAAGAAAGGTCAATCCATCAAACTTGATTGGATTTCAGGAGCTGACAACGCATTCATTGCAGCAAAAAAGGCACTCAGCGAGGTAGCTGCCCTAAGTTACCCCATTCCAGATGCCAAGACCTCCATCTCTACAGACGCATCAGGTATTGGTATTGGCGCGGTCTTACAGCAATACATAGATGGAAGCTGGAAGCCTATCACCTTCTTCTCCAAAAAGCTTAGCAAAACGGAAATGAAATACAGTGCCTTCGACCGAGAGCTTCTAGCAATCTACAATGCAATCAAACGTTTCCGGTATTTTATTGAAGGTAGAAAATTTCACATCTACACAGATCATAAGCCTTTAACAACAATCTCACTAAAAGAAGACATAGGTTACTCCTCTGCTGAACTTGTCTATGGAACCACGCTCAGACTCCCAGGTGAGTTCCTCTCGAGCACCAGTGATCCTAAGCCCTGCAGTGTCCAAGACTTCACCAGTAACCTCAAAGAATCCATGCAAAAGTTACAGCCAGTACAACCACGGAAAAACTCCTCTAAAAAAACATTCGTCAGTCAAGAACTCTCCACCTGCACACACGTCTTCGTACGAGTAGACTCTGTTCGGAAACCATTACAACCTCCATACGAGGGTCCATTCGCAGTCATTAAGAGGACAAGGAAAACCATGACGATTAATCGCAATGGAACCTCTTACGTGGTATCGATAGATCGAGTGAAACCAGCTTTCCTGCTACATCCACCAGAAATGGCATCTTCCATCTTACTCCATACCAACCCAGAAGTCCATCCAGGAAATGCAAGAGGACACCCTAAGAAGACTGTATCGTTCCTCCTTCCTCGTCACTAAGGAGGGGAGTATTGTAGCAGGCAGACAACCTTTATGTTTATGTATAACATTGTTCATATTCCAGGTTGACTACAGATATCGTCACATGGTCATATTTCAGGTTCACTCTAAAACTTGATATACAAATGTAACCTGAAGCAATAAACAGGCTAGACCAGACAAGAACAAACTTATTTGTAATTAACCCCGTAGTGAAGATACCAGACATCTTCACTACAACGTAACTAACGTTACAAGTACACACTACACACATGAAGAGTAAATTTACACACCCACACAACACACTCAAATGATTTAATTATGTACAGCTCCGGACTGATCAATGGTCCACACTTCTTCTACCCTTGCCTTGGTGTGGGCCTCAACAGATATGGTATCACTGACAGGTGGAAGGGGGAGGGGAGAAATGTGGGCGGAGTTATATAGGGGGGGTTGCGTTACCAATGTTGAGCCATCCAGAAATTTGAATCCCGAACTACTTGTGATCATGGATGTGAACCACTCACTTGAAGGTGGTAGGAGAGGAGGTGTTGGGTTGGGGAGAGGGGGTAAAGCTTCACCAGTGATCGAGATGGAGAGAATTATTGGATCAAGTAATCTAAATCCAACTCTGATGCTGCATTCCATGGGATATTCTTTATTATTTGAAATGAATCCAGATTTTACCTAATATTATTAACACGACACCAGTTTTTGATGACTAATATATCAAGCGATGCACCACCTACCCAGTGTTAAGTTACATTTCAAGTAAATCCTTTACTTTTTTTCCTGTATCATTTATGACATTTTCTAAGAAACGTCTATTGTGTAACTGGTTACCAAAGGATAATAGTTATAGTGTAAGATGTTAATTACCTAATAACTACTCCATCTGTTCTTCCTCACCCCGTCCTCCCTTATTCAATTCACTGTTTCCTCTCCCTCCATCCCACCATTCCTTTACTCTCCATCTTACCACCACCACTACCATCATTCTGTGTGTTGCTGCATAATCTGTTAATGCGCAAACACGACCAGAATAGAAATAATAGTGATATCTGGTATGCAAATACAATCCGTTATATATGACGAATATATTTATTACCTTTATTTATTTATCTGAGGTCAACATCTAGGTCAGCCATTCAGATGCCCAGTGTTAGTGAACCAATCACAACATTTAGAGGATATTGTGTCACAACTATTGTTATTACTAATTAAAATAGGGAAACATTGAAATCAGACATTTATTGGTTATTGTTTACATGACTTTCTCAGTTTAGGTGAAAGCTCCACAAGTCCTCGTCACGAAGCATTCAAACCCATAATCCAACTGGGTCTGTAGGCACCACACTGTAATTATAATAACCACAATTATAATAACTGTTAACTTATTATAACCTGAAGTTTATACTTCAACCTCACGTTTGCATTAAGCATGTGTAATGTTTGTTTTGTTTCTTCTTATTATTATAAGCACCGATATACAGTCGTGGTCAATAATAATCATCCACATATGGGTATCTCAACCAATTTACTGTCTAATGATTTCATGCTCTCATATAATGTTATTGTTTTAAGTAGTGTGTAGCTGCTTGTAATAAATTTAATTATAGTACTTAACCTATTTATTGGAAAGAGGGAAGCTGTCAAACTCTTACATAAGTTAACCCTATATGGATGATTATTTTTGACCACGACTGTATGTATTGCTTTAGACCCTTAGCCACGATGATATACAGTATATACACTATTTATATACACTTATATGAAGATATTAAGGCTTGAAATACTGTAGATTACATATTTCATTTCATTACTCATCAATTTGTTGCTAGTATCGTGTTCAACCACCCTCCTTCTCAATGACAGCCTGCAGTCGCTCGGGCATTGAGGCACCATGCCTCCTCACTGTATAATATATATGGATTTCCCCCAAAAAATCTCCCACTGTGTTCTGGTGTGACGTAGCAAATCTGCTGTGGTTCTCTGTCGTTCTGGCTCCCACATGTTAATGATAGAACCTCATACATTTTCTATAGGGTTCATATCGCAGTCTTAAATAGACAAATCTATCACTAGCCTCTGGCTATCACAGTGGTAAAGTCTGTGGCTGCAATTCCGTAGCCCAGCGTTCGATACTTGCTCGGGACACTGTTAAAAATACCACTGATGCCAGAGGTTACCACCCCTGTGAGCAGGGGGTGGGGGGTTTGAGTCAGCTGTCTGAGGTCTTCCTGCTTAGTCAGCCATAGCCGAAGCTGACTCGGGTCTCACGTGGGTGGAGTTGGTTGCTGGGCCATACATTACATCCTTGTGATGTGTGCTATATTGTGTTTCATACACACAGTGTGTGCTACACTCTGTCCCAGTGACTGCCACTCGCTGGCACCTTTAACCTTTAACCTGCAAATAATCATGAGCAGTAAACCATTTTTGAACTTTCCTCGACATATGGATAGGGCATCGGTCATGTATAGGACAGATAAGGGTGAGTAGTTGAAAAGAAATGAAAAACATTTAGAATATGTGCTTTATTATATTGCATTTGATCGATCTATTAAATAAAGACACTGTCTGTTGTTCACCCCCGTAGAGAGATACTGATTATAATTATTATCCTTTGGATATTAAGCAACAAATAACGGAGCTGAGACAATTAATTTTCTGTCTTCAGCTTTAACTGTATTCTTTTCACCCCTCATGCTGGTAGTCCCCCTCTTTATCACCTTTTCTCGCCGTAAAATAAACTTAATACCTATATCTTTCAAGTAACTGGCAACCTCACACAACCTCCTCTCCCCTGTCTTCTCTCTCTCTCTCTCTCTCTCTCTCTCTCTCTCTCTCTCTCTCTCTCTCTCTCATCCTTCCTTGCCTTCTGTAATATTCTTTATCTTTTCTTTCTCATATTTTTAACCCTCTCATTCGTTCTTTCAAAGTTTAATGACATAGGCCTTTCTCCCTTATCACCCATAGTCCTTCAAATTTATGTAAGCGAAAGGATATGATAATAGTTATGTAAAACAAAGGTGTTGGCAGATATGCATTCTTGCCTGCATAATCCCACCCACAGCATTTCGCCTTGTCCATGGTTTTCCTTGTCCTCGTATGGAGGTTGTAATGGTTTCCGAACAGAGTCTACTCGTACGAAGACGTGTGTACAGGTGGAGAGTTCTTGACTGACGAATGTTTTTTTAGAGGAGTTTTTCCGTGGTTGTACTGGCTGTAGCTTTTGCATGGATTCTTTGAGGTTACTGGTGAAGTCTTGGACACTGCAGGGCTTATACTAGGGTCACACATACCCGAACTCGAGTCCGAATGCATCCCGAAGTGTGTTCGGTTTGTATTCGGGATGCATTCGGGCAATGATTCGGGGTGTTCGGGAATAGTTCGGGAAGAGTTCGGGAATGGTTCGGGGCCATTTGCAAAAGTTCGGGATTGAATCGAAAAGCTTCCCGAATGTTTGGTGTTGCATGAAACATTCGGAACCAATTCGGAATGGGCAAAAATTCGGGGAGAGATCGGGATATATTCGTAAACTATTCGGGAATACTTCGGAACATTCGGTATGGCATCTGTTTGCATTCGGTTTGCATTCGGTTTGTATTCGGTTTGAATTTTGGCCGTTAGAGAGAGGGGGAGTAGCATCATACACACACATATACACATACATATACATACATACATACATACATACATACATACATACATACATACACACACACACACATACACACACACACACACACACACACACACACACAGAATGCATACATACATACATACACTCACACAGATAATAATACATACTAACACACACAGAGAGAATAATACATACATACACACACACAGAGAATAATACATACATACACACACACAGATAATTATACATACATACACACACACACAGAGAGAATAATACATACATACACACACACACACAGAGAATTATACATACATACACACAGAGAGAGAGAATTATACATGCATACACACACAGAGAGAGAATTATACATACATACACAGAGAGAGAGAGAGAATAATACATACATACACACACACACAGAATTATACATACATACACACACACAGAGAATAATACATACATACACACACACACACAGAATAGTACATACACACACACACAGAGAATAATACATACATACACACACACACAGAGAATAATTCATACATACACACACACACACACAGAATTATACATACATACACACACAGAGAGAATAATACATACATACACACACACACACAGAATAATACATACATACACACACAGAGAATAATACATACATACACACACACACACAGAATAGTACATACACACACACACAGAGAATAATACATACATACACATACACACAGAGAATAATACATACATACACACACACAGAGAGAATAATACATACATACACACACACACAGAGAATAATACATACATACACACACAGAGAGAGAATAATACATACATACACACACACAGAGAGAATAATACATACATACACACACACACAGAATAATACATACATACACACACAGAGAATAATACATACATACACACACACACAGAGAATAATTCATACATACACACACACACACAGAATTATACATACATACACACACAGAGAGAATAATACATACATACACACACACACACAGAATAATACATACATACACACACAGAGAATAATACATACATACACACACACACACAGAATAGTACATACACACACACACAGAGAATAATACATACATACACATACACACAGAGAATAATACATACATACACACACACAGAGAGAATAATACATACATACACACACACACAGAGAATAATACATACATACACACACAGAGAGAGAATAATACATACATACACACACACAAACAGAGAATAATACATACATACACACACACACACACAGAATTATACATACATACACACACAGAGAGAATAATACATACATACACACACACACAGAATAATACATACATACACACACAGAGAATAATACATACATACACACACACAGAGAATAATACATTCATACACACACACAGAATAAATAAATAAATAGAGTGATAGAGAGAGAGAGAGTATAATATAATATAATATAATATAATAGTAACAATATAGTGTACACCAACTATCTATACAATCTGTCAGACTTCGGTTGGCAATCGGGTGGGGTTCGGTTTGCATTCGGTATGGCATCTGTTTGCATTCGGTTTGTATTCGGTTTGATTTCGGAACGAAAACAACACATTATATTTTGAATATACTTTTTGAAACTTCGGTTTCGATTCGGAATGACTTCGGTATGACTTCGGTATGACTTCGGTATGTATTCGAAAGTGCGTTTCGAATGCATACCGAATACATACCGAATACATACCGATGAAAACTTGACCTTGAAAAAGTTCTCTGAACATGCCCGAACATTCGGACTCCAGTTCGGGAATGTGTGACCTAGGCTTTAGGATCACTGGTGCTCGAGAGGAACTCACCTGGGAGTCTGAGCGTGGTTCCATAGACAAGTTCAGCAGAGGAGTAACCTATGTCTTCTTTTAGTGAGATTGTTGTTAAAGGCTTATGATCTGTGTAGATGTGAAATTTTCTACCTTTAATAAAATACCGGAAACGTTTGATTGCCTTGTAGATTGCTAGAAGCTCTCGGTCGAAGGCACTGTATTTCAATTCCGTTTTGCTAAGCTTTTTGGAGAAGAAAGTGATAGGCTTCCAGCTTCCATCTATGTATTGCTGTAAGACCGCGCCAATACCAATACCTGATGCGTCTGTAGAGATGGAGGTCTTGGCATCTGGAATGGGGTAACTTAGGGCAGCTACCTCGCTGAGTGCCTTTTTTGCTGCAATGAATGCATTGTCAGCTTCTGAAATCCAATCAAGTTTGATGGATTGACCTTTCTTGCATGGATTTATCATGGTATACAGTGGCTGAAGAATGTGTGAGCAGTTTGGGATGAAGCGGTTGTAGAAATTTATCATCCCTAGGAACTCTTTCAGCTGGCGCTGGGTTGATGGCTTTGGAAATTGTTGGATTGTGTCCCACTTTGACTGAAGTGGAGTGACGCCTGCTGAAAACACTGCGTGACCAAGAAAGTCGATTGACGAGGAGCCAAACTCTGATTTGCCAATGTTGATCTGGGTGCCATAGTCGCGTAGGCGGGTGAAAACTTGCTCAAGGTGTCGTCGATGAGAATCTTCGTCATGGCTGGCGATGAGTAGGTCATCAATATATGCAAAGCAGAAAGGTAGGCCTCGCACAACTTCATCTATAAAGCGTTGGAAAGTCTGGGCTGCATTTTTCAAACCAAATGGCATCGTGATGTACTCAAACAAGCCAAACGGGGTTACGATGGCTGTTTTCGGGATGTCCGTTGGGTTGACTGGAATCTGATGGAATGCCTTGACTAGGTCAATCCTAGAGAATGTAGTGCAGCCAGCAAGCTGTGATGAGAACTCTTGGATGTTCGGTACGGGATACCTGTCCAAGGCGGTGTGAGAGTTGAGTGCTCGGTAGTCTCCACATGGTCTGATTTCTCCATTTTTCTTGTGGACTGTGTGCAGAGCAGTTGACCAATTGCTTGAGCTGGGACGAATGATTCCTGGATCCATGAGGGATTCAAACTCTGCCTTTACTGCTCGGAAGCGTTCTGGGGCTAAACGTCGTACCTTTGCATGAGTTGGTGGTCCTTTCGCCTCAATGTGATGGTACACATGGTGCTTCACCTGGTCGGTTGCTGAGAAGGGCCTGGTAAGTGTTGGGAAGGACTTGAGTAATTGTGCGTAAGGGTTGCCTTCCTTAATCACTAATATCTGTGTGCTCTTCTGAGCAACAGGTTCTCCCACGGTGCTGATACTGGTCAGTGAATCCCTCAGCTTACGATTTTTAATGTCGACAACAAGGTCGAAGTTTGTCAAAAGATCGGCGCCCAAAATTGCTTGTGAAACTGCTCCTATGTAGAAGGTCCATCGAAAGCATCGGCGGAGGTTTAACTCCAGCTTCAGAGTTTGCTGTTTGTAGACCGGTATCTGGGTTCCATTGGCGGCGTAGAGATGAGTGATTGGTGGCAATGACTTGTGGCATGCCTGTGCTGATATTACTTCGGCTCCGGTGTCTATGAGGAATCTAATTTTGGAAAGGGGGTCATAGATGTAGAGCAGTTTTGAAGTGTCGTGGCGAACACTATGCTCCCTTAGTGCCCGCCGTCGGTGTTTGACGTTTTATAGTTGCATGGCTGCTGACACTTAAACGCATTACTACCATACCTGTTGTGGTAGTAACAGATTCCGTTTTTCCTTGATCTGCTGTTGGACCTGGACCGTTGTCGGTAACGATGAGGTGTGTTGTCACGGTGCCTTTGGCAAATCTTCACCTCCTCTTTCAAGGCACTGACCTCCAGGGAAAGTTTTGATACAATTTCTACGAGATGGCTTGCAACATCTTGACTACGTGTACTCGCATGCTTCATATCCCTGTTCTCTCCAACGTTCATCAGTTTTGGTGAAGTGGTAATGGGAATGGATGCCATGAACTCATCTGCCAGTTTAGCCAGCTCTTCTAGGGGAAGCATGTTCTTTACACTGAAGAGGTTCTGTTGTATGGTTGGTGGTAGACGTTGGTAGAAGAGTTGTTGCAGCAGGTCCTGGTCAAACTTCTCCAGTTTGTTTCCCAATAACTTCTTCATCCGACTCAGCAGTTCTGTTGGCCTCTCGTTACCTAGTTCTTCTTTCGAGACTAACTCTTGAAGTCTGGTAGATAGTGAAGATTCCAGGCGGGCGAGAATGGCGTTTTTGATGTCGGTGTAGGGAGTCTTAGAACCGACTGCCTTTAATATTGTCTCTGACACGAGGGACAGGACTTCCTGTGGCAGGAGGGCAGTCGTGTGGGTGAATTTGGCGAGACTAGACGTGATGCCACTTTGTTTGAAGTTGCACTCTAGTAATGAAAACCACATTGCAGGGTCCTGAGTGCAGAACGTAGGGGCTTTGAAGGCCACGGTGGCTACGTTCTTTTCGTTATCTGTCATTTTGTATGTTTTCACTCCGGGGTCACCAATGTAACGTTAGTTACGTTGTAGTGAAGATGTCTGGTATCTTCACTACGGGGTTAATGACAAATAACGTTGGTTACGTTGTAGTGAAGATGTCTGGTATCTTCACTACGGGGGTAATGACAAATAATTTTGTTCTTGTCTGGTCTAGCCTGTTTATTGATTCAGGTTACATTTGTATATCAAGTTTTAGAGTGAACCTGAAATATGAGCATGTGACGATATCTGTAGTCAACCTGGAATATGAACAATGTTATACATAAACATAAAGGTTGCCTGCCTGCTACAATACTACTACTATAACTATTTCTATTACTACTACTACTATAACTATTTCTTTTACTACTACTACTATTATTATTTCTATTACTACTACTACTATTACTATTTCTATTACTACTACTACTTCTTCTACTATTTCTATTACTACTACTACTATTATTTCTGCTACTATTACTATTACTATTTTTATTACTACTACTACTACTATTTCTGCTACTATTACTATTACTATTTTTATTACTACTACTACTTCTTCTACTATTTCTATTACTACTACTACTACTATTTCTGCTACTACTACTACTACTCCTATTTCTATTACTACTACTGCTACTACAACTACTACTACTACTACTACTACTACTACTACTATTTCTGCTACTACTACTCCTATTTCTATTACTACTACTGCTACTACAACAACAACAACTACTACTACTACTACTATTACTACTACTATTTCTGCAGTATGAAATAAAGATGTGTGATATGGGGGTAATGTGGGAAAGTGGGAGGTAGAGAATACAGTATAAATTATGCGTTATTATTATAGTACTGCAATTATTATTGTTATTTTTACTGCTTCACAGACAATTTCTTAAACAGAGAGCCGACATGGTCTGATGTGTGACGTCACGCAGATTATAACACAATGTTGACGACGGCAAGAGGGATCAATGCAAGGTACAGTCGGCAGCAGAAATTCCCGTCCATCTCATGTACTTAATAATGCTAATATGACCAGATACTTGCATTCTGAACCTCTTTCTATCTTAGTAACATGTGTAATTTAGCACATGTGAAGTATATCTGTCATCTCTATATTCAAATTGTATTACAACTTCAATATAGCTCTTACACATGTAGATGGAAATGAAGCTAACTTATACTGCCGACTGTACATATAACTACGCTGTATATACCTTGGATCAATGTATCCAAGCAACATATAGTGTATCAAGGCCAACCAGGAATTCCTTGGTTCTGTTACATTTTTATAGCAAGACAAACTATGGAGGGCTAATATAATACTATTTTACAAACTATATATATTACAAGACAGATCTCCCATAACAAACAATGAAGTGATTGTTTCTTGGCAAAGTTTGTAGGAACCACTAGCCCTCCAATTTATCAAAAGGTTCTCCTCATAAGCAAAGAAATATTCTCTCTCTTGCAACAATAGCCTAAAGAAACTAAGAATTGTGAGCAAATATGTTTTTAAACATATCTAATTTTCATATCGACATCCATTTAAATGGTTTGTAATGTGCCTCTACTTCAATTCATCCCAACAATCATCATAATTTAAGTAATCTTAACAACACTGCTGCATAATATAGAAATAATTTCATGATAAATATAATAATTATGTTGATACTAAACATTTAATTCATACGTACATTCTCTCTCTCTCTCTCTCTCTCTCTCTCTCTCTCTCTCTCTCTCTCTCTCTCTCTCTCTCTCTCTCTCTCTCTCTCCTAGACACTCTCTCTCTCTCTCTCTCTCTCTCTCTCTCTCTCTCTCTCTCTCTCTCTCTCTCTCTCTCTCTCTCTCTCTCTCTCTCTCTCTCTCTCTCTCTCTCTCTCTCTCCTAGACACACACACACATGAATGGGTGGTACAGTCCAAGTGAAAGATGGTCAATTTCTTCCAATATGAAGTTCCTTAGTGCCAAATAGGAGACATCAGAGGTAGCAATCAATATTGAGGATGGTGTGTGTGTGTGTGTGTGTGTGTTCCTTAGTGCCAATTAGGAGACATCAGGGGCAGAAGTCAGTATTGAGGATGGCGTGTGTGTGTGTGTGTGTGTGTGTGTGTGTGTGTTTCTTTGTGCCAAATAGGAGACATCAGGGGCAGAAGTCAGTATTGAGGATGGCGTGTGTGTGTGTGTGTGTGTGTGTGTGGGTTTCTTTGTGCCAAATATGAGACATCAGGGGCAGAAGTCAGTATTGAGGATGGCGTGTGTGTGTGTGTGTGTGTGTGTGTTTCTTTGTGCCAAATAGGAGACATCAGGGGCAGAAGTCAGTATTGAGGATGGTAATAATAGACACTGGTTACTCAAATGGGACAAGTATCTTTCACCTGGGCTGTACCACCCATTAATGTGTCCAACTGTACGAAGCCTGCTTTAATGTCCTCCTCTGTAAAGTAAAGAGAGTGAGAAGAGTAAGAAATTGTGTCTACTTTCGTTCGAAATGCCTAGACACATTGCGTTTGAAGGTCCATAAGTCATAGTATGGGAATTGATTGATTGAAATTAGGCGCCGCAACAGCGAGGTCATATAGCACCAGAACACGGTGATAGAGAGGTGAGACAGCAAGCAGGAAGGAAATAGAAAGAAAAGAGGGATTTTGAAAAACTAAAAGCTAGTGGCTGGGGTCGAAGGGGCGCCCAAACCCTTAAAGTATTGCACTCATCACTAATGCAGGCAATACCTCCCTATGGACTGACCTCGTATAGTACACACACACACGCATACATACAGTACACACACACACATACATACTGTACACACACACACACGCATACATACAGTACACACACACACACACACACATACATACTGTACACACACACACGCATACATACAGTACACACACACACACACGCATACATACAGTACACTAACATACACGCATACATACTGTACACACACACACACACACACACACACAGGCAGAAAGCACACACAGACACGAAGAGTTAGAAAGTACACACACACACACACACACATAAACACAGAGATAGAGAAAACACTCACACACAGACAGAGTATAAGAGAGAGAGAGAGAGAGAGAGAGAGAGAGAGAGAGAGAGAGAGATCACACATACGCACAAGGAGATAGAGAAAACCCACACACAGATACACTCATTGAGATACCTGTGTAATAATAATAATAATAATAATATACGGTTTATTAGTAAATGGCAGCTGATAGGCTGAAAATATACATAATACATTTAAAAATAAAAATAAAATGAGGATGAATGAATGAATACATGTATAAATATTAGGCATGCTGTGTGTGTGTCTGTGTGTGTTTATGTATGTATTAACTATTCCACACACACACACACTTCCACACATACAGTACATGCACGTGTGTGTATGTGTGTGTGTGTAATAAACGTACATGTCTGTGTGTAATGAACGTACCTGTGTGTGTGTGTAGGTGTGTGTCTGTGTAATAAACGTACATCTGTGTGTGTGCATTAAATGTACATATGTGTGTGTGTAATAAATGTACATGTGTGTGTGTAATAAACGTACATATATGTGTGTGTGTAATAAACGTACATCTGTGTGTGTGCATTAAATGTACATATGTGTGTGTGTAATAAATGTACATGTGTGTGTGTATGCAATAAACGTACAAATATGTGTGTGTAATAAACGTACATGTGTATGTGTGTTTAATAAAGGTACATATATATTTGAGTGAAAAAAAAACCAGACATATGTGTGTGTGTGTGTGTGTATTAGACATACACGTGTGTGTGTAATAAACGTACATGTGTGTGTGTGTAATAAATGTACATACATGTGTATAATAAACGTACATGTGTGTGTGTTGAATCATAACACACACACATACACACAGTCTCTCTCTATCTCTCTCTCTCTCTCTCTCTCTCTCACACATAAATTTATCTGTCTCTCTCTTCTCGTGATAAGTCAGCTGTGTGTGTGTGTGTGTGTGTGTGTGTGTGTGTGTGTGACTTGGGTATTATCGACCTTTCCCTTAGCAACGTACACACACACAAACACACATACACATACACACACATACACATACATACTCTAGAAATACACACAACACACACACACGCATACTGTACACACACACACACACACACACACACACACAAACACACATATACATAATATATTTATGCATAATTACACACATATACATATAAACACATACAAACATATACATACACGCATGTATTTAAATACACACTTACACCAATATACATACATACATAATTATTACACACACACACGTACACATTATTTACATACCGTACACACAGACACCCACACACAAAATCTCTCTCTCTCACACAAAGACATAAAAATAGTCTCTCTCTCTCACAGACATAATACACACAGTCTCTCTCTCTCTCTCTCTCTCTCTCTCTCTCTCTCTCTCTCTCTCTCTCTCTCTCTCTCTCTCTCTCTCTCTCTCTCTCTCACACACACACACACACACACACACACACACACACAATAGTATTAAAACACACGTCACCTAACACACACACACACACACACACACACAATAGTATTAAAACACACGTCACCTAACACACACACACACACACACACAATAGTATTAAAACACACGTCACCTAACACACACACACACACACACACACACAATAGTATTAAAACACACGTCACCTAACACACACACACACACACACACACACAATAGTATTAAAACACACGTCACCTAACACACACACACACACACACACACACACACATACACATATTTCATGTACAGATTACTCTGGACTGGAGAGAGTGGATTGTCCATTGCTATACCAAAAGTCATTTACACCTATAAGTTATTTACATGGCTAACATTCTTTCGTTTGTGTGCTTACAAACCACTGTTGAATCGACACCAAGTTGACACACGAGTTTTATCCTAGACTGTACAGTGTCTGTGGTTTATCCGGAGCAAATGATTCCTCCAAACTATTCCAAGCAACAGAACAGCATTATATTTGTTCATCTGGTCCTGTTTCGTGATATACATTGAAGGAATCAAGATGCTACAATATACCAGAAGTAAAGACCTACTCTTCCCTTAAGTCAACTGTGTAGAAAACTATGTGTACTAATAATGATCTGTGTGTGTGTGTGTGTGTGTTTTGTAATGTAGAGGTGTATGTGTATGTGTGTTTGTGTGTGTGTTTTGTAATGTAGAGGTGTGTGTGTGTGTTTGTAATGTAGAGGTGTATGTGTATGTGTGTTTGTGTGTGTGTGTTGTAATGTAGAGTTTTTTTGTTTTGTTTTTTTGTAATGTATTGGTGTGTGTGTGTGTGTGTTGTAATGTAGAGGTGTATGTGTGTGTGTGTTTTGTAATGTAGAGGTGTGTGTGTGTGTGTGTGTTGTGAGGCACTCATTGTTTAAGAGAGAGAGAGAGAGAGAGAGAAAGAAATAATAATAATAATAATAATAATAATAATAATAATAATAATAGTTTTGTTGAAGATAACTGCGAGCTCTGTGCTGTTTATTTTGTAGCAAATCTTTTCTAATTTGCGAATTGTTTTCTTAGTATTGCTGGAAAGATGGAAAAGCAAATTACCAAGTGAGTTTATTGGTCTGACGTTTCGGCTTTCTCTCAAAGCCATTCTCAAAGGAATGAGTGTCTTACAGAGAGACAAGTATATTTATAATCCCTGTATGGAGGTACAGCTGTGCGTACTGCGCCCTGATTGGCTGTTAGCAGTCACACTTGATCCTGTGTCAAAATAATGATAATAACTGTATCAATATGGTGAGGGTGGAGAGAAACCCAGAAGTACCCGTAACCCAATTTATTGTAATATATTAGCACGAGTCTTGAGCACAGACAGGCTGCGAGGATAGTGGGGGGCGGCGGTCCCCAAGGGTGGCAGTAGCTGCAGTACATGGTAACTCTGACCAGTGTGAGGGCCAGAGGTGGATGTTAGCCCGTCGGTGATGTTGGGTCAACTCGCTGGTGTCCAGCCTTCAGTAGTGTTGTAACCTTGCTTGAAGCTCTGGATACATGTGCCTCACCATCTCGAGCCGTTCACAACTGTTGCCGTGCTCCTCCAACAGTCACTCAGCAAGTTATCGTTACAAATTTAAAGTAATAAAGAATATACCATGGAATGTAGCATCAGAGTTGAATTTAGATTACAGAAGAAAATATAATAAAGGCAACAGTCGGCTTTGTTCGTTTATAATCTTTAGCTACTTGATCCAATAATTCTCTCCATCTCGATCACTGGTGAAGCTTTACCCCCTCTCCCCAACCCAACCCCTCCTCTCCTACCACCTTCAAGTGAGTGGTTCACATCCATGATCACAAGTGGTTCGGGATTCAAATTTCTGGATGGCTCAACATTGGTAACGCTACGTGGTAAAGACTCCCACATTACCCCCCCCCCTATATAACCCCGCCCACATTTCTCCCCTCCCCCCCCCACCTGCCAGTGATACCATATCCGCTGAGGCCCACACCAAGTCGATGGTGGAAGAAGTGTGTATGAGAGATGTGGCATGAGTGAGAAGGCAATTGGTATTGAATGTGTAGTGGTTGAGATGGTTTGGACATGTAGAGAAAATGCAAGATGTGGAGTTTGTAAAGAAGGTATATAGAAGTGAAGTTGTGGCACCTGGTGTGAGAGGCAGACCGCCGGTTAGATGGCAGAACAGAGTGGAAGAGTATATAAAGGAGAAAAACATGAGGGGCAGAGGAGGACTCGACCAAGTAAGGAGGGAGTGTTGGAAGAGAGTAGAATAGAAAAACGTGAGGGGCAGAGGCGGGCTTGACCAAGTAAGATTGGAGTGTTGGAACAGGGAAAACTGGAGACACTTCTGCCGTGGCCACTCCCTTGAGGGTAGTTCCCGGAGGGAATGAGGTGTCAGCAGAGCTATGATAGTTAGATAGTAAATCATACCATTTGCAATGAATCCGTTTCCAGTAAAAACTCATAATCCACCACTGGGTTGTTAATAATAATAATAATAATAATAATAATAATAATAATAATAATAATAATAATAATAATAATAATAATAAATGTAGCATGATTACTGTATGTATGTTTTCATAAAAGGAAATGCCAACTCAATGATAAGATAAGTTTTGCACTGTGAGTCTTCAGGTGATAACAGAAGAAATCTATGTTGTTATTAATATTGATGCCATATAATATATAGGCTACTGCCGAATTAATAATAACAAAAAAGATTGACCAAATATATTGTTTATATAGTTAGTTAGTAAATAGTTTGATTACTTAGTTAGTTAAATTAAATTTTTAGTTAGTTCGTTAGTTAGATTAAATAGGTTAGTTAGTTAGTTAGTTATATTAGAATATTTTGTTAGTTAGTTAGGTATAATCCTTAATACCTTCATTGTGACGTCAGCATAGCTTCACTCTTATTATATAACGTTGTGTGAGTGAAACTTTCTGTTGTCGGAAGGCATTTACAGCAGGAATTAGTCATGATGTCATGACGTCTGCATATGTGCGAGTTCTCTCCTTCCTTTAAATAATTTTCCCTACCTGATTCTGGCAGAGCTGGCTTTTGGTGTAGTTGGTGTCAGATGGTAAGGGTCTGGGGTTCAATCCTGGCAGGGCTAGTGTTATTTTTACACAAACTATTTTTTTACTATTTTCACAGTTCCTGGTTTTCTGCCCCAGTTTGGTCCCGGTAGTCTGCCCCAGTTAGGTCCTGGTAGTCTGCCCCAGTTAGATCCTGGTAGTCTGCCCCAGTTAGGTCCCGGTAGGCTGCCCCCAATTAGATCCCGGTAGTCCGCCCCAGTTAGGTCCCGGTAGTCTGCCCCAGTTAGATCCCGGTAGTCTGCCCTCAGTTAGGTCCCGGTAGGCTGCCCCAGTTAGGTCCCGGTAGTCTGCCCCAGTTAGGTCCCGGTAGGCTGCCCCAGTTAGGTCCCGGTAGTCTGCCCTCCCTTTGTTCAGCCCGCGACGAACAAGTTTGTCATCACAAGTTTAACATACTAATGTGACGGTTGTCCACCTACAACAAAGCAACCAGGTGATTATTAATACACAGACATATTGTATAATAATTATCTCGCTAATATTTTGAAAAAGAGGACAAATTCATAGCATAGATAGGAGAACTATATATAAATAATCATGATGAAGGCAGCTTGTAAGTTACTATACCAAGAACAACCATTGCTGCCTTATATTCTGGAACATTGTGATATAAACATAATAATGAATATGTCTTTGCAATTGTACCTAACAACTTGAGCACAGTAACCAGGCACTCTTAAGGGGAGAATCTAGCTCCTGTTGATAAATTGAAATGCTACTAATTCCTCCTAATTATTCCAGAAAACAGACACACTCAGTGGTATATATATATAGGGAATCTGTTTCGTGGCATAGTTTGGAGGAATCAGAGACCTACTTTTTCACCAACAAAAAAATCTCCCTTTAAAGAAGTGTACTCCAACTAATGTCAAACAATGTTACTACTAACAGAGAAAACCCTAGGGATAGTAAACCTATTTTTGGTAATAGAGAACAGTTATTTTTTAAGGGATTAGTATCCTTGTGGTACCTACATAGGAGTGCCTTGACTCCTCCAAAGTATGCCAGGAAACAATAGGACCAGATGGAAAAATTAAATGGTGTCCCGTTGCTTGGAATAGTTTGGAGGAATCAGTTGCTCCAGATTTACCAACACATATATAGTATCTCCATAGGTGTGTGAAATTTTGTTTACCTAATGATCGGGACAAATTACTTCACAAAGACAGATTAACTATATGAGATAAGTTACTTAATATTTCCATCTATCTATTTCTCTCTCATTCAATCTATCTATCTATTTATTTATATTGTAACGAGAAAAAATAGTCGAAATAGCATATGTTTTCTTGCAGTTGTTGTCAATCCTTAATGAGCTTTATGAAATTGGTTCCGGTGTTTAACCACTATACAGATAACGTAATCCCAAGCAATGCCATATTGTTTATATACCTATTCCACGTCATGCAAATAAGATGAAACACTTATATTTGGCACGTTTAACAACCATTTCTGGAACTAAAATATCCTTTTATTTAATTTATGCTTAGTTTAGTTTATCAAAAGTTTATAATTAAATGCAAACACTCTCCTCCCAAGAAACATAAGGTGATCAATGCGAAGAGACAATAGTAGTCAGTCAGTCTCTCTCTCTCTCTCTCTCTCTCTCTCTCTCTCTCTCTCTCTCTCTCTCTCTCTCTCATAATATACAGGGTGTCCCGGAAGTCCGTGCCGAAAATCAGGGGATCCTCATAACAGCCATAAGGTTCACATAAGAACTATCTTACACCATAAAACTTCCTCATACAGGCAACAACTCCATGATTCACCAAGCCCCGACCACGCTATTGTCAGTACCATTGAGTTTTCAGGACCTGCTATTGATCACCGACGACCATACTCAGCTCCTGCTGGACCTGGACCAGGCCAGAGCCTCCCTCATGGCCGTCTTCCTCGCCACCCAACACTCACTCCTCCACACTCCCCGCCCTCTCCACCACACCAAAGCTACTCTCCTCACCGCCATCCTTCTCTTCCACCAAGACCCCACCGATTTCCTGCTCCTCCTGGCAGACAACACCAACTGGAACCCTAACTACCTGGTCCTCTTCTGCCTCAACCCGAACCTCAACACCACCACCGTCCTTAGTCAACCTGTCGTCCAGCGATCACATTTCATCCTACTCCTACATACAGCAGTCCAGGCCGGCCATCACCGCATCTATGCCTACACCAGTCTGCCTATGCAAGTCAGTGCCTGAGGACATCCACTCACCAACACTCAGATGGTACACAACACAACTTTCACACTCGTCAATCACTTTTCCAACCCCGTTTCCAAAACTTTGGTGGCAATGTGGTGAAGGTTACTGTGTTGTGTTATGACGAACCCTTCCTGTGCTTTGGAGGTAAATATGGTTGTCCTTGCATACAAACTTGGCTTTAAATTTGTAATGAATTCACCTGACACCATAAATTGGGGCTATAAGGTAAACGGGACATGGAAAGGACTGTTGGGCCAACTGCTGTATGAAAACAAAGACTTGAATATTAACATGTTGCAACCCAATCCAGATCGGGCCAGCGACTTCGACTATATCTGTCCATACTGGGACACAAGCTTTGCATTCTTGTTAGTATCGCTGACACCACTGGCACAATGGACAAATATCCTGAACCCTTTCCCTTCCCTCATATGGACCTTAATAGTTGTTACTACACTACTGGTTGCTTGTCCTCTGGGTCTCCTTCTTCAACACTTCTTTGAGCTTCGTGACTCAGTTACCAATGCTTTCGAGGTAAGCACATGCACCCTTCATCTTTGTAAGTAATGTTAACATCGTAATTATTACAAACTTTATACAATCATCCCTTTTATTTGACTGAGATTATAAATTACCAGTAATGGATATAAGTAAATATGAAGGAGATAATTACTGGTCCTACATAGTGTATTATCTATCTCGGTCGTCTTCACAACCAATATTCTACTTCCACCATGGCAGGAAAAGGTGTGTATATATTCATGTGCATGAAAAATATCAAATGTTTTTTTTTATAAATCTAGCTTGCTGTAACACTGTATGAGCAAACACCTTTCATTTTATTATAAACACAATGAGCTAACTGGACCAATTCCAGGAGTTACATGGCATCGTGGCTACCAGTGTAAATGTTACTGATACATATTTAGGGAACTTGTTATGTAGTCAGAAAATTGGAGGTAAAAAGAATGCTTCAAGTATAGCCACGAAACACCACCTATATGAAAGGAGCTTATTTCGTTTCATAGTCAGGAGGAGTCAGAAGCCGCCAATTCTCGTTCACGATTACAGGGACCTTAACTTTGTTGCCATTAACCACAATAGTCAATGTTCAACCAGTATTCAGCTTCAAGTTATTACAAAATACCTCTTCATATAATAATATAGCCAAAGGTCTTACAATGATGTCAATATATTTGTAAGATACAGAAGTACCTAACTCTCGTGTGACACAGATTTTGTCTGGTTTGTTGGGTCAAAGTATGAGAGTTGTAGAGGAAGTGTAGGTGTGTTTATAAATGACAACCTGATATCTGTTTAATTATAATATGCATCCTTGCTGGGCACATGCCAACTGTTAATGATGCTGGACTTTGAAAACTTAATGAAGGATAAGTAAGGAGTTCAACAGCTGTAATCTCTGCTCTCACTCTCTCTCTCTCTCTGTAATTTAAGACTTTCAATGGCTGATTATAGGAGCTTCGTGCCTGATGCCCTAAGGACTTCTCAAAACCCGACCTTGGCTGACTTGGGTGAGAAGCTTTTCCTTCACTCTGACATGACGCCTTGGAATCTTTACAAAGCCTTGATAGAGAGAGTTCTCAGAGGTACTCACGCTTTGCTAGTTAGCCGTAAATATCTTTGCTTCACTCAGAGCAAGAACATTACTCATTCAACATATCTCATGGAAGAAAAGGTAAATATTTAGATCTACTTTTGTGAATAATATATGAAGATGACATGTAGGAAAAGAGTTAATTTATCAGTAGAAATTCAGCTCACTTCGACATTAACTGTCCAACCATTTTAGGATGCACTATTTTACCTACAGTAACATCCATTCTATAGTGGTGAGCAGTATTCCATCTGAGAACGAACACGACTCTTATATACAACATCTAACTGCTCGTCGGTGAAAAATCACAAACTCTGTAGAGAAGACCTAATTTTACGAGGCCTTTTTAGCAAGTTAACGAACATAGGATGTCCATCTGAGGCATACACCAAGGATATTAATGCTTGAAAATAAGGGAATATTTGTATTATTGAAAGTTATGAGGGATTCAGAAGGGTTTTATTTGTTAGAATATTGAATGTATTGAATTTTATTAGCATTAAAATAAACCAAAATTGTCTGTCATTATTCGTTGATTATGGATAAGTCCTGATTTAAAGAGATTGTAGTGTTAATTTTGGAGTTTAGAACATAAGTTTTTATGAATGGTAGATTAAGTGTGAATGAACTATGAAGTGTTGAGTTATCTGTATAAGAGTGGATAGGGTTATGGGTGACATTTATCTAAGAGATCATTAATGTGTATAAGGAACAAAGTTGGGGCCAAGAGACGCCAGTATTAAGGGAATTGAATGTTGAAAAAATACCTTCTATCATTACACATATTTTCCTGTTGTTGAAATATGAGGATATAAATGGAACCAGTGATGTAAGACCATAGTTAGGAAGCTTGGATACCAAGGATCGGTGCCATACTTTATCAAAGGCCTTGTTGATGTCTAAAGCTCTTGTACTGATCTATTGACTGAAAAAATGTATGTGTAATATAGCTAAGTATATCAGAAGTGAATTGTCCGTGCCTTAATCCATATTGTTTATCGTTTATCAGTTTATTGGTTTAAAGATAATTTATTATGTGATTTTTTATTATGATTTCAAATACTTTACCCAGAGTGGAAGTAATAGTTATTGGTCTATAATTAGTTGGATCAGATGAGGTACAGTTGCCAACGAATGGATCAAGGACAAGCAGCTCAGAGAAGATGGTGGTAGGATGCCTTCCACACTTGGTAACACTGTCGTTCATATAGATAATTTGGTATTTATTGAAAGAATTACCATTTTGAACAAGTGTTGCCAGATCCGGTTAGGTCTCAGTATTTTGCCCCAGTCTTTTCCCAGTAAATTGTCCAGATTAGGTCACGGTAGTCTGCCCAGGTTAGGTCCCGGTAGTCTGCTGGTATTATTACAGAATAATTGGGTTTTTGGCTAGGCTGCGCAGTGTTACCACATTAGACTAGCTCCTGGGAATTTGCCCAGGTCACTTTATGATAGTTTATACTGGTTATACCCGATAGTTTGCCCAGTTTAGGTCCCGGTAGTTTGCCAAGGTTAGGTCCCGGTAGTCTGTAAATTTACCGAATTCTTTCATACTGGTACATCTATAGAATAGTAAATGAGAATAATAAAGTAAAATGCTAACAACATCAAGGGCCCCGAAGATTGTTTGTTTATCTGTCGTGTTTTCTGGTACCAGTGTTGCCAGATACCCGTAAACTGTTGAATACAAGAGTGGTATAGTGCATCATATTCTTATCACCGAAATTCGACGTCTTGAGATCCCAGCGTTTGCAATATGCATAATTATATTGTGTTTCATTTCTCAAAGTAGCCCTACGAAACATTGTGTAACATTTGAACACTATAGATATGTTGGATCGGGTTCTAGTACACTCGTGATACATAATTTCTGACCAGAGTGTGAGGAGCAGAAAGCTTCGAATCGCATGGTATTGCTCATTGATGATGACTGAGAGTCACCCGCGTTAGGGAATAGCCCTTGCAACGGCGCTCTCTCACTGTCTTCCTCTGCAGATTCTGCGGAGAGAAAACAAACCAAATAACAGTACCAAAGAATACATGTATTTTCACTCTCTGGCCTATACAACCTGCACGTCCCAATATATTCATTTTCTCTTCAACCATACATACCCTTTCCAGACATTCTTTCACACTCTCTATTATCACTGGATTGTACGGCTCTCGTTCACTCAGACCTAGCAGCACTTTGGCTGCCACTGTCGCTTCCACCATCTCCCTCCAGTTTCTCTCTCCTAGTTCACCTATTACCACATTCAGCATGCATGGTAGCTCTCTCTCGTTCATACTTATTACATACCATCAACACATGTTCTAATGTCTCATCTTCCTTACACACCTTACTGCCTTCATTACTCCATCTATACATTCCGTCATTCACCTCCAGTGGCTTTGTTCTTGCCTTAAACAACAGCTCACTTCCCCAGCAGCTACCATCATAGAACACTTCACTCCTTGGTATGTCTTTAGAGGAGTACCAATCTAGCGTGCTCTTCTCACTCGTGCCTCTCATCCATTCATCTCTCCCTATTTCTTGTATCCGTCTCTTAATCTCATTCATCGATCCATTTCTCATCACTTCATCTCCCCCTTTCATCCAGCACTGGGTACTGCATTCCATACTTTAGCCATACCTTTCCATACACCTCACACTACTTCATACTTATTGGCTCTACATCTTGCCACACTTCCTGCCTGCCTGCTGCTTTACCTGCTTTCAGTTTCCCTACATACTTCCTAATCTCAGTTTTACTTATTTCATTATTCATATCCTCCTCTATTCTTGTTTCCAGTTCACTCGTGTCTTCTGCCTCATTCACACCACCTATGTCCTCCCAGAATTCCTGTATAGCATTCACCTTGTCCCTTGTGTCCCTCACTATGTTTCTACCAACCACTAATTCATCCACTTTGATTCTCTCCTTCTGCTTCTCACCCCTTAACAAGTCATACCACTCTTTACCACCTTCCTCTTCCTTGGCATGCAAACTCTCTATAACTTTCTTGTCATCCACAACTCTGGCTTTCCTGATCAGTATTTTTACCTCCTTCTGTCTATGTTCATACTCCTTCCATGCCTCCTCATAGGCTATTCTAACTTCCTCACTATTACCTATATTTTTCCTCAGTCTTCTACACTTCCTATTACTCTCTTTCCTCTTCTTTGTATTCTCAATATCTTCATTCCACCAGCTCTTCATCAAACTTCTTTTATTTCTATTCCTTACCCTTCCTATCCTTTTCTCACCCACCTCTGTCACTTTCCTAACCAGGGAATCATTCAGTTCATCCACTCCTCCATCCTTAGTCCATTCCATACTCCTCAAATCCCATCTTGCTTCTCGTATTCTCCATTTCTGCCCTCTTTTTACTACATTCTTAGCTGCCTTTCTCACACAGTCATATTCTAATACTATCATGTTGTGTTCAGTCATCAGCCTGCTGTTATTCTTTAATAATACCAAGGATTCAACGGGGAATTAGTCAAACCCGGCAGTACAGAGTGAATAAATGATTAATATAATTGTATACAGTTCAGTAATGATAGGCTACACTATTATAATATTTATTAAGAGTACATATTTGTATAGAATTATTATGCTGTTATTTTAATCACCTTAATCATAATACATTAGATTTTCCTTGTACAAAATAAATTTAAATTTATCCCTTTTGTCAATAAACTAGAATGCATATACATTGAACTGAAAATTGTCTTATATTTACATACATATAAAGTAACTTACTGCCAGTGTCAATAAAATTTACTCAAGATCACCCAGCCCAAACCAAGACCATAGGGGTAACTATTATAATTACGTTCATTATTTATAGGTTTCATTAATCTTATGGAGGTTTTTAGTCTTGTATTCTAAAATATTCCACTCTCATTGTTTTCTGTTTCTTAGTGTGACGTATTTATTTACAGTAGGAATATTTGTTTGTCTGGGTAACATTACTAACACATTGTTTTCAAGGAACTTCAAAATGTTTTCTATGGTTAAATTGAACTGAGTATAGGAGAATTATAGTGCATTCTTAGACGCGTGTGTCTTCCAAAATATAGATAAATATCTTTATTATAGTAATTATTACAGATTCATGTTCATATATTTTAACATTTAAAAAAATATTACATACAAACTAGTATAAACCTGATGTTACTGTAGGTGCAACAAGACCCCATGACGGAGGAGGACAACAACACCAGTTCCTACTCCACCTCCACCAACACCACCAACACCAGTTCCTACTCCACCACCAACACCACCAACACCAGTTCCTACTCCACCACCAACACCAACACCAGTTCCTACTCCACCACCACCACCACCAACAACAACAACACCAGTTCCTACTCCACCTCCACCACCACCAACACCAGTTCCTACTTCACCACCAACACCAGTTTCTACTCCACCTCCATCACCAGGGATGACTCCACCGAAGGCAACATGGACCTGGAGGATGAAGGGGGAAGGCAAACGGCAGGGAAGAAGAGAAAGACAGACAGTCCACTAACACCTCCACCACCACCTACTATCACCGTGGAGTGGTGGATGACTGCCTCTCCTTGCCTGAGTTGTCTCGATCTCTCCTCCCAGTACACCTCACGCTACCAGGACCCCAATGACCTCCAGGTTCGGGAATCGTGGACAAGTAGAGTAACACCAAGGTCTAATAGACCTTGAGTAACACCATCTACTTCTATTTGTATCTACTTGTTCACTCCCCAAATGATCATCTCCATCGACCTCCTTCCTGCCGACTTCCACAAGGCAGAGCAGGAGGCACTAACACTTATTATTCACACATGCACACTCTATCATTCTATAAATGTAACGCCTTCCTGACCATTACACAGTCGATAGGCGTTAAACGCAAACAACAACAACAGTTTCTCTGGTGTACAGTATTACCATATTAAGGTATCGAAGTGTGACATATAAATTATAGCACTTTCCTTGTCTTAGATCTTCATACGGTACATATCATTTCAACGTGGTGTGGCTGTTGGAAATCTTTAAGAAGAATAGTTTCTTTGGAGTCAAATGCATCCATCTTCTGTAGAATATTGCACTCTCCTATGTATGATAGATGTGTTTGAGGTAGAATGGTAGCGAGACGTTCGTGAGAGATAAGACAGGACAGTAATCCATTAGAGATAATTCGTTCTCTCTTATATTTAGGGTAAACTGTTATAATTGAAGACTTCTTGGTCCTCTGAGTGTGAAGGGTAGACCAATTGATTTACATCTAGTCTTTTATTATTGTAGTTCAATAACTTGCTTGTATTATTACATTTATGCTAAGCTATTCAATGGTCACCAACATTCTCTCTGACTCTCTTCGTAGTGTGTATCATAACTTATATTGGAGCAGTGAAGTGTTGTATATGTGCTTTAGTTCAATAAGATTCATATACAGTATGCTTTTGTATTGAAATAAAGATTATGTTTATAAAATCTTTCATACAGTATACATTAAATTAATAATTCTATATATTTATGATAAATAAATATCATATTGAATAGATGTTGGTAAATAATAGCATAAAGTGTTTATTGTTGTGTTGAATGTATGTAGAACCGATGGGTCTGGGTGTGGTAGAACTTTACTATAACATACTTACCTGGCACAGGAGATACCGTGATCATAAAGGCGGTTTTCCCAGGGCGAGGCTCACCATTGCACTCCGGTGGTGCTGACCCTTGCGATTAACCCAAATGTGGTTAACTCGAGTGCGCAATTTTTGTTAGCGGGGGACTGCGTACGCGCTATCTCCCTTAATAATATTCATATCATAAGTAATTCTAATGTTAATAACGACTGGTGGGTCGTGTTATTTATAGTGTAAAATATAATAATATTTATAGGGACTGGTGTATTTGTGTTATTTATAGTGTTAAATATAATAATAATTATAACGACTGGTGGATCGTGTTATTTATAGTGTTAAATATAATAATAATTATAGGGACCGGTATATTGTGTTATTTATAGTGTTGTATATAATAATAGTGACTGGTATATTTGTATTATTTAGTGTTGTATAAAAGAATTATCGATACTTGTGTATCGTGTGTTGTATATTATAACTATAGGGACTGAAATATTGTGATATTTAGTGTGTATATAATAATAATAGGGACTGGTGTATTGTGTGTTGTATATAATAATAATAATAGGGACTGGTGTATTGTGTCATTTAGTGTGTATATAATAATAGGGACTGGTGTATTGTGTGTTGTATATAATAATAATAATAGGGACTGGTGTATCGTGTGTTGTATATAATAATAGGGACTGGTGTATTGTGTGTTGTATATAATAATAATAATAGGGACTGGTGTATTGTGTCATTTAGTGTGTATATAATAATAGGGACTGGTGTATCTTGTGGTTCAGTGTTGTTGTTGTATAGTTCACTAGACTGGCCAAGTAGTCCTGGTTGACCTCAGCTAGGCACATATTCACCACATCTACAGTCGGGGTGAAAAATAATCATCCATGTAGAGCTAATTCACGTAATAGTTTGACATCTTCCCCCTCTGTTTCTTAGGTGATTGGATAAATAAATTAAGTACCATCTTTTAATTTACTACAAGCAGCTTCATGCATTACTTAAAACAATAATATTATATATGAGCAAGTCTGGCAGATGATCAGGTCCTCCAAAGGAAGACAAGGAGAAAGTGAGATGTATTTCATGGAAGACAACAGAAGAGGTAATTACTTGTTCACATGTACAGTATGTACTGTACCTTACTGGTTTACTGTGTAGTGACCCAAGCACTAGGTTTGCTATGTTTTGCTATACTTTCTCGTACTTGCCCTCATGTCATGAAGCAAATATACTCCTGTCGGACAGCAACTGAGCCCATCTAGCCTTCCTGCTCCTCAGCAGGACTTCCAGTTTCACTTACGATGGAGCTCTCACACCAGGAAGACATGCCTCTCTTCCGCTCTCTCCAAGCAACGCTACAAGCTCTTTCCAAGCAACACTACATGCATTTCCAAGCAATATCCAATCAACATCTTGGCATCCCTGGTGAGCTAGGCAACAAAGTCACCATTACCTGTGCTTAGGTCATCTCCACATTCTACCTGTTATACTCTGTTAATAAATCTGAGTCTAGTTCTGTAGTCAACTATAAACCAGGGTGTGGTAGAGACAGACTGAACACACCAGGGTGTGGTAGAGACAAGCAAAACACAACAGGGTGTGGTAGAGACAGACTGAACACACCAGGGTGTGGTAGAGACAAGCAAAACACAACAGGGTGTGGTAGAGACAAGCAGAACACAACAGGGTGTGGTAAAAGTTGATAAATTCTTCCTTTTTGGACAGAATCGGACTTTATTAGTGGTATAAGGTGATAGAGAGATGGGACAACAGGTACTAATTAAAAAAATAGAAGGAATAGAACTAGACTTTATAAGTGTTATGAGGTGATAGAAGATGGGAAAACAAATAATAAGAAAATAAAAGGAACGGAGGGACAGTTGAACAACTGAAAAGGATTGACTGGGGCTGAAGGGGCACCAAAACTCTTACAAGTATCCTACTGCCGACAATACTTGTTTTATGGAGTTGTCGAAGGGGCACCAAACCTCTTACAAATATTGTCTACAATATTTGTTTTATGGAGACTGGTTCTGGCTCAGTGTTGTATTTTAATACAGTGTATTATATTGGTTATAAGATAAGACCCTATATGGGTCAACAAAAAAGTCCTATAGACTCATTAAGTTGTTCCCCTCCATAGCAATCTTTACTAAGAAAGATATACATGTTCAAAAAACTGTTTATACAGTATTATGTATACGTAATTGTGCAGTATAATATTATATTGGTTCTATAAGACCCTTAATGGGTCAACAAAAAAGTCCTATAGACTCATTGAGTTGCTCCCCTCCACGGAAATCTTTAGTAAAAGGCGAAAGATTTATGCGTTTTGAAGGGAAACCAGAGTTACTGACTTTTTTCCTTCACACACCCTAGTTACGCTTTAGGTGAGATTTACCGTGATCCTAATTCTGGGTAACAATGACACTTTTAGTAGTTAATATATTGTAATAAATGTTAAACATATTGTTTGTGGGTCAATGTTTATGTGAAATATAGTAAAAGATTGTGTTATATTTATATTGTAAGAAATAACAATATTAGTAATATATTTCTAGCATACTTCCATAACAATAATTGGCTGATGCCCTTTTTGCCTTGAATATATTATAGTCCCAAGAAAATACATTGTACATTTAACCTGAATATTGTTAATATTACGTGATTTTAATATTATAATGTTTGACTGAAGACCTATTTACACTATACAATGTTACTATACACGTCACATTACATATATATAGTGTATATAGGATCATATATTATATAATAGTTTCCCTGGTATTAAGGTATGGAAGGGTAACTGTTATATATATTTTAATATATTGTATTATAATGTTTGACTGAAGACCTATTTAAACTATATAATGTTATTATACACGTCACATTATATATATATATATAGGAATATATATTATTTTATAGTTTCCCTGGTATATAATATCAACATATATATTAGGTATGGAAGGGTAACTGTTTATTTTGGTTCCCTATATTTCCATCATTTCCTACACACATAAATTTCTCTCAATGGATGTATTTAGTGTCATTTGTGATGTGTATAAAGTATTAATATCAAAACTAATTTAATGTGTAATATGGAATTGTACAGTCGTGGCCAATAATAATCATTCACATATAGGTTAGGTTAGGTCTCAATGGATGTATTTAATGTCATTCGTGATGTGTTTAAATATAATGGCTTTTAATGCCTCAAAAGATTCATTGTTCGTTGTTTGAGATGAAATGAAATTGTTGGGAGTGAATTAAAAATATATTTATAAAATGCCAACAGCATCTGGTGTTCCCAGGCGGTCACCCATCCAAGTACTAACCAGACCCAACGTTGCTTAACTTCGCTGATCGGACGAGAAGCGGTGTTTTCAACGTGGTGTGGACGTTGACAAGAGAGAAAGGCTAGGAAATGTTTAAGAAGAATAGTTTCTTTGGAGTCAAAGGCATCTTCTGTAGTACAAGAGAGTGGAAGAAATGTAGTAAGTGTGAGAACAGAGGAGATTGTGAAATGTAGAGATGTATGTAGGTGTGACATATATAAATTATAACACTTTCCTTGTCTTAGATATAGAGAAAGTTTATGACAGGGTTGATAGGGAGATGCTATGTAGAGTCTTAGAAAGGATAGGCATGAGTGAAAAATTAGTAAATGTTGTGAGAAGTATGTATGAGAACACAAGAGCAATGTACAGGCTGGGAGATCTAGAAACAGAATGGGTAAGAAGTGAGAGAGGAGTTAGGCAAGGATGTATACTTTCTTCAACCCTATTTAGCTTATACACAGAAGAACTAGCCATGAGAACAAGAGGAATGAATGCAGGAGTAATTATTAATTATAATAAGGGTTGAAGATGACAAGATATGTATGTTACTGTATGCAGATGATGTGATAGTTATGAGTGAAACAGCAGAGGAACTTCAAAGAATTTTGGATGTTGTAGGTGAGTATGGGAGAGATTTTGGTGTGCAATTTAGTAATGAGAAAAGCCAAGTAATGATTGTGAATAGAATAGATGATGAGAGAGAGCATACATGGAGAGTTGGAGAGAATGTTCTGAAACAGACTGATGAATATAAGTACTTAGGGGTATGGCTGAGTCCAAGTGGAAGTGAAAAGACAAAGAATGAAAAGATTAGCATGACGAACCAATGGGTTGGACGACTGGCAAGTGCAGCGAGGCTGAGAGCAAGCAAGTATGATGTGGTGAGAGAAGTATGGAAGAATGTGGCTGTCCCGAGCATTATGTATGGCATGGAAGGAGAGTGAGATAGACAAGTTAGAGGTGGGACAGAACCGAGTAGTGAGAATGGCACTGAATGCACCAAGGTATGCAGCGATAGCAGCTTTGAGAGGTGATAATTATGGGATGGAGTATATTCAAAGAAAGACTGGTGAAAGTAACTCTTAGATACAAAGTAAGACTGGAACGAATGGAGGATACAAGACTGGCAAGAAAGGTTTATATGTGGAACATTAGAAATAGCAAATGGGGAAAGAAGTGTGAGAGAATGGTATATACGAATGGTATGGTAGTTAGAGGAATTATGCATGAGTGGAAAATAATAAGCAGAAATAGAGAGGGGCTAGACTGGGATGCAAGAAAGTGGAAAAGTGAGATTGACAAAGAAGTGAAATGCCTGGTGTTAAGAAAGTGGAAAAATTAAATGGAACAAAAGGAAACTCTTGTATGGTATAAGGAGAAAGAATGTCTAGAGTATGTGAAGTGGTATGAGGGAAGTCTGGGTGGTGATCTACTCTTTGGAGCCAGAGCACAATGTATGGAAGTGAATGCAAGAAGTTATAGATGGTCTGAATCCCGAAGCAAGGTATGTGAAGTGGTATGAGGGAAGTCTGGGTGGTGATCTACTCTTTGGAGCCAGAACACAATGTATGGAGGTGAATGCAAGAAGTTATAGATGGTCTGAATCCCGAAGCAAGGTATATCAGATGTGTGACACAGAAGAGGATGAAACGGTAGAACATGTGATGCTGGGATGTGAGAAGTATGAGAGAGACAGAACAGAGATGATGCAGATCATCTTGACTGAAATGGAATGTGATGGAATGGAATCAACAGGGAGAGAATGGATGATATTACTGCTAGGTTTGTGTGAGCAGACCACAGATGATATGATTGGTGCTGTGAAAGAATTCTTGGAGAAAATGTGGTATGCAAGATATAGAAAGTGAATAGATATGCGTGGTATTGTATTTATTGTGGTATGCAAGATGTAGAAAGTGAATAGATATGCGTGGTATTGTATTTATTGTGGTATGCAAGATGTAGAAAGTGAATAGATATGCGTGGTATTGTGGTATTTTTTTTCGATTTCTATTTACAGGAAGCTGCCGATACAAAGGCCAGCCCTGAAATAAACACCCGGGGTACCTGTAACACCAAGAGCAAGAGCAACAATAGGGCACGGCGGCCATCATGGAAAGTGTTGCCAGATCCATTTGACATCATAATAAATTATATTATTATGTTCCCGTAGTTTTAAAACATTTGAGGTCCCTTACTGGAGCTCTATGAACCCTCCAAACTACTCCAGGCAACAGAATGCTTCAGTGTTTCGAATAGGGAATCTGTTGCCTGGAGTAGTTTGGAGGGTTCATAGAGCTCCAGTATTCAATATTACCTCAAACCATTTCTATGCATCTGGCAACACTGATATAAGTCAATGTAGAGACTGCTATTTATATAAATATAATCATTATTATTATGAGATATAAAAATATAATGTTGACATTATAATAATTCCTTCATAATTATATATATATATATATATATATATATATTTTTTTTTTTTTTTATAATAAACATTATAACAACAAGAGCTCATTTGACAATTACAAAGCTTTGACCAAAATAAACAAAGCAGCAAGTTCAACATTACCAAGCAATTAATATTACCGGTATTTGAACACTCCAATGACATACAAACAGGTAAGAGGAGTGTATGTATGTATTATGACCTTCTATACATACATACATACATACAGGTAGGAGGAGTGTATGTATATTACTTGTTGTATATTCTATGCCCCGCTCCACCAGCAATTGGTGCTCCTTCAATATTATTAAACATTATAAACACTAGCAACTGCCAAAAAAATGGACGTATTTATGTAATAATTTGTATATCGTCATCAAAATTGGAATATTTTTACAAGTTGCCACAACTCGATTTCAAACATTTTACTATTACCAGTGTTTATATTTCACTATTACAAACAACTTTTCTATATACCATTTCTTCTGTAAATGTTGCATAACAGTAGTTACCTCTTATAATTAGGTCCCAGTAGTCTGCACAAGTTAGGTCCCGGTAGTGTGTCCCAGTTCAAATTAGGTTAGGTCAGGTCAGGTGAGGTCTGACTAATTTCTACTGTATATTTTTTCCTGCTTAGGTCCCGGTAGTCTGCCCAGGTTAGGTCCCGGTAGTCTGCCCTGGTTAGGTCCCGGTAGTCTGCCCTGGTTAGGTCCCGGTAGTCTGCCCTGGTTAGGTCCCGGTAGTCACACTAAATCCTTCTAGGAAATAAAAAAAAATCCAGTGAAATCCTGTTGTGGCAACTTGTAAAAATTTACCGTTATTTATTTTATTAATTTATTTTTATTGTGTGTGTGTGTCTATGTATGTATGTATGTATGTTATTGACATTGGCTGTTTATTTTTTATCTTTTTATTTATGTTTATTTAAGGGGGTGCGGGAATAGGGGAACTGGCTTTCTACCCACCCCAAGCCTGTCCCTCTATTCCTGCACTCCCCTATTTTTTTATTTAATGCATAAAAAAATCAAACTGTAAAATTAAAACACGGTCTATCTATCTATCTATAGCTCTGACGCCTCGTTCCCTCCGGGAACTCCCCCGAAGGGGGTGGCCACGGCAGAAAAGTCTCCAGTCTTCCCTGTTCCAACACTCCCTCCTTACTTGGTCAAGCCCTCCCCTCCCCCTCATGTTACTCTCCTTCACATACTCTTCCACTCTGTTCTGCCATCTAACTGGTGGTCTGCCTCTCACACCAGGTCCCACAACTTCACTTCCATACACCTTCTTTACAAACTCCTCGCCTTGCATTCTCTCTACATGTCCAAACCACCTCAAAGTATTACGTTTCACTCTCTCAACCACTCCACACTCAATACCGATTGCCTTCTCACTCATACCACATCTCTTATACACACTCTCATTACTTTCTCCATCCCACCTTGTCAGCCCATGTCCATGTCTCCGACGCATACGTCAGTGTTGGCAAGATTATACTATTTCGTAGTCCCCTTTTCACTTCCATACTCACACTTCTACCCTTCATTATCCTCCCCAGTGATCCTATGACCTGTCTACCCTTCATTGCTCTGTCCCTAATTTCTCCTTCCATACTCCCATGTTTACACATAACTGGCCCCAGGTACTTAAACTCTTTCACTTCCTCTATCCTCTCACCTCTCAGAGTTATCTCACACTTCGTCCCAGTTGGTACTTCCACTCTGTAGGGTGTAGCAAAGTCAATCAATTCAGTTTCTGCTTTCTCAAACACCATCACTTTGCTTTTAATCACATTCACCTTCAGTTTCCTTCGTTTACATACAGACTGAAATTCATCCGCCACTCTCTGTAACTCCCTTCATCAACACAGTGTCATCTGCAAACAGATTGGACACCAAGGACCAATTTGCTTCATTTAGCCTCAATTTCACCCCTATACCATTCATTTTAGCCTCCATCTCTCTCATACATCCATCCATATATATATTGAACAGCCATGGTGACGTAACACATCCCTGTCTCAGCCCTACCTTAATATTAAAACTCTCACTCAGATCACCCTCTACCCGCACACACGCTGTTGCCTCTGCATAAAAAGCCTCAATGCCCTTTAGCAAAGACCCCCCAACACCATATATTCTTAACACCTCTGACATAGCTCTCCTATCCACCCTATCGTATGCCTTCTCCAAGTCCATGAAGGCAGCATACAACTTCCTACCTTTCCCAATATATTTCTCTACTATTGATTTTAATGCAAATATCTGGTCCACACATCCTCTACCCTTTCTGAACCCTCCCTTTTCCTCACTAACTTTACTCTCTGTCACTTCCATCAGTCTCTCAGTTAGAACCTTCCCATACACCTTCCCCAGTACACTAAGAAGGCTTATTCCCCTATAGCTACCGCACTCCTTACTCCCCTTCCCCTTATACAACGGTACAATTATAGCCCTCCTCCAATCCTCTGGCACCTCTCCTTGCCTCCATGCCAATGTGCATATATACAACATCCACTCCACCACTACCTCCCCCCATACTTTAACATTTCAGCCGTTATCCCATCTACCCCCGGTGCCTTTCCCATCTTCAACTTTCCTATTGCTTTCCTAACTTCTTCCCTTCCTAGTTCTCCCCGTATATCCTGTCGTCCACCACCTGCCTCCATCCCCATGCATGTCACCACTGCCTCCCCTCCCGTTCCTTCATTCATCAAACGATCAAAATGCCTCTTCCACACTTCTCTCACTTCCTCACTTCTACTCACCGTAACTCCATCCTCTCTCTTCATTCTCACGCTACCAGACTTTCCTTCTCTCTCTTTTTTTACCTCCTTCCAAAATAATTTCTTGTTCTCTCTAAACTTTTCACTTAGTTTCCTACCAAATTCCTCATCCACTCTCCTTTTACTCTCACTCACCATCCTTTTCACGGTAAAACACGGTAATTGTTTATTTTATTGCCGTTTACTTTTACAATGTTTTTACCTTCATTATTCACTAATTTATAACATTTTAAGACACTTTTCTTCTATGACATTTTCTAGGTAAATGTTTAGTATAATGCCATTTATCATTACAATGGGTTTTTTTTTCTTTAATCACTAATTTATAACATTCTAAGACACTTTTCTTCTATGACATTTTCTTGGTAAATGTTTAGTATATAGTCATTTACTTTTATTGGTAAATGTTTAGTATAATGCCATTTATCATTACAATGGTTTTTTTTTTCTTTAATCACTAATTTATAACATTTTAAGACACTTTTCTTCTATGAAATTTTCTTGGTAAATGACCCATTTCCAAGATAGGTCATATTCAATTGGGGCGTAGATTAGTCTGACCTAACCTAACCTAGACCACAATATTAATTTAAAATTACCAAATATTTCAATTTATATATTATAACTGGTTTATATAGTAAATATTTTATTAATATGTTTATAATTGTTTACAGATTGTTGCCTATAGTTATTATTTACTTATATATTTATTATTACTATTTATGTTATTATCATTATTATTATTATTATTATTATTATTATTACTATTATTACTATTACTATTTATTAATGCTATTTAATTATTTACAGATTGTTGCATATATGTGATGTCAACTGGCTTATAACACTATTATTATTTCTACACTACTTAACACAAGGTAATAATAGTAGTAGTAGTGGTAATAGTAGTAGTAGCAATAATAGTAGTAGTAGTCAAGGATGATAGACTATAAAGGATAGTCCACTAGACACTTGTTTTCCCACACTGCACCGCGGTAGTGACGTCACACATGTAAACAAACCTGGCCTGGAGCACAGACTGTCACTAGTCCAATTTAAAATGTACGTGAAACGTAAGTGTCTATGACATATTATGGGTGTATGTGCTGTGTACAATTTCAATAATGGCAGTATACATGAAAAAAGAGACTGGGTAAAGCTCTATCAGTTCCTAAGAGACCAAGAGAAAGCCAAAATATTGATATCGTCGTGCTAACGTGAGGGCAAATCTAATGGTGAATTGGTTCGAGTATGCTCTCTACACTTTAAAACAACAACAGATTACGTCCCAAGAGATGCTTTGAACAATCAACGATGTAATGGATCTCCAAAGATCATCAGAATATTGCAACCTTGAACTGTACCGACTCTGCACCTTCCAAATTCTAATTGAGAACCAGGTATGTTGTGATCTATCAAAGGCCTAACTTATTGTTATTGTATCATTACACCTCACAGCTATTTACCTATACTGTACATATTTCAAAGGTATGTTGTGATCTATCAAAGGCCTAACTTATTATTATTGTATCATTACACCTTCAGCTATTTGCCTATACTGTACATATTTCAAACTTCACCCCATCTTATGATACTTTACTGTACAGTATGTAGGTTAGGCCAGGCCAAGTCTACCTAATTCTGTTAGAAATGTAGCCCAATACTGACAGCATCTTCTAGTGATAACTTTGAAATATCTAAGTAGGCTACAGTCTTTTAATGCTCTATAACCAACAATTTTTCTTCTCCATTATTGTTTGGGGAGTAAGATGGGGTATATTTAAAAACTAAAGTATTTGTGGTAGATCTAATACATTAAAACTCATTCAATGGCCTAATGTAGGTTACAGTAGTAGGAAATAGTGGTAGAAAATCTGTAGTATTTCAAATGTGGATATTTGGTCTGTATAAATTATGCAATCATGATTTTTCCCATGGATTTTGATTAGGTTTGAAGCTGTATCATTCATTTCATTTTCAGCTGGTATGGAGGCTAACCAAGAAATACTACTCAGCAGACGTAGACGGCTACTGGTACCAGAGTACTTCAAGAGGGTCTGCTCAATGAAAGAAATGGTGAGAATTTTGATTTCTTCGTAAAAATGACTGAGTATAGTACATAATATTAGATGGTATCAGACCTACCCTGTACTTCAATGTTTCACAATATGGTATATTTAGAGTAGGGCTGGATAATGGATTTATGAAAATCATGGAAAGGCAACCTTTATATATACTTTTCTTTTGTATATACTGTACAGTATATGCAAACAAGTGCCATGTGATCATGTGCCTCTAACATCAATTCCTTCACAGATAATGCACCAGAAATGGAACTAGATGCTGCTATTGCTCAAGCACAAGAAGATACCAGAGGTGATGCACTTGAAACACAAGAGGGTCTGCTCAATGACGGAAATATTTAATATATACAGTATAATGATCATGCTTCTCTCTTTCATATGCTCTTCCACTCTGTTCTGCCATCTAACTGGAGGTCTGTCTCTAACACCAGATGCTACAACTTCACTTCCATACACCTTCTTTACAAACTACTCACCTTTCATTCTCTGAAATTAATAAATATAGTAAAGTAACTGAAAATGTGTTGTTTTCATAAACCTTTACAATTCTGCTAATACTATAATAAATGCATATATAATGAAAGGACCCATACAAATATATTTATGTTGACGGAAGTTGGGATAAAAAAGCCAACACAAAGAGTGTCCAAGATTAGTCCAGGAGAAGGTAACAGTTAACAGTATTAAATTTTACATCACTTAACTAATAACACATTGATAATCTTAATTTCTCGTCACAATATAGTTTTGCTTTATATATATAACAATGTTTTATAATTGTATCGTGACAGAAATTAATTTTATTTTTACAATTTCCAAACCTGTGCAATTCCGAAGTGATTATATTCATGGTCTGACTGTGATACTACAGTATTATGTAAATTCTAATAGCAATATAGTTTTTCTTTATATATATAACAATGATATATATATTTTTGATAAAATTAACATTAGATTATAGTTTTTCTAGAAAATATGCAATTCCACTGTGAATATGCTGATGGACTGATTGTGTTATTACTTCATTATTATGTATTCATATTTCTAATAATTATTTTTCTACTTTTGAAAATAATTTGAGGTGGAGTTGAACAATTTATAAGTGAATGGTACATTCTTCTGACCTAATAAGGGTTTTTTTCAGACCTATTCAGGGCAATTTTCGGAAGTGGGGCAGTTGGAAATACTAAAATAGGTATTATTAAACACAACCTATTGTCAGTCTAAATCAAGATCCTATTATCAATGCTATATAGCAGCCAATACCAAGTACATTGGTACATTACTGTAGACCTACTCTGGCAGGTGGCGAGTATAGTATACGACGCACGGTCACGCACCAGTGGCCAGTGGTAGACATCTTTCCTGGCTTCACTGAATATCTATTGATGACACCACACTACAAATACATTTACTTTACGTTATAAGGATCAATTTTAATTATGTGGAGTACAAAGACACCAAAGATTAGTAATTATTGTACAAATATGGGTTTAGAGATGCGAACGCGACGATATCAATCTTGGTTGTGAAAGTCCTCCAGTTTTATAGTCCATTATTCTATATCAACAACTAATGTCGAGTTCTACAATTGCCATTATATCAGTATGCTTCTTATATTTATAACATACCAAGGTGCAACTACCAAGAAACTCATTATTTCGATTAATATCAGCTGATATAATCTTTATGCCTCATACTTTCCCTAGTAAGCGGGCAAGGTTTGTGCTCCAGCTAGCGACTGAGCCTCCCGTGACGTCACGGATATCTATGACGTCATCACTGTGACGTTGCAGTGGACTATCCTTTATAGTCTATTATCCTTGGTAGTAGTATATTCTATCCCATTCTAGCTTGTAATTGGAGCCTAGCTGTATTATTAATACTCGTCTCTGATTGGTCAAATTGTTCAATATCTCCAGGCAACCTCCGTTCACACTTACCTTTGCTTTATCAAAATGTTGCATTTTTCTGAGGTACATTTTTTTTGTTTTTTCTTGATGCCTCACTTATTTCGCTTAATATCTACTTGGCACTTTGGTAACCTGACAGAATAATGATAGAGGATTACTTTTATCGTGAAAAAATTATCCATATCATTAAAAATATACGATTAAATACGAGTTGAAGTGAAATGAGTAGCTAAAAATGTTTATACAACTTTTTTTATATGCCGATATTTATTTATAAATATTACGCTACCATGATTAAAAATGGGTGGATGATGTAGAGAAAATCCTCCTGCATGTCATGGTGGTATAAGATTGTAGATAAGACAGAAATTATTGCTGGAAACGTAATTTTAATGCCAAGATGTCTCGATTCACCCTATAGCTCAAGGTCAAGGGAATATAGGCCTAACCTGCCCTGTCAACTTGTGTGACTATCTCGTTTTTAGTAATAACGAGTTAACCTCTAGCTTCAACAGTCATGCCAGGTGGTGCATTTACAAAACAGAAGGCCATATCCTTCAATAGAAAGAAGGAAGGTGTTTCTCGAATAGATAAAGGAGAAGGAAACATCAGAGTACAGTATGGCTAATAAAATGTAAACAATTTATATCGCGTTATCTTCCCCCTTCCCCCTACCACCTCCATCACTACCACGCATGCTCATCTCTCCACCACACAAGGTAAATAACATTTAGGTACATTATTTACACATCACTACATACCTATTTATGTAGATATATCTGTATTTTGTGTTAATTTTTGTACATACACTTTTCTTTTCTTTTAATTTCATACCCCTCGTAAAAATTCGTCGCTATAACGGACACCCTCTCCCTCCTATTAGTCTGTTATAATGAGGTTTAACTGTATATATATATTCTAAGAGAGTGACATAATACACAAAAAGATTCCCAGAACTAATTTACATAAAAGAAAAAAAATATGTAAACAGATAAGTTGCTCAGGGTAACGTAAACAAGACAGTAACGTAAACAAGTCAGTGTCAGACAACACTAAAAAAAATGTAACCCAATTTGCTGAATAAGTACATCGATTTTCAAGTGAAAATAAACCCTATATTACTTTTATAAACACCATAAATCTTCCCTATTCTAAAACATGACCTCGTTTAAGGTTTCCCACACAGATGCTGTGCTTCAAAACGTAATGATATAAGAATATGGGATGAAATATGACACCCACCAGAACCTAACAACTGCCAAAAAAAGTATTTATGTAATAATTTGTATATCGTCATCAAAATTGTATTGCCATTTGGTGTGCGTAATAGTAACAACACCCCGCAATGAAATGAGATATTGTATGACGTAGAATTTTTTCAAACTAAATGGGAAAAAAGGAAATATATGCCATCGTCACATTCAAGGGACGCTCCAAAATTTTAGCTGGCAGCGAAGGTCGACGAATCAAAACAAAGCTGGCGTCCAAAGGGTTAATTAATAAGATTAATCTGTTAAGTGTTTTGTTATGTGTGGCTAAAACTGTCTGTATGTGTGTGTGTATGTATGGCTAAAACTGTCTGTATGTGTGTGTGTATGTATGGCTAAAACTGTGTGTATGTGTGGCTAAAACTGTGTGTATGTATGTCTGTATGTGTGGCTAAAACTGTCTGTGTGTATGTGTGTGGTATTTCTCTGGTGTGTTCTTAACTATTTGTATCTTTACAGGATTGAGTCCAGCTCGTAGTGTCCCAAACTCATCGCTCCAAGATAACCTAACCTAACCTAACGTAACCTAACCAAAGAATAACACAATTGAAAAACACAACAGAGAAAATGTTTAAGTGTGATGAGTGTGGTAAAGAGTTTAATCAGAAAAGTCACCTTAAGACGCACATACTTATACACACAGGAGTGAAGAACTTTGAATGTGAAGAATGTGGTAAAAAGTGTGTAACAAAGGGTAATTTAAAGAGTCACATACTTATACACTTGGAAGAGAAGAACTTTGAATG